>OV839567.1:26327936-26512052 GCA_929447395.1 Epistrophe grossulariae
AATATAATATAATATAATATAATATAATATAATATAATATAATATAATATAATATAATATAATATAATATAATATAATATAATATAATATAATATAATATAATATAATATAATATAATATAATATAATATAATATAATATAATATAATATAATATAATATAATATAATATAATATAATATAATATAATATAATATAATATAATATAATATAATATAATATAATATAATATAATATAATATAATATAATATAATATAATATAATATAATATAATATAATATAATATAATATAATATAATATAATATAATATAATATAATATAATATAATATAATATAATATAATATAATATAATATAATATAATATAATATAATATAATATAATATAATATAATATAATATAATATAATATAATATAATATAATATAATATAATATAATATAATATAATATAATATAATATAATATAATATAATATAATATAATATAATATAATATAATATAATATAATATAATATAATATAATATAATATAATATATTAATATGTAATAGCCAAGCAATTTATTTTCTTGGGTACAAAGTACCTATAGTAGTCGCAATATCCTTGTAACTAACCGGTGGTGATATGTTTTGAAGCAAATATGACTAATTAGGTATTTTCCTTTTTCAGCCCCGATCGGAGCACAGAGCGGGGCCTGAGCAAATAGGACTCGAACCGAGCGTGACATAAATGCACCTTTCTATTAAAGACACCCACTGAATTATGCTTATACAGTCCGTACCATTTGGATAACTTCACACATAGTTCATTTTACAATTAACTATTTTTGGTACTTCTTTGAGGTCTAATTAGACCATTTTTATTGAGTAGCAAGGTGGAACATTGTTACTAGTATTAAGAGAAGTTTTGAGTAATTTATAAAAGCTAAAGCAATTTTCTCAACTATAGTTATGTTCACAATCACAAAAATGTGTATTATTTGCTGTAACATTAGAATAGCCTCACAGTATTTATTTAGTAGATATAAAAACCAATTGATTACTTTTTTTAAGGATAATAATTTGTGTTTATTTTAAAACCTTTCAGAGACCTCCTTGTTTCGAATTACCTCAAAACAGCGATCTTTAAGGAATCATACAAGATCAATGTTCGATTTATTAAACAATCGCAAACGATTTCTTAAAAATCAAACGAAATGTTGGCCCTGGCCATTTTGCTAGCTACGATGAACTTTACTTTTCTTGTGTTCATCCTCCCATTTTCATAAACATTGCATGTTTGACAACTCCTAACATTTTTAATGACAGTAAGGAGGTAAGGATAATTGCTGTTTTGCGACATTTTAATAAATGCTGTGTGAATAGAATCATTTTCTTGCTGCAAAAAGAATCGGCAGTAGTCTTAAAATACACTGAAACTGAAGCAAGACTGTTTCTATGTCATTTTACAGTCTACAAAATCTAAATTAACAGTGTCATAAAATGGTACTGTATCCCCATACCATAATTCATCCCTCACGGGTATGATAGCGAACAAAACACAAATTTTCTTTTCTTAAATCATGGAAATAGTATTTATATTCATCCGGTCTGTTTAAGTTGAACTCTCTTCAACTAAAAGGATCATTTTTTGCAAATTGTTTGAATGGATGCTCTCTTCAGCATTCCATGGCATTCGGCATTTTGCAAAGTAAGGAGGTTTCTCTCTCAGCATTAAGTGCTTTAGATATCTGGCACTTTTGAAAACCCGACTTAAGGGTATTCGGCTCACTTCTAACCCAGCTCCGTATCTTAATTTGCTCAGAGATTGGTTGCAATTGCAAACCTATCATATTATTTTCGTCATTGATAGATAAGATAGAATTGAAAAAGTTCGTTCTTTGTAGTTTTTGCCTACATAAACGGATTTAAAAAAAATTGCATACCAATTTGAGACTATGATCAATTTTCTGACCAATAAAAAGTTTCGTTAGTGTTTGATTCCGATAGGCCACTGTTTTGTAGCCGTTAATAAAGTTTTTCTACCCATTTAAACTTTGAAATTGCAAAAATCACAAAACATAACTGTTTTATCACTTCCTGATAACTATTCGAGACCTACGCTGCCAAATTATAGCTTACAATGTGGAATAAAATCAATTGAAGCTATTTAAATGTTACAAAACAAATGATCGTTTAAGTGACTGCAAACAAGCAAGCACAGAAAATTTAGTAAACTTTACGAAATTTGTTAAAAAATTGTCTTATTCTCGTACAAATCAAAAAAGTATCAAGAACAGTTGAATGTAAGAAATTTAATGTGTGAGGCTATTCAAATGCTACGGACGTAGTAATCTGTTAAATAACATGAAAATTGTATAAAGTTTAGCCGAAATCATTTTTTTCCGAAATGCACGTTGAGAGCTCAGTGGGGATAAAAAGAAAAACACCCATCATTATCTATAAAGTGTACCTACATATTATTATTATATTTCGACAACTTCGCCACATAAGTGTTATATGAACAAAAATTCGGTATTTTTGATTTTTGGCCCTTTTTTGAAATATGTAATAACCTTTTACATTCCAGCCCTAAGAAAAACATGTGACTGCTTCCTAATAGTAGAAGATCCCATAAAACGATCTACCCTTTTCGAATTGCAAGATAAGATGTAGGCAGTTTTTTGGGTAGTGTTTAAACAAAAAATCAATTCTTAATAGGGAATTTTGTCTAATTGCTGATTTTCTTCACTTTTTTCCTCAAATTCCATATGTTGCCTCCTCAGAATCTGGACCCTAGTCGAATAAATCCCTAAGTTCTATCGTTTTGCTCTCCTTGTAAACAATGAAAATCGTTTACTATCATAAAAATGGATTTAATTTTTCATTTCTCATTTAAGAGTGAGTTTTTCCGGGATAGTTCTTTGCGAAGAAAATATATTCCCATCATCGCACTGTACTGTGAAAGAAGATGGACAGCAAAATAAAAAGTATACGAGTATTCAGGGAAAATATATATCTAGTCGTTGTATTGGAAGCACTGCAAAAACTGTAGAAAAAGGGAAAACCATGTTACAACTACGAAGCCCTTCAACTTTAATACTTGTGTTCGAATTCGACTTTTTAAGTCTGCTTGTTCATACTGGCTCATTACTGGTCGATACTTGAACCAGGCGCAAATATTTTACAGGAAATTGACCAGAATTCATTAAGTGTAAAAGATCAGATCATTTTTTAGAACATTTTGAAGAAGATCGAGAAAATGCTGCGAATTCCTTCAAAACGCTTTGCAAATTGAATAATGTGCAAACAATTGTAAAATGCTTGAGTGGATCAGAAATTGTAAAGAAACAATCTCACCGATCCAATATTTCTTCGTCTTCACCCAAAAATCATTTTAAATCATCAATTTTCGTTTCTTACTTGGATTCTCTGATAATGTCCCTTAAAGATCGGTTTCCAGAAGAAAATAAATCCGCATACGCAACATTTCAGTTGTGTCTTAAAAGTTTGCAAAGCATAGACTCATCCAATTTCAATTTGATTGTCCAAAAGAGAAAATTGATAAATATGGATCCTTTCTAGGATGCGTTTTATGCCGAATCCGTTATGTACGAAAAAGCGGACGCTTATGGGTACTATATTGTTTCGGAGAATTCCGGTACTGTATCGGAATTGTCGAACTTTTGATTATATCGGTATTTTAAAATTTCTCATTGCGTTAAAGAAAATACTGTAAATAGTCTCAGAGAGGTGACATCAAATTTACGGATTGAAGGTATAACTAAAATGTGAGTAAATGGGTAAATATGTAGTGTCATAATATCGCATTAAAAATTCTGGTAATTATTTTCTCAACTTGTGCTTGGATGTAGAAGGTTAAAAATTGTGATTTTTCCAACTATTGTGTCAGGAGTATAACCACTTAAATTCATATATTTAAAAAAAAGAAATGATGCTCTGTCTTTTTGCCAAATATTAAAAACCCCAATCTCAATGATCCGATCAATAAAACTACATATATAAGATTTACCTTTGTTTATCCTAATTAACGATTCAAAATAGCTTTTAACGGCCTTTAGTCCTACAAAAATTTGGCTACTTGGTTGATGTATTTCAGTAGATGGTATATAGAATTTGTATTATTAAAAAAACCTTCTTATATAGATATCCTAATTAACCCTATCAATACCCGCCTATAATTCAAACTCTCAAATTCCGCTGAAGGATGCCTATACGTTGCTGATAAATAATTCAAAATTTTAAATTTTTTCTCGGTTAAAGGAAAAGTTAAAAAAAAAAAACAAAAATTACATAGGGGAATTGCTAATCTGAATCTACGACAATATAATATGAATCCGTTGATCCTGGATTAAAAATGTAGCTCAAAATAAAAAAACCTAAGAACTAACATTAAACAAATTACCTGTGAAATTGTCTTTGAAAAATAACACATAATAACATTTCGATTAAGGATTAGCTTAAATCGAATATTCTTTATTATAAAATTTGCTGCTTAAACATGTGTGTATATTTATGTTGTTTAATATTTTCGTATCATCTTACCTCTTTATTTGTGCAAACAAAATAACGTGTTCTTTATATATTGATATGATTTCATGTGTAAAAGTGTCATATCTGCATAATTTATAGTACGTACGAAGAAATAATTATTTTAATTCTGAATAATATGACACTTCATTAACCTGTAAAAAATAGCAACAAACAATACAAAATAAACAAACGAGTTATCTGTCTCGTGCCAATCCAAATGCAGTTAATCATATAATTAACGAAAGTAATAATTTAACAAAAAAAAACAATTATTCATTATATTCATATTATTTTTTATTTAAATTCAAATTTTATCTTTTAATTTTCTTAAATTTTCAGGTTGATATAAAAACAAGGACAAAAGACTCAAAAAAGTTAAGAGCACACGGGAGGAACCCTCATTCCTCATTGATTCATTCAATGTATATGAAACGATACATAATATAATATATTGCTAAGAAATTTTACGGAAGCAAGAAAAACAAGGACTTATTTCACCTGCCTTGTCTAATAACACTGATCATAATGTTGCTAACAAACGAAATCAAATTAAAATCAGCACAAACTTCACAGGATTATAAACAGTGAAAAAAACTCAAAAAAACATAAATAAAAGTAAGTATAAGGGCACAAATACAAAATGCACAGATTTATTGGATAAACAAAAATAACAATAATATTGTCGGGGATAACCCCAGGATATAAAAGGTGTTGTTGGATACAAATGAAGCTTCTACAATAATCATAGAGTGTGAGATTTTTTATTTTTAGGGCAATCTCAGGCAGTAGGTGTAGAATAAAATAATTAAAGAAAACAAAAACAGAAATATCTCTAGAAATAAATAAATAAATCAACAGTAATGCACACATTCAAGTGTGAGAGATGAGCAATCTGAAATAAATATGTACATATATCTTAAAAGCAAAAACAATTAAATGAACAAGAAAGCATTGTGTCCTTTAAGGAACAACCACCTCTTATAAAAGGTTTGGATGGTGCGCAAAAGGTCCAATAGCTTTTCTACCTTTGGATTTTCAATTTATATATACGTGTAATTTACAAAATTTTACCAAACCGTTAGTTTCTTTTTATTTAACGATAATTTTAGCAGAACATCAGATGCCTTGAAATATAATAATGAAGTAAGTATACTACGTATTACCAAAGGAAGTAACTAAATAGATGTCAGTTTGTAGCAGTTTTGTGTATAAAAGTACTATTTTAGGGCCTCACCGAGCATACTTCGGTTATCCAGAGCCCGGGCGAAACGCTTTATACCCCCGTATACCAACTTTCAATGGGGATAAGGTTTTATACCTAAAACTGTTAGAAATTGGCATGTCTCTAGTCGCTCCCATTACAAAAATTAGTAACAGATCAATTTTTTTTGTCAGAATATGTTTGGATAGGTTCTGAAGATAATAGTCGAGCAATTGTATAACAAAACCATTTAGTGATATACATATTGAATAAATTAATTAAAATTATATATTTTATCTTACTAAAATATAAGCGGAATATAAAATCGTTTTTTTAATAGCATAAGTTAACATACAATTCGTATAAATTTTGTATGATACTAATAATCGCATACCTACTGCCAGTTTAGGTCTCAGAACTCACAAACATAATATATGCATATCTATAATAAACATATTAGGTTGACTCAAAACATAAACTTTAGTTTTTCTACTTGAAACCATGAAAAGTTCGTTGCTTGTAAAAACATATACCTATAATTTAAAAACTTTAAAAATTTGTTTTGTCATACCAATCGGGTGAGCTTTCAAATTTAATAAGTCGCTGACCACTGATCCTGGAAGAAATTCATTAACAAATTTATACCTATATAGAATGTATAAATATATATTTATATAATGAATATTACCTCGGTTTTGTAGAAAATGTAATTCTAAATAATTTTGCTATACAAACTTTTATTGACAAGATCCAATTTGATATGAAAGAAATTGACTTTAAAAATATTAAATTGGGTACTGAAACCAAGCAGTAGCAGCCCAAAACATCATTTTGTTTTTGACGCAATTTATGTTTTTCAAGTTCAAATCCGTCCCGATTTGCTGATCCTAGAGAGTGTGCTTATTATTGAAAATTAAATGTTGAATAGGTATGGTATAATTTGTCCGTATTATTTTATATCCGTAACATTTTTAGAGCCTTTTCAGTACCAAGCAACCAATTTAATGATTTCAATAAGAAAAAATAAAGTTATTCGAACGATTCCTATGTTATGTTTACATAAGATGCAGTCAATAAAGCATTTGACTCGTAAAAAATCGCTAGAAAGTTGGATTTTTGTATATAGCCTCCTGATAGCATTATTAAGAAACTGTCAAAAGTCCCCATCGATATGAGCGCCGCTGACAATTTTACGAGAGGTTGAAGACCCCCCAAAATGGTTTTTCAGGAATAACTCTCAAATGGTAAGTTGTTCAAAAAAAATGTCTGAGACATCTAAACAGAGTAGTTTTCTAATTTTCTTCACCTTCGTTATTACTTTTATATATATGTATAAATTGTGTTTGGGCGGCTTAGTCAAAAAGTTGTGCATTTTGTGATAAATGCATCAATTTTGTTTCGTTGTCGGTACATTATATAAAAATGATTTTAAGCTATAGGTCCACTGTATTTGTCCATCCCAAAAACAAATATTGAAAATAGAAAATTAATATAAAAACACAAAACCTGCAATGTCATATTATAACTTTTTTAAAAGCCAGTAATTTATTCTTTTAGTGTGTTTTTAAATTATGTACTTTATTTAAAAATCATTTATTCAAAAACTGTAATCACTAAAATAAACACTAAAACAACGTAATTTAAAAACATAATTAAAGAATAAATTACTGGCTTTTTAAAAAATTATAACATGATATTGTAGGTGTTGCCGTTGTGTTTTTATATTTATTTTCTATTTTCAATATTTTTTTTTTAATTTGCCCCTCCCACCTTAGGCGGTGGACAAATACAGTGGGCCGATAACTCAAAATCATGTTCATATAATGTACCGACAGCAAAAAAAAATTGTTAGCGGCGCTCTTAACGATGGGGATATTTGACAGTTTCTTAAGAACACCACTAGGAAGCTATATATCAAAATCCAGCTTTCTGGCGATTATTTCCTAATATGGGCTGTTTTTACGGCTTTATTTACTAGACTATACAGTAAAATGAAAAAAAATTAACAAATCTACAACAAAGAAGTGAACAAAAATAAATTAAACTAGATTCTTACTTAATGAGATTGCTAAGGTTTATGGTTTATAGGTGATTATTAGCCTTAAAATTAATTGTTTTTGTCTTCGTATCGTTAAAAAAAAAGAAAAATGAATATTCCAGAAAATTTAATCCTAAGTGGAACTATAATAGTCGGAAGCTGTCGGAAGAAAATTCCAAAATGAACTAAAAGTTACCTTCCAAAGCGTCAAATGAACAAGAGTCCCATAATCAAAGATAGGTAGGTACTCAATATAAAAAAAACCCTTTCTGTAAGTTAATAATTAACTATTTTCTAATAAGAAATGAGAAGGGATGTGTACAATAACGCACACATAGACATTTAACATCGGCGCACTCCTTATGTTTGGTGTTCTGTTTCGCATGACAAATGTGTTTTGGAGGGTGAAACGTACGAATATAATAGGCGTTTTTCTTTTTTAGTTCAGAGCAGGGGTGTTTCAAAAATAGTTCAGAGCGCTCAGAACACGCTGTGTTCAGAGGATGTTCAGAGCATGCTCGATATGCTCGGACTCTGTTAGAACTCTATTCTGATCTAAAAAAGAATAACGCCTAATGAAGATCTTTGATACATCTCTCAGTACTCAGTAGTCATTGTCAGTTTTCTCAGTTCACTTACTCAGGGAGCGGTCGGTGAGTGTGTTATGCATGTTATTCACCTTTGGAAAGAATGCAACACCAACCAGACACAGAGTCAGCATTAATAAATCAAGAAATAAATACATAAGTAGGCTGCTTAAATAAAACTAAATTCCCATGAAATGCTTTTAATGTTGGTCAGCATAATTTAATGTTAAATAGAGGTGCAAAACAAAAATGCATGGGGAGCAAGAAGTCAAAATTTAGTACGGTTGTCATTTATTCAGTTAATAAATAAATTTTATACTTATTTTTGTTATCAAATCAAAGTCTTTTCATTTTCAATTAAATACCTATATTTTGTTGTTTCAAAGAAAAGGGAAGTTCTGAACAGCTTTGTCGTATTGTGTGATTGCGTTACAATCATAACCATACATATCTACATAATATTCATCATTAAAAAGACGTCGGAGGGAAATACCAGTGCGATTACTCAACCCAACAAACTGGCCCGAAGACTTATTCCTTGGATTCAATAAACATTGTGTGAACCACTTAGTCAGGCATAACAAGCGCTCCTCACTTCCGTAAGCAAAAGTTAACGAAAACTGGACGAAACTATGCAAACCCCAATTATGGACACGTCATTTTAATTTTTGTATTTGTTTCGTTTCGTACGATTATTTACGTCGCGTCGCCTTCCGACTATTATAGTCCTACGTTTAGTTTATTACTAGCAAGTAGCAACGAGTAAAAAAAAAAACGTTAATGGGACCCGCAAAAAGCGAACATAGGAATAAATAAAATAATAAAAGTTATTTCAATGTCTTGACAATGCTCCACTAAGGTAATAAAAAAGAACATTTTTATTACGTACTTTTGTATTTATATAATATGGTTCTTGTTGGAGTAGTTGTTCATTGGCTGTACAAGTTTTTCTGTCTTACATTATTAAAGTTACTCGTGATTTTAATTTTTTTTTTTTTGTCTGTAAGTCCACAATGAACTTTTTATTTTCTTTGTATTAGGTTCGAGTTAAGCTCGAAAAATAGAGACTGACTATGAAATAAAAGTCCTATGGTCACGGATATTATTAATTTAAAAAGATATTAACGAACGGTGGGTGCCAGAGGAAAGTCGGTATGTTTGTTGTATAATTTAAACTGGAAACTATGTATCTTAACTAATTAAAAATTTTTATTTTTGGCCAAAGTTTACTGTGTGGCAAGAATTAGAAACTTTGGGTGTTATAAGAGAGCTTTGAATTTAAAGTGTGTTGGAATAAATAAAGATGATTAATAAAAGTGGATTTCTTTAACAAAATCTGCAGTGCATTCTTTTACTTACCATCTATATTGAATGTTTTCTTATATAATAAACCTAAAAAACAACACAGATTTTAGAAACTTCAAATCGCGTTACACAGAATTAGCGGAAAGGCACAGGTGTACATAAATACAAAATAATAGGGGTATGCAGCTCAAAAGCATATTGCGGCTATTTGAATTTTTGAAAACTATTGATATTTATCCTTTACCGCCCCTTAGAAGTATAGATCTAAATTTTTGGTAAACCTACTGTAAGGCGGAAAAAGTTACATTATTTTATATTTTTGCGAAAAAAATAAATGCCATGAGTATAATTACATACAATACAAACAATGTATATTATTACTTAAATCTAAAAAATTAAAGTAGATAGGTACATTTTTTGTTTAATTTTGTTTGTATTTAATTGTTTTGCGTGGCAGGCAGTTACGCTGGTTGATGGCGGGCGGTTGGGGGAGGTGGCGAAGCGTCTTAACGCGGCCCCTCTAATATAACTATTTTTTAGCTCTTTCTCTTTTTTCGCTTACATATCTTCTTTATAGACGTTTTGTACGAGATATGATTACACGTCACGTTGTAACCTTAAAACTTATCATAATAATTGTCCTTTCAAAGACAAATTAAGGAATTATTGTTTGTAACGAGTACATATCTATTTCAATAAAACATTCAATACATATGAAAATTATCGTATCTTTGCTGTTGTGCTACTTTTTATCTGCCAAAGACTTGTTGAAACTAATAAATCTGTTCTCTTCTAAAACGTTTTGTTTAATTGCTATAATTTGAACATATCTACATATATATTATACGTACACGATATTGTGGGAAGTTCAATTATAACACCCAAACGAAGATAGTTGTAGCCATAATTTTATCGATCTTTATTTCTCAGAAATTAAAAAAAAACCCATTCTTTCAATTCACAAAATGTTTAAACACATTTTGGGTTCACATACATACATTATTTGTTTAATTTTTGTAAATTGGTGTTCATAATTTTTTACATATTTCAGTCCTTTAACATGCATAACCTTTTTTTTTTATTTCTAAATGTATTTTATTATTTTGCGCTCACCATTTGGACGGAAATAAATAAAAAAATACGTACAGCAATAAAGTACGACAAAGATAATAATTATCAGTGTGGCATGTAGTAATAACACTAACCCCGTAACGGAATGTTAGAATTTGAGTTTTCTGAAATAAAATTTATTGTATGTGCATATAGGTATCTGTGGCAAAAAGGAAAAACAGCATAAGTCACTTTTTGTTAGTTTTCAGGAGAACAATTTAAATGTTTCTTTTGCGATTACAAATAGGGTTCACAACTTATAGACGTAGTGTTACAGTTCATAAACCGTAAGAGATAAAAGTACGAACAAAATATGACAGTATAGATTCGCAAAATGCAATTTCGACATAAGTCAACTTATGCCGTTATTCCTTGTGGCCACAGATATACTATACATATACATATGTACATATTATGTATACAATGCACATCTTTGTAAACATATTGATGGAGGGTGATTTGCCTAAAATGCATCAAAACAGTAAAGCGTGTTTGTATGGAACATTTACAATAATATCATGCTATTACTTTTGTAGTTTTATTTTTAATTCAAGTTGGTTTAATAGGTAATTAAAAAAAATAATGTTCAAATTCAAACTTTTGGAAAAAAAAGTACGTTGCTAAGTACCTACAATTTTTGTTTTGACATATGATTTTTCTTATTAATTTTTAGGAAATTGAAATCTACTTCCTTCTTTAAAAAAAATATTTTTTTAAAGATTTTTAATTAATAAAAACACAATGAGACGTATTCACAGTCATTCTTAAACTGCTGCTAAGCTAAAAGTGAGTTTGAATACATTTTCTGTAATCAATTTTAATTTGTATGGTTTGTAACAGACTGTAAAAGAATGCATTCTGTTGTGAATCCAGTTTTTTAAAATCATTTGTAGAATTCAATGCACAGATTGCATTCATTGACTTCACATAGATCGTTAACTCTGCTTGACGTAGATCAGAGCAGCGATGCAAGATTGTGGGATTTATCCCTTTTTGTAGGAATTTCACGTCTAAAATAAGCTAAAAGGGAAAGAGGGATTTTTCACAAAAATAAAGGATTTTACGTTAAGCTTAAATTTTTTCCTAAATTTTCCATTTTATTGACCCTTTTTACGCCATGACGGTGGTGAGATCGGTGAAGGAAACAGAGCTCCTCACCCACAAAATCATTGTCATATGGCGTAGTAAAATCAAAACAGGGTCAAATAAAACATTATCATGCCTAGAAAAACCTCATTCTTAATAGGTATCTGGATGCGTTCATTTTCATTTTGGCATTTAACTTCTTAAACCTTTGGTGAATTGGCTTTAAAACGCGTCAAATTTAATGGTGAATATATACGTGCGGAACATCAAATTTTAACCTCGGATAAAATTTATTCGAAATTTTAATCCATTTCACACGGTCGACGCTGCTGATGTGAAACGTACCATACACAAATTACACAACTAAATTATAAATGAAAACTATGATTTTCGATAATAAATGTCATTTGAGTTTCATTGAGTTTTTTTTTTTTCGTATTAATTTCTGTGCTTTTATTTCTGCCTTTTTTTTGTTGCAAATGGTTAAACTCGTGAATTCAATGTAAATTTTCAAAATTTATATTTTTTACCAATGCGGAATGCATATTTGTTTCTATTCTTTACTGCGTAGTCAAAATGTATGGGATTATATTTTTCCTAGTAAAATACATAATACGAAACTGAATTACAATGAAATATAATTTTTTGTATCTATTTAGCCGTGGGTAAAATGTGGGATATTTTTAACAAAAGCGTGGGAAAGAAGGGAATTTTCGGGTGTCACTATGGTAAAACCTGATCCCAAAGTCTGCCATCTCTGGATCTGAGCAGCTACAGGCAACCAGGCAACCCTTGCATTCGGTAAACTATTAGATAGGCTATCCACCTATCCAAACATTTTCAGATACGTTGGGTTGTTGTTGCATCAGCTGTTTTGTCACAAGGGATTACAACAACACAAACCTATCCGGATAGCATTGGATTGATTTCCGAACGCGCCCAATGAAAAACACATGATAAACAAAAAATGAGGCATTCTGCAATCTACACTAGGCGTGTTTTATTTATTGCTGCATAGCCAGCGCAGCACAAGTCTGAATAAAACTATTACTAGTTCACTTCCAGGAGCTACTCTTTGAACTAGTTCGGTCGTGATGTACACAACCTAATTACAACCAAACATACACGCTTTAACGTTATGATAATGATCTACTAATGCAAATCACCTTGAATATTGTACAAACAAATATGTATGTATTGCATATTGTATTATTTATATTTGTATGTATAATCAATAATGTATAATGTATATACTATATACATGTACATATATAGACCATATAACTCTATTATATCATAATATCTTTCCATTTATTTTTATTGGAAGCTCAAAAATGATATTTCACCTCAGTTAATTTTTACTTAGGCTATTTTCTACTAGTTTAATGTATGTATTTATTTTCTAGATATAGAACTATGTTATAAATTTTTGTATGCATGTATTAACAATATTTTTAATTACTAAAATTTATTGTCAGTAGTTTTCAGTTAACGTATTTAGAGTACAAACATTATTTTTTAAATTGTTAATAACATTTTTATAAATTCTGTTTACATTATTCATAATTATCCTACAAAATAATAAATTTTGTTTTAATATGATATTATTCTTTTAAAACGAGTCCATGAGTGCCAAGCGGAATAATGTATTTAAACGTTATTTTTTCAAAAATACATTCCTACATAGTTAATGTTTTAATTTCGTATTCAACTAAAAAATTTAAATCGCCAAATTTCAAAATTTTCCACCCAATACATCACCAAATTTAAAAAATTAAATTTTTAAAAAATATGTGCACGACGTCCTGGTCGCACAAACTTGCTCTTATGTCCGATCACACTGTGTTTTTAAAGTTTTAATATTTCAAAAACTATATTTATCTTTTAAAAGAAATAAATTAGTTATGAGAGTCCATATTGTATACCACCTGCTTATAACGTTGTTAAGTTTAAGGTAGTATTATGCGAGTAGGTACATTTATTTATGAACAATATAGCACCGTGTTGCATATATGCATGGAACTTACAGTTTAGACTGGAAATTGTAAAACAAAAATATAAAAAAATATAAATAAAAATAAAAATAAATTGATTAAACAACCTTCTGAAATTGTTTTTACGCCAATGCGATGTACATCATCCTATTTCTTAAGGAAATTTCAATTTATGAGAAAAAAGGAATTGAAAATCGTTGGAGCGGTTTTAAAAAAAAAATAGTTTTTAAATATAAAATTTTGAAAAATTAAAAGAAAAAAGGTACCAATTTTTTTAGCCTTTTTTGATGCGGAGTTAAAAAATTAATTTTGAAAATATCATCTACCCATTTTCGAAATATGGTATTTTCAAAAAATAAGTTTGAAAATTTTTTAGAAATCAATAATTTATTCTTTTGAAAATTTTGGTATGCAATATTATTAGAACTCATTTGAAGCTTTTGTGAAAAAAATCATAAAAATCAGAAGAATAAATATTTGACTGTTAACAGTCGAATTGTTTTTTCCTGAACACCGTTTGTTTTAATAAATATGATTTAAAATCACGAAAATAAATATAAACTAGCATAAAAGTGTTCATATATGCGTTTCGCCCCGATGTAATGGTTGGGCTCATCAGAAGATGACCATTACATCTTGTCTTGACGCATATTTTCCCGAATAAATCGAGATTCCATATAATCCGAGCTACATAGAGCAACTGCGAATTATATAGTTGCTACAAGTCTTCAAAGAAGATGAATTGTAGCTATTTTTATTGCCTTGCTATGGGACTTTTGAAGAATAAATATTTGACTGTTAACAGTCGAAAGTCCCATAGCAAGGCAATAAAAATAGCTACAATTTATCTTCTTTGAAGACTTGTAGCAACTATATAATTCGCAGTTGCTCTATGTAGCTCGGATTATATGGAATCTCGATTTATTCGGGAAAATATGCGTCAAGACAAGATGTAATGGTCATCTTCTGATGAGCCCAACCATTACATCGGGGCGAAACGCATATATGAACACTTTTATGCTAGTTTATATTTATTTTCGTGATTTTAAATCATATTTATTAAAATAAAAATCAGTTTAATGAGATAGTGTAAAATCAAAAAAATGGTTCTATGAGAGATACCATTTTTAAGGGATAGATATTTTTTTCCAATAATATGATACACCGTACAGATATTAGTTCACACAAAAATGTTAATCAAAATCGTAGAAGCCGTTTTTGAGAAAAATGAGATTTTCAATACCGGTTTTTAAACATTTGTATACCGTTATTTTTGGTTATAAGAATAATATTCATTTAAAATCTGCTAGATAATGTTAAAAAACTGACTGAATCGTTTTCGAGTTATTAAAATCCCAAAAAAAATTTGAAACTTTTTTTTAAAAATCAAAAAATTTTTTTTGAAAATTTTGGTACCAAAAACCTTTAATATTTTTTCAAATATTCTCCATAAAAAATTGATCAATATCAGTTGAACTGTTTATGAGAAAAGCGAAAATCAAAAAAAAGGTTCTATAATCTATGGGAGGTACCATTTTTAATCGTTATTCGGAAATTTTTTTTATAAAATGGTTGCCTTTTTGTAAAATAAATTCCTGTTTTTTTTTTAAGTTGTGGGCACGTTTTTGAGAAAAATAAGATTTTAATTTTTTGCTAAAAAAAATTGGACCGGCATGTAACGTTATTTTTGGTCTTAAAAAAAATGAAAAAAAACGTGTGGCGCGGAATACCCAAAATCGCTAGGCACTAACTTTGAAGAAAATGGACCCGTTTTGGCTGCAGCCGAAAGGACAGACAGACAGACAAACAGACGGAAAGAAGTGATGTCAACTTTGATCAAAATCCCGAGTTTGATTTTTTTTACGAATCCATAACTTGCCATATAGTACCTACCTATATGTATATCGGAAGTAAAAACTAGAACAAAACAATTCAAAAACTTAAAAATTGAAAAAAAACCAATGCGCCTTTGTTTCCTTAGTCTCCTTCAATAAATTCGTTGTATATGTATAAATTGTTGTCAATTGGATCTTTTTCATATCAAAATTTTATTTTCACAGTTTTGTTTAAACCTTGAACTGAGTTCATTCTGTAGTTTAAATTGAACTACAGTTATGTTCTGCCGTCTTACCCTGAGCTCAACGTTAAGAGCCACTTCAAAGCACGGTGATATTTCAATTTTGTTATTTTCAATTTTCGTATTTGGTCTTCAGCACATCCGATGAACGATAATGGGAGCCACTCTTGGAGTTGAAATCTTGGAATCCCATGTCATGTTTTTTTTTTTCATTGCCCTTTATTAGTCTTTTGTTTCTATAATGTGCTTTTTTTCTTCATTAATTCCTTGATCTACGTCTGCTTTTCAAAAGTTATTAGATATCTACAAATGTACATCTATTTTTGTGCACAATTATTGATTTCTTGATATTACTTTCCATTTTTATAATTTTCGTCTCAAAATCACGGGTCACCACGTGTTTCGTAAAGCACACACTATCTTCAAAATTGTCACACCACCAGCAGCTTGACACACCGACGCCACATTGTTACATTTAATGTAACCCAGATTTATGTTTCAACAAAAGCAAATTCCTATGGATCGATCGTTCGATAATGCGATCAGGGACCTATTTCACCAAACACTTTTCACTTTGCAACTTTGCAAATTTTGTTTCACCAAACGCAAATTTGCAAAAAGGAAATTATTGAATTGAAAAGTTTTCCTCTTTGCAAATTACGTTTCACCAAACAAAAATTTGTAAAGTGCAAAGTTCTTTTTGCAAAGTGAAAAGTTTTGTTTATTTGCAAAGTATTTGTTCTTTTTGTTTCACCAAACAAATAAACTTCGCAAATTATATTAAGAATTTTGAAAAGTTTTTCAGAAATATGCAAAGCGTTTCTTTGGAAAAGTTGTTAGTTGTTAGTTAAAATAATAAAAAAATGAATCGTTGTGAAGAATATTTTGAAAACGAAGTAGTAAATAATAGTGACCAAAGTGACCAAAGAGTAGTGAAGCTAAGAATTAACTTCGATGTCGGAAATAATTTTTCGACAAAAGAAAGTTTTTTAGATTAACAAAAATTACCATCGAATTTGTTTTGTCTAAAATTGGAAATAAACTACAATTCAACAGTCAAATACTTTGCAACTTTGCAAAATACGAATTCAAATGCAAAGTTCTATTGAAAGTTGATGAAACACTTTTACTTTACACTTTTCAAAAATAGTCTGAAAAATTGAAAAGTGAAAAGTCTTTGCACTTTGCAAATTTTGTGAAACACTTTGCACTTTTACCTGCAGGAAATTATTTTTTTTGCAAAGTTGCAAAGTGAAAAGTGTTTGGTGAAACAGGCCCTAGGTCAATAAAATGTTGTGATTTATGGCTCACTTATATCAAGTAGCCTGCAATCATAATTCAACGACGACGCCGACCGACGCACGTGCAGCGACACATCTATGATTCCTTTTTAAAGAGAGCCAAATTAATAAAATAAACAAACAACAAGATGTCAAAGCTCCAAATAGTATTCGCGATTGTAGGCACATTTGGATGTGTTTATATCGTCAACGAACTCTGGAAGGCTATTACATGGTACAAAGTACTAATTAAATTAAGAACATAAAACATTTTGGACTGGCGGTAATGGTGATGCGATATGATTGGATTGGGGTGATGTGGACAGATCAATGACTGGAGTGCAGCGACTTGGGTTGATATAAAAATTATCGAGAGTCAGAACCATCAAGCAAGAGTCGGACCATCACGCAAGGAAATCAAATTATTGTGAACCATTTTATACCAAAATTAAATAAACTAACATTTAATAACGTTATCGTTTGAGTATTGTTTTTTAGTGGAATAATTAGCAAGTTGCCAGGCGCAATACAACGGTACTTTTAAACAAAACAAACTTCCCCGATTCTCAACATTATAAAATGTTTGTTGTTTCGCGTGTCTTTTGCTTCAAAGACAGAAAGAGAAGACAAAGAAAGATTTTGGAAAAAAGCTGAATAAAAACTACGTATTGTTTACATTACGTCACATGACAGAAGAACGACGTACACACTTCTGAAAGCTTCTATTCGTTCAATTTATTTAAATTACGTTCAATTGAACTTAAGTTCAGGTTATATATACGTACTGTGAAACCGGACGTGTTGAATTTGAAATTTTAACTCAAGTTCATGTTCAACATAAAGTTTAATTTCCACTGTGAAATTGGGGGTAAAACATACATACAAATGTTCACCGAATAAACTTGATATTGTAGCGCAAACAAATTTATGTTATAGCTTGTTGCAACATTTTGGAAAGCTGCTAATGTACATTAAAAATATGTAGGTACATATTCAGAGAAAATTGTAAAAAAGAATATTATTTTTCTTATAGGAAGCTAGGTTAGCTAAGCAGTTGAATGGCTTGCAGACAGGGCAGGCCCCAGCCGAACTTGCGCCCTGTGCAAGATTTGTAAAAGGCGCCCTTTTTTTGCATTTGCACACATCCAATATTCATTGGGATCTTTAATTTCACGATATTTTGAGTTAAATTATCCTTGAATGCAACAATGAACGTGATGTTGGTTAGTGTTGTGCAAGAAATAATTCTTAGCACCGTTGTGATGGATATTATTTTGGGATTATTTGAACAAGTTTTGTGGTTAAATTGCAAATGACAGTACATATTTGCTGGCACAAGATCGGATTACATTTTCATGCTCCTTGTTATGCGCCCCCAGAATTCTGCGCCCAGTGCATTTGCACATCTTGCACATATGGTTGGTCCGGCCCTGCTTGCAGGTGTGGTTGTTTAAGGTAGATAGATTTTTTTATTTCGTTAAAAATTTTACAATGGATTGTTACCGCACATTTTACATTTAAGAGATTCGATATACTTGCAGAAATTAAATTAATAATTATACATTTATACATATAGTAAATGAAAATATAGAATCAATTTACATAAATTAATATTGGTGAGGTTATTTAAGATCCTTTAAAAAATCAATGAATAAATCTGGAGAAGATCCAAAATAGACGATTAAGTAATTTTAGACTTATTTATTTTCAATCTTCATCATCGTCATAATACCAGGTTCCATCAAATTATATAGGGAGAGTGAACAAAATCGCCCGGTCAACGATTTGAAGTTATTTTTGTGACATTTTAATGATTTTAAAGTTTCCTACGCTTTTATCCACGTAAAAGTAAAGTTAGCACTACACTTTGTAAAATTAAAAATTAAGTACACAATTAATTGTAGCTTTTTTGTTTTAAATTAGTAGTGGAAAGAAAAAAATGCTAGCTCTATTATTTTTACACTTGATATCAAGTTAAAAACTAAGTAACCAATTAGTTGTAGTTTTTTTTTGTTGTAAATTAGTTGCGGAAAAAAATTTCCTATTTTTTTTATATAGAAAAAATGGTATGTATGTAACGCTAACTTGATATTTTAAAAATGTTGTCAAAAAATTTTTAGAATTTTTTCATTCCGTAACTAATTTACAACAAAAAAACTATTATTTATTGCGTACTTAAAATTTCTTTTAATTTACAAAAGTGTAGGTAATGCTTAATTGATTAGCTATTCAAAATAAAACAAAACATGGAAAATAATTATATTTATTAAAAATTAAAAATAATAATATAAAAAAAGAAATTTTTAAATACTTGACCACTCAAAATACTCATAAGAACTATCGATTGAACAAAAATTTATTGGACTCACAAAAATACGTATCTACTTATTAATTAATTTTGTATAATCTTATTAATAAAGTATATTTACAAAACTTAACACACAGTAAAATAGGTTGTGTTTATATCTTTTTAGAAACATTATATTTTAAATAGTTGTGAATAGATATTTAGAATTTCAAACATTTTGTTTTAATTTCTTACTATCACCATTAACTTCCGCTTCCACTTCTCAAATCAGTTCCGGTGCTAACATTCATACTCCAAAACATAATTTTGTCTTGGTGATTTATAATTCGGACCCAATTTATTACTGCTACTCGTGTATGGTTTACCGATTGAAGTACCTTTTTTTTCTGTATGCACGTTGCCACCGTCATTCATGAAATCATTGCCAATAAAGTAATTTGCCGTAATCACCTCATTTGACTTATTAAAACCGCTTCCATCGTGATAACCGTTTTGTTTTATAAATGGGGTTTGATATAATGATCTCTTTTCACTTCCAATATCGCAGGGAACATCAATACTATTGCCAACGCCAACAGAAACTCCGCCATTCCGTTGATCAATAAAACTGTCAAAATTATTCGAAGACATGTTTGATGCGGTTGCACTGCGAAGAGAATGAGTCTTCGCCGTGGTGGGGGGTTGGCCACCTAGTGGATGTTGAACCCTCCCAGAGTAAGCAGCAGCTAGTAATTGCTGCTTCGATTGATACAACTGCTGGTGGTGGTATTGAAGTGTGAGTATCTTTTGTTGATGATGCTGTGACACCAAGGACGAGGTTGTTGACGATGAGGATGACGAGTTCGTTGTCGATGAGTTGTGAGAGGATGGTAGCGGTTGATGCTGTTGATAGAAATTGCGAATATTTTCCAAAATATAACGGTTGGTTGTTAAATTTTGAGTTAGGGTAGTTATTTGTCCCCCTGATATGGACGCCAACGACACCGGGAGTTTTATTTTTGCCGCCCTGCTACAACCATCACAACCTACCGATAATGATGTTATCAAAAATGTTAATCAAAATCGTAGGAGCCGTTTTTGAGAAAAATGAGATTTTCAATACCGGTTTTTAAACATTTGTATACCGTTATTTTTGGTTATAAGAATAATATTCATTTAAAATCTGCTAGATAATGTTAAAAAACTGACTGAATCGTTTTCGAGTTATTAAAATCCCAAAAAAAATTTGAAACTTTTTTTTAAAAATCAAAAAATTTTTTTTGAAAATTTTGGTACCAAAAACCTTTAATATTTTTTCAAATATTCTCCATAAAAAATTGATCAATATCAGTTGAACTGTTTATGAGAAAAGCGAAAATCAAAAAAAAGGTTCTATAATCTATGGGAGGTACCATTTTTAATCGTTATTCGGAAATTTTTTTTATAAAATGGTTGCCTTTTTGTAAAATAAATTCCTGTTTTTTTTTTAAGTTGTGGCACGTTTTTGAGAAAAATAAGATTTTAATTTTTTGCTAAAAAAAAATTGGACCGGCATGTAACGTTATTTTTGGTCTTAAAAAAAATGAAAAAAAACGTGTGGCGCGGAATACCCAAAATCGCTAGGCACTAACTTTGAAGAAAATGGACCCGTTTTGGCTGCAGCCGAAAGGACAGACAGACAGACAAACAGACGGAAAGAAGTGATGTCAACTTTGATCAAAATCCCGAGTTTGATTTTTTTTACGAATCCATAACTTGCCATATAGTACCTATACCTAGTATCGGAAGTAAAAACTAGAACAAAACAATTCAAAAACTTAAAAATTGAAAAAAAACCAATGCGCCTTTGTTTCCTTAGTCTCCTTCAATAAATTCGTTGTATATGTATAAATTGTTGTCAATTGGATCTTTTTCATATCAAAATTTTATTTTCACAGTTTTGTTTAAACCTTGAACTGAGTTCATTCTGTAGTTTAAATTGAACTACAGTTATGTTCTGCCGTCTTACCCTGAGCTCAACGTTAAGAGCCACTTCAAAGCACGGTGATATTTCAATTTTGTTATTTTCAATTTTCGTATTTGGTCTTCAGCACATCCGATGAACGATAATGGGAGCCACTCTTGGAGTTGAAATCTTGGAATCCCATGTCATGTTTTTTTTTTTCATTGCCCTTTATTAGTCTTTTGTTTCTATAATGTGCTTTTTTTCTTCATTAATTCCTTGATCTACGTCTGCTTTTCAAAAGTTATTAGATATCTACAAATGTACATCTATTTTTGTGCACAATTATTGATTTCTTGATATTACTTTCCATTTTTATAATTTTCGTCTCAAAATCACGGGTCACCACGTGTTTCGTAAAGCACACACTATCTTCAAAATTGTCACACCACCAGCAGCTTGACACACCGACGCCACATTGTTACATTTAATGTAACCCAGATTTATGTTTCAACAAAAGCAAATTCCTATGGATCGATCGTTCGATAATGCGATCAGGGACCTATTTCACCAAACACTTTTCACTTTGCAACTTTGCAAATTTTGTTTCACCAAACGCAAATTTGCAAAAAGGAAATTATTGAATTGAAAAGTTTTCCTCTTTGCAAATTACGTTTCACCAAACAAAAATTTGTAAAGTGCAAAGTTCTTTTTGCAAAGTGAAAAGTTTTGTTTATTTGCAAAGTATTTGTTCTTTTTGTTTCACCAAACAAATAAACTTCGCAAATTATATTAAGAATTTTGAAAAGTTTTTCAGAAATATGCAAAGCGTTTCTTTGGAAAAGTTGTTAGTTGTTAGTTAAAATAATAAAAAAATGAATCGTTGTGAAGAATATTTTGAAAACGAAATAGTAAATAATAGTGACCAAAGTGACCAAAGAGTAGTGAAGCTAAGAATTAACTTCGATGTCGGAAATAATTTTTCGACAAAAGAAAGTTTTTTAGATTAACAAAAATTACCATCGAATTTGTTTTGTCTAAAATTGGAAATAAACTACAATTCAACAGTCAAATACTTTGCAACTTTGCAAAATACGAATTCAAATGCAAAGTTCTATTGAAAGTTGATGAAACACTTTTACTTTACACTTTTCAAAAATAGTCTGAAAAATTGAAAAGTGAAAAGTCTTTGCACTTTGCAAATTTTGTGAAACACTTTGCACTTTTACCTGCAGGAAATTATTTTTTTTGCAAAGTTGCAAAGTGAAAAGTGTTTGGTGAAACAGGCCCTAGGTCAATAAAATGTTGTGATTTATGGCTCACTTATATCAAGTAGCCTGCAATCATAATTCAACGACGACGCCGACCGACGCACGTGCAGCGACACATCTATGATTCCTTTTTAAAGAGAGCCAAATTAATAAAATAAACAAACAACAAGATGTCAAAGCTCCAAATAGTATTCGCGATTGTAGGCACATTTGGATGTGTTTATATCGTCAACGAACTCTGGAAGGCTATTACATGGTACAAAGTACTAATTAAATTAAGAACATAAAACATTTTGGACTGGCGGTAATGGTGATACGATATGATTGGATTGGGGTGATGTGGACAGATCAATGACTGGAGTGCAGCGACTTGGGTTGATATAAAAATTATCGAGAGTCAGAACCATCAAGCAAGAGTCGGACCATCACGCAAGGAAATCAAATTATTGTGAACCATTTTATACCAAAATTAAATAAACTAACATTTAATAACGTTATCGTTTGAGTATTGTTTTTTAGTGGAATAATTAGCAAGTTGCCAGGCGCAATACAACGGTACTTTTAAACAAAACAAACTTCCCCGATTCTCAACATTATAAAATGTTTGTTGTTTCGCGTGTCTTTTGCTTCAAAGACAGAAAGAGAAGACAAAGAAAGATTTTGGAAAAAAGCTGAATAAAAACTACGTATTGTTTACATTACGTCACATGACAGAAGAACGACGTACACACTTCTGAAAGCTTCTATTCGTTCAATTTATTTAAATTACGTTCAATTGAACTTAAGTTCAGGTTATATATACGTACTGTGAAACCGGACGTGTTGAATTTGAAATTTTAACTCAAGTTCATGTTCAACATAAAGTTTAATTTCCACTGTGAAATTGGGGGTAAAACATACATACAAATGTTCACCGAATAAACTTGATATTGTAGCGCAAACAAATTTATGTTATAGCTTGTTGCAACATTTTGGAAAGCTGCTAATGTACATTAAAAATATGTAGGTACATATTCAGAGAAAATTGTAAAAAAGAATATTATTTTTCTTATAGGAAGCTAGGTTAGCTAAGCAGTTGAATGGCTTGCAGGCAGGGCAGGCCCCAGCCGAACTTGCGCCCTGTGCAAGATTTGTAAAAGGCGCCCTTTTTTTTGCATTTGCACACATCCAATATTCATTGGGATCTTTAATTTCACGATATTTTGAGTTAAATTATCCTTGAATGCAACAATGAACGTGATGTTGGTTAGTGTTGTGCAAGAAATAATTCTTAGCACCGTTGTGATGGATATTATTTTGGGATTATTTGAACAAGTTTTGTGGTTAAATTGCAAATGACAGTACATATTTGCTGGCACAAGATCGGATTACATTTTCATGCTCCTTGTTATGCGCCCCCAGAATTCTGCGCCCAGTGCATTTGCACATCTTGCACATATGGTTGGTCCGGCCCTGCTTGCAGGTGTGGTTGTTTAAGGTAGATAGATTTTTTTATTTCGTTAAAAATTTTACAATGGATTGCACATTTTACATTTAAGAGATTCGATATACTTGCAGAAATTAAATTAATAATTATACATTTATACATATAGTAAATGAAAATATAGAATCAATTTACATAAATTAATATTGGTGAGGTTATTTAAGATCCTTTAAAAAATCAATGAATAAATCTGGAGAAGATCCAAAATAGACGATTAAGTAATTTTAGACTTATTTATTTTCAATCTTCATCATCGTCATAATACCAGGTTCCATCAAATTATATAGGGAGAGTGAACAAAATCGCCCGGTCAACGATTTGAAGTTATTTTTGTGACATTTTAATGATTTTAAAGTTTCCTACGCTTTTATCCACGTAAAAGTAAAGTTAGCACTACACTTTGTAAAATTAAAAATTAAGTACACAATTAATTGTAGCTTTTTTGTTTTAAATTAGTAGTGGAAAGAAAAAAATGCTAGCTCTATTATTTTTACACTTGATATCAAGTTAAAAACTAAGTAACCAATTAGTTGTAGTTTTTTTTTGTTGTAAATTAGTTGCGGAAAAAAATTTCCTATTTTTTTTATATAGAAAAAATGGTATGTATGTAACGCTAACTTGATATTTTAAAAATGTTGTCAAAAAATTTTTAGAATTTTTTCATTCCGTAACTAATTTACAACAAAAAAACTATTATTTATTGCGTACTTAAAATTTCTTTTAATTTACAAAAGTGTAGGTAATGCTTAATTGATTAGCTATTCAAAATAAAACAAAACATGGAAAATAATTATATTTATTAAAAATTAAAAATAATACCTAATATAAAAAAAGAAATTTTTAAATACTTGACCACTCAAAATACTCATAAGAACTATCGATTGAACAAAAAATTATTGGACTCACAAAAATACGTATCTACTTATTAATTAATTTTGTATAATCTTATTAATAAAGTATATTTACAAAACTTAACACACAGTAAAATAGGTTGTGTTTATATCTTTTTAGAAACATTATATTTTAAATAGTTGTGAATAGATATTTAGAATTTCAAACATTTTGTTTTAATTTCTTACTATCACCATTAACTTCCGCTTCCACTTCTCAAATCAGTTCCGGTGCTAACATTCATACTCCAAAACATAATTTTGTCTTGGTGATTTATAATTCGGACCCAATTTATTACTGCTACTCGTGTATGGTTTACCGATTGAAGTACCTTTTTTTTCTGTATGCACGTTGCCACCGTCATTCATGAAATCATTGCCAATAAAGTAATTTGCCGTAATCACCTCATTTGACTTATTAAAACCGCTTCCATCGTGATAACCGTTTTGTTTTATAAATGGGGTTTGATATAATGATCTCTTTTCACTTCCAATATCGCAGGGAACATCAATACTATTGCCAACGCCAACAGAAACTCCGCCATTCCGTTGATCAATAAAACTGTCAAAATTATTCGAAGACATGTTTGATGCGGTTGCACTGCGAAGAGAATGATTCTTCGCCGTGGTGGGGGGTTGGCCACCTAGTGGATGTTGAACCCTCCCAGAGTAAGCAGCAGCTAGTAATTGCTGCTTCGATTGATACAACTGCTGGTGGTGGTATTGAAGTGTGAGTATCTTTTGTTGATGATGCTGTGACACCAAGGACGAGGTTGTTGACGATGAGGATGACGAGTTCGTTGTCGATGAGTTGTGAGAGGATGGTAGCGGTTGATGCTGTTGATAGAAATTGCGAATATTTTCCAAAATATAACGGTTGGTTGTTAAATTTTGAGTTAGGGTAGTTATTTGTCCCCCTGATATGGACGCCAACGACACCGGGAGTTTTATTTTTGCCGCCCTGCTACAACCATCACAACCTACCGATAATGATGTTATCGATGATGAAGCTGATGTTGATGGGAATGATTTGGTTGGCATTCCTTGAGGTGTTGCAACCAAGGTCGATTGTCCAAAAGCACTGGCAATTTGAATTGATGACACATTGTCATCCTCATCATCGTTTGAAAGATGGGCGTGCTTTTCGTTGCTGTGATTTTGGGAGGAAAAATTTGGAGGAACAGCTTTTGTGATACGATTTGCATTCATTGCCGAATGTTGAGTGGTGGTAGACGCATTGACACCAGGGTGGCTGCTCGTTGTGGTTCGTTGAGATAAGGAATGCGGATACATATGGTGTCTCTTCTGTCGGTGATAACGATGCTGCGGATGCATTTGGTTTTTTGGCTGAAGGGATGATAGAACCAGTGTCGATACGGAGGAAGATGATGTTGGCGTGTAAGGCATTTTTGGATGCGATTTCGGCAGTAATTGTGAGCTTTCACAGCTCACATCACCACAGTCGGATGTAAAGAGATCGAATTGCTTATTTTCTGCAGTAATGTTAATAATATCAGAGGACTTGAATTTTGACATTGAATACTCAATTCCCCCGATATTCCTTCTCGTTCTTGCTGATCGATAATCTTCGGGAGCGAGTTCAACAGCGGTTTTTTTCTTATGACGGTTGTAGTGTTCGAGATAGTTCTCATACTTTTCAGGTCTCAAATCTCCATGAAATCCTCTTTTTCCTTCTCTGTACGAAGTATCATATATCAAAAAGTTTCGGTCATCATTTTGCTGTTGGTACCAACTACTTGTGTTGACTTTCAGATTGTAAGGAAACTCGAAATCATCCAAAATGACTTGAAATGTTTGTTCTTCTTCTTCCTCATCTTGTTCATGGTCTAAATAGAATCTTTCCGATTCTAAAATAAACTTATCATGATCAGAGGCACATGCTGCTAAGTTATCATAAAAAAATTCTGAAATTTTCGGATGTTCATACCGAATTGGTGGCTCCACAATCTCTGGTGTAACTGAATCCGGTGGTTCACTGAAAACCGATGCATAATCACTGCTACTCAGTGAATCAGAATGCTCCTCGACAGTCTTGGTGGTGATTGGCAAGGTTCCAACAGTTTTATAGATACATCCCTGAGGCACTGCAACAACTTTTCCGCACGACATACTACGCTTGTGGGTCTTCAAATGAACTTCGTCCTTATGCCGTAGCAATTTGGAACCCTCAAACATACCAACAGAATGTGAAGACTTTTTATTCCCGCTCAGATTCTCATCGTAGTTCTGCTGCAAATAAGCATCCAAATAATGGAGGTTTTTAGTCAAATCTAATTCAGACTTGTAACTCTTATAAAGGGCCTGCTTTGCACACTTAGTTTCATAGTGATTGATTTTTCTTTTATCGCTAATAAATTTAAAACTATTGTCTTTCGCATCACGATTACAATCATCGTATGAATTGTGCTTGAATGTTCGGCATTTCTCCTTAATACGTTTTAGACCAATTTTCGTCTTTAGCTGCAGTCTTTCGAAGTAGGAAGGGGGGGGCGGCTTGACGTCAACCGGAACACTATGAATACTTTGAGTTCGGTCAGGATACGAAATCTTCAACTTTTTCAACTGAGGCAGGTTTATATTTAAGCGGTCATTTTGCTTGTGTGGTTTTCTCAGCGAAAGATGTCTGAGCAGTGATCTTTGTTTGAATTGTTCTTCATCAGAACATTCCGAAGAGTACTTGAGTTTTACTGGACTTCTGCAAATATAGTGATCATTTAAAACACTAGAGGATGTTCGGAGGCCCTTGGGTTGTAATGTGGTCATGTCAAACAACCGACAAAAAGATTTCTCCGAGCGGTGATTTTTTATTGGCCCTACCAAAATAGTTTTTGTTTCCGATGGAAGTTTGTTCTTTCGATCGTCGAGGAGGCGTGATGAGAATGGATTTGTGATGACCATACTATCACTTTCCAATTTTTTACATCTATCTATTTGCTTAATATTAATTTCTAATAAGAAATCTTTATCGTTAACATCCTTAGGAATGCTTGAATCAGATTTGGACTTTCTTACAAGTTTTGTGGGAAAACCAATTTTGAGCTCCCTACTGCTATGTACCACTTTAAGCGAATGTGATTTTTTGTGAAATGAATAGAAAGGGTTGTTTGACGAAATTTTAGGCAAGAGACTCTCCTCTGACATTGGCAATATAAGCCCACCAAACATCGTCGCCTTTGCACCGACTGATGCTAACATTTTACTACTACCAACTCCTGAATCGTTATTATCTACATTGTCCCTATCTGATTGGGATGAATTCAGTATTTTCGTATTATCCTCATCGGAATGTAAGTCTAAGGGTACTTTTTTAAAACTATTCGTACTACTGTTACTACTACTGTTGATACTATGAATACTCTTACTACTATTCGATCTACTACTACTGCTGACTAGGTAGTGGTTGGTATCTTTACTAGGGCTACTTTTTTGTTTTTCTGGTACATTGGGATGATTGATGCTCGTGTCAAAATTGTCTGTTGTGTCAAGGTCAGCCATTTTTATCGGTTTGGCAAAATCTTGCTCATTGTTGTGCAGGTCATCTTTATTACTTACATAAGATGCAGTATTCGTATCGTTAGATAAATTATTTAAATTATTTAACTTGCTACTATTGTTATTTGAATTAAGTGCCTGCTAGACCCTAGTTGGGGGTTGTAAAATCATTGCAGCCATTCGTACCTTCATTGCTTCAGGAGATCCATGATGACCAGGATGTTGTTGGTGATGTTGGTGATGAAAACCCGCGGGTGTTGTATAAATGGAATCACACGGCGGGCCACTGTTGCTGTCCGATCGGGATTTTAAGTCAGCCTTTTCACTAAAAAAAAGGAAAATATGTATCAATAAATACAAAACGTATATTATTTATTTATTCAAGATTCAGAGAAAAAATTTAAATGAAAGTCCTATATTTAAACCTGGTATAATATATTTAAATAAGCACATATGGTTATAGCGGCTAACCCGCAGGTTGTTGTTGCATTTAACATATAAATTGTTCAGCACTTGGGGATTGAAAAAAAATACATGCCTTTTTTATTTCTTTAAACTATAAAATGTAAATGCGCAATGAGTCAATTTATCTTTAAGTAATAAGTATACTTCAATCATACTTCAGACTCTACATAGGAATATTTGCTCCAAAGTCATCCTAAGAAATAGTTGTAGAAGTAGAGGGGTATAATTTCAAAACACTTCTATTCCACTTTTTTCCAAAAATGAGTTAATTATGACGATGTGTTCTTTGGAATGGCCCTCATCTACGTATAAAGCTCAAATGTATAAAAAAATTATTTCCTTCAGTTTTTTTTTTCAAAACTACACTTTTTCACTAAGTCGATCAATTCAAAACTCATCTATTCCCATACAACCAAATTCCGCACCAAAACGCTTCTCTTCCTATGCAAAACAAAGTAGTAACTTTGTTTTTACATTTTAAGTACATTAAAAGTTAATAAAAGTTTCAAAATTCATCTTCTCTATTCCTTAATAGTCTAAGATTTCGCCATAGGACAACCTACACTCATAGAGTTACCAAGAGTATATAGTTTTGTATGTAGTGTCTAAATTAACATTTTGCGCACGGGTTTCCTGGCAAAATATGGTCAAGGCATGAGGTTGCCACACTTTAAAGGTCGGTTTTTGGGTTTTTTTTTCAATTATATATGACCCATGCTCATGTGGGAGGTTTAAGTTATAAAAAATATGTAATGTGAAAGTAAAGTTCATTTAAAAATTTTAACATAGGTACGTGATTTAATTAAGATCGGAATTTCAGTTTTGTAAATCAAGGTAAACGAAAAGAAAGGTCTAGATTCTATTTTTTAAACGAAAAATCTTATAAATATAAGGAATATTAAATAAACTATTAAAAATTTCAATTGTAGTGGCTATCAATTATTGTGGCTCTAAATTATTGATCTTCCCTTCCAGAAATACAATTTTTTGTTCGCACTCTATGTTTTTAACATGCAATTCCTCTATCTGTTTTCTTTGAATTTCTTTAATTGTTAGAATTTCAGAATGAATAATTTCAAGCAGTGTTAACGCTGATAAATTTTAAAAGGTCAAAAAAAAGGAGTCACGATAAAAAAAGTCGTATTTTTTAAATGTTTTAATAGATTGCAAAATCAAGACATCCGCAACATGTTTTGAGTAATTTAAATTAATACGCAAAATATAGTGCGTTGCATACCCGCCAAGCAATAAACTCCCCCGGAGGATTGCTGAGGAGTCATAGTCGCCAAATATTTCCCGACCTATCGATAATCAAGCCATAAAATAATACATAGTGGAGACTAGTGCTGTCACCCTATAGATGATTGAGCGCAGTATATATCAGTAAAAAACGCAGTTGATTGCAATATACCGCAGTAGATCTTACAATGTATACAAAAATAAAAATTCATTTAAAATACATTGTATTTAATTACTTCAAAAACGAACTCCACAATAAAAAAAAAAAACAAATTTCTTAAACTAAAGTAACAAAAAAAACAACATTTCATTTGGAGAATTCATAAATCTGTACCTACAACTTCCCACATTGGAAGTTATTGTAATTGTTATAAATATTAAATTATCAAAAAAATCACATTTCATTCGGAAAATAATAAATATGTTGGCACTATTTTCTTTTATATTCGTCATTTATGAATTTAAATTTATTGAAAAAACTCAATAATAAAAGAGGAGTAGATTCGTTTTGTGATGACTGACACTGTGCAATGTGGAATAGATACAATTAATTGCTGTTAGTTAAATGAAAAAAGTTATTTCAATGGAAGGTTGGAAAGATTATTTCAACTAAAAAGAGAACTTATCTTTCGCAAGATTTTTTAAAAAGGGTCAAAATAGCCAATTTCTTAAAAGGTCGTATCATGGTTGCATGAGGCGAAAAAAGGGGTCAAAATGCGACTAAAGTCGCATAGCGGCAACACTGTGCAAGTAAAATTTTGGATGTCGGCTTAGGTGAATTGAGTGAACGAATTCCACCATCCGAAGATACACTACAATATGAATCGAGAAGTTTTGATGTAACGCATTTTACACATTTCCAAGTTTTTTTGATCTTTTTTTAAATCTTCCCACTCAGTCTGCACAAGACATTACATGAGTTGCAAGACATTTTCAATAGTTGAACTGATGGAAGAGAAGCTCTCGACGCGTGCGCACCCACAACAGACAACGAGAGAATGCCAAATGTCAAATAAATACAATTGGAGCCATGTCAAAATGTTCGCTAAATCCCATTTTCCTTAATTTAAACAAACGCTTTACTAAAGTCTGTGAAGACACAATCTTCTTATTTTGTATTTTCTATTTTATTTATTTTTAAATAAGTGAATACAATATTCAGCCAATTTTATTAAAAAGGTCACAAGGTCACAGTTGAGCGCCATTTTGTGAAACCATGTTAGTTTGCAGTTTAGGAATGACCGATAATCTTGCAATAGGTCTGTAATTTTTAATCTCACCTTTTTTATCTTTTGTACGTAAAGGGATCATAAAATAATCTTTCCATATACATAAATGGAAATACACAAGAAGACGTAGAAAAGTTAAAAAGAATGACAAAGGCAACGACAGGTGACTTACACAGTTTTTCAATATAGCAAAAGGTATACGATCAGGGCCTGGTATGCAACTTTCGTCAAGATTAGATAAGATATAAACTTTTTAATGTTGTCAGAATTAATGTTAAAGTTTATATCAGTAAAGCAGGTAAAAGAATTTATAAGGTCAAAGCTTTTTAAAGTTGTGTTGTAACTCGAGGGTCTAGACTTGAAATGTCGTTTAACTTGAGAACAGACGGGTAAGAGCAAGATTTTTTTTTACTATTTATGAATTTCCAAAAACACTTCGGATTAATTTCAAAATCTTTATACATTTTCTGAATAGATACTTTCAACTTGAAATTATATTAAAAACATCTCTTGATTCACAATAATTTTTAAGCTTTACTTTGTAAAAGCTTGTATGCAGATCAAAACGTATTTCTTTAATTTGTACGGATTCCAAAAAACATTCAAACGAAATATTATTAAATTCGAAGACCATAGAGTTAACATTTAAACAATTATTTAGACAAGACCAGTCTACATTGTGATAACAAGGTCACTTTAAACGAAGAAAAAATGACGAGAACAAGACGAAGACGAGGAACGAGCACAATACTAACCCTGGGGCTCCACTAGAAATGAACCATTGCAAAATATGTGTTATGTCGTCAAAATTTCTTGTGGAGGCCACTTATGTCAAGAAGATTTTTATTTTCAGACATAAATATCTTCATTTATATCTTGTCTTCACAGAAGAAATAAATGTGGAGATAAATTAACTTTTAGTGCGGTAATAGCGCGAATAATACGGTGCTTGCTCGGCGGGGACATGATTACAATAATACATATTATAATATTTTATGAAATAATTTGCCCACTCAACGAAGAAATAAATACCTCTGAAATTATTTCTGAAATAAAATTAGAAATAAAAATTGCTTGTGGAGCCAGGGGGTAAGGGAAGCAATGAAACATCAAAATCCACTGGTGCGAGTCTACATGCAGACACTGGTCACACGACCAGTGAAAATTTTCACCTCTCGGGAACCACACTCATATACATAGGTAACCTAAATAAAAAATCATTCGAATTGTTTCCAAATTTTGACTTTTTATTTTATTTCTTTTGGAATAGCTCAAGCCGCCACCGCCACTAGTGTCAGGTGTGGGGTAGCAAGCATCTTAAGTAACCGGAAGAATTCCACAAGAATTATGAAATCAATGCCATCTTCTAGGGAGAGAGATAATTCCACAGCCTTAAGCGGAATACTTAAGGATCAACTTGCGGACCAAACAAAATTTTGAGAGACAAAGCTGGCAGGTTGGCAGTAGGAGCTCAAGTTAGAGGAAGACGGGGAAACGGATTCAGCAATCTAAAGCGCTCAATTAATGCCTTATCGTTTTCATAAACGGCTCAAAACCGAATACAGTCACCGCGAAAAGACCCGGAAACCCGGTAAGTCAGTTCGTCGATGGTCTTAGAGACGAAAATCTTCAAAATTTAATCACTGACGGACGTCCACAATGTTTGTCTTATGCTCTCAACATGGCCTACGAACTCAGTAACAGAAACTCCAGGCGAAGTCGCAGTGTGATGCTAGCCCATACAACCCCAACAGATTAAAAAAAATGTCCTTTGATGTCTCGGGGCGGACGTCAATAAAGCCTTCCAATCAGAAGCGTACGCAAAACTAGCACAAAAATGAAAATCAAGACAAAAAAAGTGAATTTAATTCATTTTTTAGTTTGAAATGATAATGTAGGTAATAGAACTTGGTGAAGATTAATTCCATTCTCCTTTTTTTTGAGTCACCATATCTTCAAGGATTATATCTATTTCTTTGTGAATATTAAAAGTTAATCTTTAAGGCAGTTGTTGTGCCCTTCAGCCATGTTTTTAACCGTCTTCAAAGTGGAAAACGAACGTCCTGGCACTGCAGACGTCACTGGTGGCACACAAAGAACTTCAATTACGTTTCTCAAATTAGGATACAAATCCGAATTCCATAACGGAAGTGAAGTTTCCGGTTCTTCCTTCCACATCCTTCCATCCTTCCACATTTGTTTCCATATCTTAATTTTAAAATATTGCTACCTTAGTCAGTTTAATTTAATTTTAATTTATTAAGATTAGTACATATGTATTCAGTTCGAGTTTAAATTCAATTTTCATACAAACGAAATTCACAACTAGTTCTTCAATTACTTTCACCCAAAAATTTTCATTTCCCAATGTACGGCAACATTGGAAACAATTTAAGTTGTTGTGGAAAATTTCGGATTAAACGATTGTCTTTTCTAGCATTTGTATTGTCATCAAGGAGGAAAAAGGAACAAAACATGGAATTAAAACTCTTTTATGAACTTTTTCAAGATTCTGATGACAGCCATTCAAGTTAATATATTTTTTTTTAATAAGAAGAAGAAAAACACAAATAATAAGAGAATTATTATTTTTGTTTTTGTATTTTTTTAATTCAAAATGACTATTATAGAAATTGAAAAATAAGTATCAAGAATTCATGTGAAAAATTTATTATTCTCAGAAAAGGTACTCAGGTGATGAACACTTAAAATCCTATAAATTTTACAATATTCTTTGGAAAATCCTAGGCAAGAGTTAATAGACTTTTAATTTTTCAAAAATTGTACAGTTCAATTTGTACTTATGTATACATATATTACATATATGTAATTCAATTAAAATATTTAATATAATTTTTACTATATTATATATGGTATATTTCTCCAACCTTTATTACAAAAAAATAGTATAGGTATAATAAGAGAAAAAAATTAAATGTTTGAAATCGTTTTGGGACTTTTTTCTGATTGCAAAGGAACTTTTTTTGAGTTTCTATGAATAATCATGAGGTTCATTTGAAATGTCAAACGTTAGGTAGGAACTTGTTTTGTATTAAAATTAAAGAATATTGTTAAAGCTAAAATCCAAAAACAATGAAATTTGAAATAAATCTTAGCATGAATGTCATTTTGCTCGTCTTTGTAAAGAGCTAATTGAAGCAGCTGGCACGCTGGCGAAAGCTCGGCTAAGCTCACCGTAATAGTCGGGGTTCTTAATGCTATTCTTATACAAAACAAAACAAAAATAATAGTGCCATACAAGAAAATGCTAAACCGAAATCAAAGATATAAAGGTAAAATAAAAAAAAATTATATAATATGCATTTGGTTATACCAGAAAAATGAATATAATAGCAACTCTTATCCATAAGATAGTTCCTTCATCTATGCCTACTCCAACACACATTCAAAATTACAGATGTTTGTATACCTTGATTGGAAATCTCTCTCCTCGTGTGCATTATATACATAATATCACACCATGTCATTCGATCCGATTTTTTAGGAAATAACCCCTTGACGAATCAAAACCACACTTGATCGACATGTCGCCTCTCTCAACGTTCACCACATATCTCACCTTCTGAAATAATTTATTCCATTCCTGCCTCAAAATTTTTTCAAATCAAATAAAATGTCCGTTTAAAATTTTCATATAAGTAGGTACAATATTCTAATTTTATTAGGCATGTAATAAAACGTAACCCCCAGGATAACATAACATCTGATACAATGCAATGAAACACACAATTTTTAGCATAAGAAATATAAGATATGGTTAATAATAAAAACAATACGTAATATGAAATTTAAGTTGAAAGGAAATAAAAGAAAAATTAAGCAAATAATATTAACGGAATTAAAATAAGAATTAGCATGCAGTTATGTGCATCAAAAAAAATAATTTAAACGTAAGCAATTACTATGAGTTAACAGAAAAGAAAAATAACAAAACGAAAATCAGCAATCGTGGGCTTTTCTTTAAAAGGTAGGTACCGATGTTTTATCTTTGGTATTATCGTCCTTTTTCTTTTTATATATAATATATTTTTAAATATATATGGGCAGATATTCAATTCTGAATACTGTTAATTCAATTTCTGGTAAGAATTTGTTCTACCAACAACAAAATAAACGAAATGAAATACCTACATTATTTATCCTTTTGGTTATAAATTTTCTTCTTTTCTTGCTAACGTGGTCAATATTATATCCAGTTTTGTTCCTAAACTTTTTTTGTTGACTTGAGGTTTCTTACGTTGTTTGTTTGCATCGATTTTCCCAAGAATTAAGCGTGGAATTCTGAATGATTTGGACCAACAATACAAAAGAAAACTAAACAAAAACAATTAATTTAATACTCATCTATCTTGACCTCTTTTTCTTTATTTATTATTACCTTCCTATTTGCTCTAAATGTATTTTAGAAAATTCGTGATTTGTCGAATATATTATGTAAAAATCTTTTTAAATTTTCTTAAGACAACACATATTCACTATTGACCGTTTTTTTCTGAATTTTGAAATTACGGTAGATTTTAATACATATACATACATAAGTTGTAATAAAAAGTTATTTTTTTAATAAAAGGATTGATAGATGATTCAATGTCACAATTTCCCAAAGTGTTTGTTGCCAACCGACACACGAATACACTACAATACACCACTCCTTATCCATAAAGGTGGTGACAGGTTATGACATCCTGGCTTCGGATAAGGTTAAACTGGAGCTGGTACTGAACGGTAAACATTAAACAATTTCGTCATGAACTTTTCATTTTAGATCACAACGTTCCAACCATTCTAGGTCTAGACTATCTGATTTCGAGTCACCTGGATCTGGCGGACATATACCATGAAATAAGGGGAAAGAAGTGTGTGTTTTGGAAAATCCCATCAAATTCTAATGTTGTCATACTTATCATATGGGAAATAGATATTCTGCAACCATATACAGAAACTGTAGTGCCAATTTCAATTTCACTGTTGCTATGGTCGAGCCTTGCTAAGTTTCCGTACTTCCGAAAGGAGTCTTCAGAGGACGATGTATAGTTGACGCCACAAGACCAACGATTTCAGTTAGATTTTGCAACACATCAAAAGATATTCCAACAAGGCATATCACTTGGCCGGGTGGTGACAGCTGATGTTTGTAAGACGTGTCAATAAAAATCACTTTCAGTGACTCAGAGATTTCCGTGGAGGAGGAGGAGGACGAGTTTCCAGCTTTAATTAACAAATATATCTTTGTTTTCTTTACAGGTCCATTAAATTAAGGCAGAACTCATTTGGCGCAACACAAGATCAACACAAATGATTCGAAGCCAATTAAGGTGCCATCTGGGAAACAACAAGCTAATCGAGGACATGGTGAAAAGTGTAGTAGTGGAATGGAACCGTCATCTAGTCCATGGGAAGCTTCGATTGTTCTAGTGAAAAATCGCTTTTGCGTCGATTAGCGTAGACTGAATGACGCCACGAAGAAATATTCGTACCCTTTGCCAAAAATAGAAAAGCTACATTCATCCCTGGGTGGTTTCAAATAGTTTTTAACCATGGATTTGCAAAGAGGCTATTGGCAAGTGAAGAGGACCCTCGAGGTAAGGAAAAGACGGCGTTTTCTATAGGAAAGGGACTTTGCCAATTGCTCGTCATGCTTATGGGTTTCTGAAATGCGGCAGCCAAGCCACTGATGAGCGACTGGTGGACTTGATTCTTCGAGGAGTTGCTTAGGATTTTCTCCTCATATACATCGAAGACATCATCGCGTTTTCAAAGACTTTGAAGGATATGCTTTAAATTACTTGGAAGCTGTCTTTAACAGACTTCAAGTAGCAGGTTTGAAACTACTCCCACCAAAGTTTTTGTTCTTGAAGAAAGAAGTGTATTGTTGTCATGCTTATGGGTTTCTGAAATGCGGCAGCCAAGCCACTGATGAGCGACTGATGGACTTGATTCTTCGAGGAGTTGCTTAGGATTTTCTCCTCATATACATACCTAACTTATTATAGATTGATAATAAATAAGTAATATTTTTATATATACTTCAATTTTTATTAATGGTCTTTCTTAGGTTAAGCTACTACACGTTTTTAGTTCTAGGTTATTTCTTCTGAACTCTTTTGGTTATGTTTTGTTTTTTCATCAAGACGAATTTACATACATATATGTAAAGGTTGTGTTCGGTACAATTAAACCAAGTTTCCACTTTGTTCAGTCTATAACACTCCTTCCTTTTTGGATGCTGTTTAGTACCCTAAACGAGGTGGTTGTCGTATAATTCTGCCATAACTTGTAGCTTGTTGATTGCTGGGAATTGCTGACTCTGGGGAAGCTGGGTCGATGTTGCTGTTGGGTCGTTGGTGGTGTTGGTTGGAATTGTTAAGTCTGCATGGCTTAAATGGGATTCAGTGGCTAAGATAGGTGAAACAGGTGTAAGCGGTATGGGTATATTGGTATCCGTGGTTGGAATAGTGACTGGTGTGTTGCTTCCTCGAAGTTCACTTTCGGTTTCATAGTCGCCGTCGACTCCACGACGAACTTGATCGACATGTCGATTCGCTATCCGATCATCCACACCGAAAAAAAAAAAAGTGTGAGTGCCGGGACTCACGGTTAAGATGTGTAAACATCAACATTCGTCCGAATGCCTCATAGACCGAGAGCCTACATCAAATTTAGGGTGTGGATGATAGCAAACATTTTTTTTTGGTACTTTTATATAGATCTTAACTTTTCATAAGCAAATTTGAAAATCGGTAATGATGCATGGAAAATGAAAGCGCAGTCCATGTACTAACGGGTGATTTTTTAGCTGCTTTGGTTTTGGCAACACTGGTTTTGACAGCTGACGTGTGTTTAGTACCTTGTGTCACTGTCAAACAGCTTCAATTTGGTTTGCAATTTAACCATGGATCGTCTTACAAATGAACAACGCTTGCAAATTATTGAATTTTACAATCAAAATTCGTGCTCGGTTCGGATCCGCTTTTTTATCGAAAAATTGTGTTCAGCGATGAGGCTCATTTTTGGTTGAATGGGTACGTAAATAAGCACAATTGCCGCATTTGGAGTGAAGATCAGCCAGAAGCATTGCAACAGCTACCAATGCATCCCGAAAAAGCCACTGTTTGGTGCGGTTTATGGGCCGGCGGCATTATTGGGCCATATTTCTTCAAAGATGATGCGAATCGCAGCGTTACTGTCAATGGTGAACGCTACCGAGCGATGATAACAAACTTTTTTTTGCCCGAAATGGAAGTTCTTGACTTGCATGATATGTGGTTTCAACAAGACGGTGCCACATGCCACACAGCACGCGAAACAATGGCGCAATTGCGAGGCGAGTTTGGTGAACAGTTAATTTCACGTTTCGGGCCGGTCAATTGGCCGCCTAGATCGTGCGATTTGACACCATTAGACTATTTTTTGTGGGGGTATGTCAAGGCTAATGTCTATAGGGACAAGCCCGCTTCGATTGACGCACTGGAAGCCAACATCCATGCATTCATTCGTGAGATACCGGCCGATATGTGTGAAAGAGTATGCCAAAATTGGACTCAGCGGATGGGCTACCTGAGACGCAGCCGCGGTCAACATTTGCATGAAATTATCTTTAAACATTAAATTGCAAGGTTCAAACTATCGATTCAAATAAATATTTCATTCATTTTTTCGAATTTTTTGTGTTTTTTTTTTTTTTTTAAGTTCTAAACCTCTTAAAAAATCACCCGTTATATGGTCTAAGCAACCCTAACCCAAACTGAACTCGACTTTTTGATTTCGTATATAAACACTCAGCGTTTAGTTACTGAGCGTACATAGCGTTGAACGCACTCCATTTTCGTGAAGCTCAAAACAGAGATTATGAATGGGCGGGTTCAATAAAAATAGCCATCTGAATTTTCAGATTTCTGAATTTAAGTCGTTGAACGCAAAAAAAATCTGAAATTTCAGTCGAAAGTCACTGTGTCAAATTCCTGCATTTACCTTAAGGATTTACATTGAAGCGAAATAAAATAGAACTTTAATTACATTTGTGAATTAAACATTGAGAGTGAGTAGTTGTGAGGATGAAAATATATGTAACTAAATCAGTAACAGGTTTCATTACCTTCTTTAAAAGTCCTTTTATTGATATGTATGACTTACAAAAACATAGAAAAACTTTCCAAACATCAATTAAAAAAATTGTTGATTTAAAAATTCACTAAACAATAAACAAAAAGTACGTTCATTTAAATAAGTATTAAATTTTCATGACAAAAACTAAAAAAATCAACCACCAACAAGACGAAAATTATAAAGTTCAGCTTTTATGTGTGCTTTTGGCACTTCCCCCACCACAAACAACTTTCATCTGAATTTTCAGATGAGAATAGCTTGTCTGAAAATTCAGATGAAACGTAACTAAACGTAACTAAAAGTCACTAAAAGTTATCTAACTTTTTAAGACAGCTGGCCAATCAGAAGCTCCAAAAATTCAGAAATCTGAAAATTCAGATGTAAAACGTAATCGATTGAACGCACCCAATAATTCATAAGTCTGCTATTAAACGATGAATCTAGTTGCATGCGCCTTCTTCGAATTCTTCTTTGTTATTTCGTCCGCTGTTTCAAGCGCTATTACACGTTGAAACCAAAGTCAGGAATCTAATTTGACAGTTCTCTTTATTTTTCATTTTCGTGTTGGGCTGTGCTCAAGCAATAAAAAAACTTTTTCTGTTTTTATTTTTGTTTTCATAATTAGATATATTGAAGAAAGAAAGGTTTGTGTGCCTTTAAATGAATATCAGTCAAGAAAAGCAATAATTTTTTTTATATGTTGTTTTTAAAGATGAATTCTCATTTCTGGAAAGCCTATAAGACTATCAATAACAGTGCGTTGCATCGAAATAGTAAAAAACGGACAGGAGAAAAGAGAAACGTCAAATAGTTGCATCGAAAATTTTACTCACGCGACATCGGTCACTTTTTTTCCGTACCATCTTTTCGATTTTTTTTTCTTTTGCACTAACGTAGTTCGAAAAGTCGCATGCGTCTAGATGCATCGTGTAATAGCACACTAATCTCTGGCTCAGAATCAAAATCACGACCACGGCTACAAGATAAGAATCACGACTACGAGATGAGTGGGCGTAAATTTTAATTTTTTTTTTTAATTATGGGTTTTCTAAGTTGACGCAAAGTTTTTCAAAAAATTCAAAATTTACACTGAGCCATCTTTGGCGTCTACTTTAAGGTACATACATTCATACAATGTATGTGATATATGTTCTGTGAAATAGGCCGCTGGTCTCAAAACAGTCATGTAATTGAAAAAAAGTAATGCAAAGAATACAAAATACGGATAAAGATAGCTGCAAACAAACGCGAAAGCGGTGGCGATCACGATAAAATTGTGGGTGCCATACACATAAATCAAAGGAAAGGCACACATCTACACGATTGAAGTGTGCTTTGATTTTTATATGAGGCATCCACATTTTTATCGTGATCGCCACCGCCATCGCGTTGGTTTGCGCGTAGCCTAATGCTAAAGAAGCGTTAAAAAGAGTCTCGTAAAACTTGGCCCACGACTCACAAGGCAACTGGTCTTCCATCTTATCTTTTTTCGCTTTCGCACTCATTGTGTTTGAATAGAGTCAGACGCAAAGAATCATCATGTAATAGGGGCTTAATATATCCTCTAAGCAGCCAACCAAATTTCAACCCGAACTGAACTCGACCTTTCGATTTCAATACTCAACGTTTAGTTACTGAACGCACATATTGTTGAACGCACTCAATTTTCGTAAAGCTCAGAATCACGATCACGACCACGATCACGATTACAACGTTACGTTACGTTTTCTTTTCACCCTACCGCCAGTATAGATGTTTACACATCAAAAATATTTCGTAAAATCACTACGAAATACTTTCGTAAATCTTATTTTCGTTCAATGCACGAAATTTTGTGAATAGAACAAATCTTTCGTAGTAAAAATAAGATACGAAAAATTCTGTGTTACAAACATTTTGTAAAATCCACGAAAGCACTTTCGTAAAATCTTTTTTGAGAATTTTTAGTTAAATGTGCAAACAAATTCGTTCAATCTACTAAATCTATACGATGCTAAATAAATTATTTGCTATATCTATTTGCTTTACTAATGGTTTCATAAAATTACAAAAATTTTGTGAATTTATCGAAACTATAGTTACTTCCATTCTATCACATCTAGGTAGGCGAAACTATAGTTACTTCCATTCTATCACATCTAGGTAGGCGGATGATTTTTATTACATTAAAGACAGTGTAGTCTTAACAATTTATTTTGTAAAATTACAAAATTTTGTATAATTATCGAAGCAATCGTTGTGTACTATACCCAATCTGCATATTATAAGGCAAATACTTTTGGATATGAGCTAGGTATCGTCCTTACAAAATATTTCGTGAAACTACAAATTTTTTGTGAAATTATTGAACCAATCGTTATATTTACATTAGCCGATATACATATGCATATGTTAATAGGCGAATGCTTTTGCGTGTACCTATGCCTTTACGATCTTTACAAATAATTTCGTAAAACTAAAAAGAATTTGTAAATTTAAAGAACAAATCTGTACACTATCAAAAGGGATTTTGTAGAACGCACAATATATTCAAAAACATTTCGTGTATTCTACTAAATTTTTTCTCAAGATTTTTTAAAAATACAAAAAACCCAAACCTTTGTACTTATGTATTGTAGATTTTAGACTTTTTTTATTTTATCGTGGTAATGAAACATTGTAAACAAAACGAACACTTAACGGACTTACCGCGATTAATTATTATAATCAAAAATTAAAAATTATTTTCTTTTCGATTTATTGCCCGACGTTTCGGCAAGGTTGCACTTGTCGTGATCACGGGTTGACTGATGGCTTGTAGGATGGGTGTTGTTTATTCTCTTATTCTTTTGATCTCGTTCGTAGATTGTACCGGTGCTTCTGTGCTTGCAGTTGAGATGGTACGTGTTGTTGCAACTGCATTGATTGTTGTTGTTGTAATTTTTGATATTCTTGAGAGCAGGCCCAACTAATAGCATCAGCTGGTAGGTTGTTTTGATTTTTGTGTTTGTTGTTGTTGTTTTTAGCTTCGATATTATTCAGCTTTAATCTGTTTATCAGAGGATCCCATGCCGAGGAGAGATTAAAACTTTGATCACGATTGAAATTTGAGTGCATTTTTATTTCGATTGCCTCTCGCACCAATCTTGGAACATAAAATCTTTCCGTGGAAATTGATTTAGCTAGATCAAAACGTATAAAGTGATCCTCATTATAAGCTAAATGCTCACATATTGCCGATTTGGTTACTTCGTTCTTTTGTATGGCTTTTATATGTTCCTTTAATCTTGTGGAAATTGCTCGTTTTGTCTCTCCTATGTAAGATGAGCCACAACTACAGGGCACCGAATATATGTATTTGTATGTATATAAACAAAGTCAGGCTACGGGCAAAAACAAAAACTTCGCGCTTTAATGATTAAGAATTATAATTTTGTTGGATAAAGTTCACACTTGATATTCGTCATGAGATCTATGTAAGATGAACTGAACTTAATAAAAATTGCCTATTTAGGCCCTAACATATAGTCAGCTGATGAGTTCAAGTGATATCGCTGGCACGAATCACTAAAGGAAGTTAAAAGCTATTTTGTAAAAAAAATAGTTGTATTTACGAAATTTTTGTATTTTTGCAAAATTCGGGAAAAAATTTCGTAGAATGCACAAAATATTTCGTGTATTAACTAAATTTTTCTCGAATTTTGCAAAAATACAAAATTTTCGTTGATGCATTCGTCCTATCAAAAGATTTCAATTCCAAAAATTTCGTAAAATCCACAAATTATTCAAAAAATATTTCGTGCATTCTACTAAATTTTTTCCCGAATTTTGCAATAATACAAAATTTTCGTTGTATTTACGAATGCATTCGTAAAATTTCGTGCATTCTACTTAATTTTCTCTCGCAAAAGATACAAAATTTTCGTGGTATATACGAATGCATTCGTCCTATCAAAAGCTTTCTATTCCAAAATTTCTTAGAATGCACAAAATATTCAAAATCATTTCGTGCATTCTACTAAATTTTTTCCGAATTTTGTAAAAATACTAAATTTTCGTTATATTTAAATTCCAAAAATTTCGTAGAATGCACAAAATATTCAACATCGTTTCATACTTTCTACTAAATTTTTTTTTCCGAATTTTACAAAAGAACGAAATTTTCGTTTATTTACGAATGCATTTCACAAAACATTAAAAAAAAAAAAAATAATTCGTTAGCCTACTAAGATTTTTTGGAATATTTCACAAATATACAAATGTTTCGTAATATTTACTAATGTATTTTTATTTCTTTATTGTCGTTAAATAGTGTTTGTACATTCTACAAAAGTTTATTAGTGCTATTTACGAAAAACATTTGTTCTTTTGCACCACGAAATTTTCGTACAATAGACGAAATTTTTAGTTATATATACCAATTATTTTTTTCGGTGCAAGGTTTTTATATTGTACGACACAGGTCCGGTAATCTCAGAAATAATACCCTTCAACTATTGAGGGCCAACTGAATAGTTTCTGAAAAATACTGCATCTCCCACGTGAAAAGTTCTTAGTTTTTCTGTTACGTCTCCTTCCCCCATCGCGTTCTTTAAATTGATGGTATCTGGATGCAACATATCCAGCATTGTTCTTAATTTTCTTTCCATAATTAACTCCGCTGGGCCCTGGGGTTCTTCCCGTTGCAGTTCGAGGAGAAGTATGTTGCTTAAACAAAAATCGCTGTAGTTAAAGATGGATATCTCCTTCTGCTAATTCTGCAAGTGATGATTTTGTATATCGAACTATTCCGTCTGCTTTGCCATTACTCGATGGGTGGTATGGATCTGTTGTATTGAATTTTACTTCATTGTTTCTATAAAACGTTTTCAATTATTACGAGACAAAAGCCGTACCATTATCTGTTATGACTTTTCTTGGCAGCCCATGGATAGCAAAAACTTCCGTAGCTTTCTTATAACCTCTGCAGACTGATTCGCAACTATTTTTACCTCATGTCATTTGGACATTGCATCTACGATAATTAAAAATGTGTGGCCTTTATAAGGCCCTGCAACTTCCCAACTAACAATTTAACTTGTGTTGAGAAACTTGAGAAACTAAATACCAATAGGATATTGTAATGGTCATAATCTAAGCCTTTACAAATAATAGTTAATTGGTACAAAAAATTTAAAAGATCGGATCGTTTATTTTGATCATAGTAATATTTTCTGGAACAAATAAGTGTACTTACTTGGAATAAAATGTTAACAGCAAACTTATGGAAATGATTGCCGTCTTTAGTGAATTATTTTACCTTTGAAACTATTAATAGAGGGAATTTATTTGGATTAAAAAGCATCCATTTTGTTTTGCTATTAGGTGTGTTTTATTCATTGCTGCATAGCCAGCGCAGCAAAATTTCCCTTGGCAAACAAAAACAATTTGATTGCTGGCGAAAAAGAAGTCAGTAAAAATAAAGATGGCTGTGCTGGCGATAGAGCTTTCAATTATTGAAATGAACGTATGAGTGAGCTTTCGTTTTATTCAGACTTGTGCTGCGCTGGCTATGCAGCAATGAATAAAACACACCTATTGGCTTCTGTAAGATATATAGCTTTTTTAAAATGCAAATAGCAACTTGTACAACCATTACAATAAGTGTTAATTTTGTTTTGCTATTGGCGTCTGTAATATAAGATATATAGCTTTTATAAAATGTAAGTAGCAACTTCTACAACCATTAGAACAAACGTCCATTTTGTTTTGCTATTGGCATCTGTAAGATAAGTATAGCTTTTATAAAATGTTAATGGCAAATTTCTACAACCATTACAACAACAACGACCTAAAAAAAAAATATGGGTTCAGCGGCTTAGGCTACCAAAACTTGACCTTTATTAACGAAATATGTCGCTGTAGTAGATACGTGAAGTATCAACTCATAAACATTTTAACATCTTTCTTTTGTATTGCAAATTAGTCTGGTGGGTAGCGTGCTGGATCTTTGATTGGAAGGAGGTGAGTTCAAATCTCGCAGAAACCATATAAGTTTTTTTTAAATTAAATTAAATTCTATACATTTCAGATAAAGAGAAAAGCGGTTCCAAACCCCCTTATATTAAGTAACAAATTCAGATAAATAAAAATATAAACTAAAAATTTGAAAGAACACATTTTTTTTTCAATTATACAACTTAATTGAGTGGCTTTTATAAGGCCTTAATGGAAAATTAAATGTGAGCGAGTGCTTTCATAGCAGGGCAATAGCTTTCTTAAGTTTATCTTTAAAAGACCTTACTACACTGTTCATTGGAGGCTATATACTTGCATAGCAGTTGCGATGAAGTGTCTTAACGAACTTCTCTAATGTGTACCAAAATGGTTTGCATAGGTGATAGGGCCTTCTACTGTTACTATACTAGCCAGAAAATAGCTTGCATTGAACCTACAACAAGCTAAATTGAATCGGTGATTGTTAAAACAACATAAGTGACATTTTTTTTTTACAGGAGAGACAAAAAACCTTATATTTTTGACGACGCGACCGCATTGACAATTTTAACTTTAAAATCTGATCAGGGGCAGTTCTGCGAGTTGTAAACAGTTAAAAGTTTTTAAAAAATCTTTTTAGTAAAGGAGATTTTTTAAAAACTAACTTTATTTTTTGTGTACATACTATTAAGACTTCAGTATTTTATTAAAAAAAAATTTTACAGATTTCACTCATAGAGTAACTATGGGGACATTGAAAATGACTTGTGGTTAGCTCGATAAAATAAAAACATGAATAATCTTCGTGATTTCTAATTTGTATCCTATAGTTGCACCAAAACTTCTGAAGATGTCTAAGAAACCATTCTTCAGTCTGAAATTACAATATGTAGATATTTTTAATGTCGAATCCCAGTTGGCGGTTAAATTAATGTTGTTCAGTTCAGTTTATTTAATCACGGCGTTGATGTTGAAGAAATTCAAATATTTGCTCAAATTTGCTCAAATTGATTTACAAGTCTCTCAACTTATTGAACTATTTATATATAGGCAAGTTATTTGATTTACTGTCAAAGTGAACCCTTTTTAACGCGAGACCAAATTTATAAATAATTTGATGTGTAGCTCAAAATCAATCCAAACCTGACTTACCTAATTGTTTTTAGGTATTCTATAATATTTTGCATTTTGAACTCATATCTTTTAATAAATTTAATAAACTCGAGTCGTGTAATTTCTTAAGACAATATTAATGGTTTTGACAGTTAAGCAGTTATCTTTTATCTGCGTATATGAAAAGCAAAGCACCAATTAAGTTGACAGCTGAGTTGACAACCAAATTGTATCGTTTTTTTTTTTTCATTTGAGGACCTTAAAGTAGAACGGTAATAGTCGGAAGATGTTGGAAGAAAATTCTCTCAGTTCACTTACGCATGGAGCGGTCGGTGAGCGTTCTTCACTTCCGGAAGCAAAAGTAAAAAATTGGTCGAACCAAGCAAAACTCAATTATGGGCACGTCATATGAATTTTTTGTATTCGTTTCGTTTCTAACGACCACTTAGGTCGGCATCCGACTATTATAACGGGTGATTTTTTAGCTGGTTTGGTTTTGGCAACACTGGTTTTGACAGCTGACGTGTGTTTAGTACCTTGTGTCACTGTCAAACAGCTTCAGTTTGGTTTGCAATTTAACCATGGATCGTCTTACAAATGAACAACGCTTGCAAATTATTGAATTTTACTATCAAAATTCGTGCTCGGTTCGAAATGTTCATCGCGCGCTGCTTCCATTTTATGGTCGGCATTCTCGACCTTCTGAGCAGTCTATTCGGAAGATTGTGACCAAATTTCGCACCAAATTTACTTTGTTGGACATTAAACCACCAACACGTTTACGTACTGTGCGAATTTAATTATTGTATTTGATTTTTAAGTTTTTAAAAAAATCTTTATTTTAAGACGACTTATTCGTCTGAGTTATAATTTGAAACTACTATTACTACTGAACTAATACAATATGATCGCTTAACTTATATAGGGTTCTTATGTTATTCTTTCGATGGCGTGTCTGCTATCTGAGTGGTCTGTTCTTATCTTATTCCCACGATATGGTGTGTCTGCTATCTGGGTGGTCTATGGATGATTGAATATAATATCATCTTTTGTTTGTGTGTTTATATCTTCGTCTGCATTTCTATCTGGGATTTGTTGCAATGTAAGGCTTTTTTCGTCTGCGCTTTTATCTGGGGTTTTTTGCAATGTGAGGTTTTTGTCGTCTGCATTTTTATCTTGGATTTGTTGTGATTTGATGAGGCCTTTGTTATATATAACTCCTCCCCTCCTTGAATCGTCCATCTGGTGGAATTCGACCGATGGTAGATTCACCGCTATTGAATTATTTGATCTTTTGTTCTTATTTTTTAAATACATATATAATACTATTATTATTGTAGTTACAATTATTAGAGTCGTAATACTAAATGTTAATTGTTGAGGAGATACTTCTATATATTTTAAAATTTTAATATTTTCAATTGGTTTATAATCTATAATTTCAATATCTTTATCATTTTCATAGTTAAAATTTAGTGTAGGGACTATTAAGTCTCCTTTGTATTCTCTCCTATTAAAAGACTTATTGTCTAAATATATTTTACATTCTTTGAATTTTATAAGATAATTACCTTCTAAGCTGTAATTATTTTTATTACAATTTTGGGTTAGATTTATGTGTTTTACATTTTTTAGGATTAAATATTCTCCTAATTCTTTTACAATTGTTTCGTTTAAAAATTTAATTTTACATGAATTCGGGTCATTTTCCAAAATAATATCATTAATACATTCATCATTTATTTTAGTTAAATTTTTTGCTTCTACACTTGGGTAGTATAGATTATAACTTAGTCTATAAATTTCGTTAGTTAATAAGTTGATTGTTTTGTTTTTTATTGGAAAATCTTGTAAGTAATATTTATTATAAGACTCTTTTGAAAATTGGGGTATAGAAATTATTATTAATATATTTTCGTCGTATATAGCCAAATGCATTTTTAAATGTTCCAAAGTTTCAAACGTTAAATTGTATTCCTGAATTTCTTCCAACGTGAGGATATCGTGAATTAAAACACCCGTGCGTGCGTTAAGCACTACGTCTTCAATGAGTTCGAAATTATGTCTTACTTCTCTTACTTGATCTTTAAATTCTAGTTCTATTCTTAGGTCGTTTATATCATTTTTTCGGTTTTTAAGTGCATTTATTGTGGTCGTACCTTTATTAACTATTTCTGTCAATTTCTTAAACTGTCCGTCAAATCGTTCATTAATTTTTACTTGAGCATTGTTATTATTTATTAATTGTTTATTATTTATTTCGTATTCTTTTAATTTGTTTTCGATTTCTTCGCGGTCATCGTTGTCCATTGTTCCGTAGAGGAACTTCATTCCTGAACCTATAAAGTTAATTACTCCTCTTTTCACGATCTTGTGAGGGATCAATCTATTTATTTTATTTTCTAATTTTGTAAGATCGCTAAGTTGTTTGTAAGTCTTATTAGGGATTGATTTATATTGGGATTTTAGTTCGTTTATTATTTCTTCGTATTTAGTTAAATTGATTATGTGTAAAATGTTGCAGTAATCTTCAATTAAATGTACTGGAGTTGATTCGATTAAAACAAATTCTTTATGTATTTCATACACTTGTAAGTCTTGGGTTTTAACCAGTATTGACTGCCATAGAGTCAGTATCACTATTAGGGCTTGGGTTGTCATTTTTATTATTAATAGAGTTTAAAGGGATATTAATAGGTTTAGTAAATTTTTTCTTTTTCCTGAATTGGTCTTTGTGTAGTATTTGTTTGTTAATGCGAGGCTGTATAGTCACTTTGTTTAAGTCTGTTTTTATCACTTTCACTTTAATGTGTTTCGTTTTTAATTTGTCAATTCCAATGGGGTTACAATTTGTAAATTCTGGATTTATTTCACAATCATTTCTTCCTTTATTAATTTTAAGAGTATTTCTAGTTTTAACTTTTTCTATCCTTTCATAAACCTTTGTCGGGTTCACTTTACCGAAGTGTATATCATTTGGTTTTTCTAAAGTAGTCAAGTGAATCGTCCGATTGTAAACTTCAACCGATCGCGCTAAATTGTCAACTAAATTATTTTTTTCTCTTTCAAAAAGTCTAAGGTTCTCTTTTAGAGTACTGTGGAATCGTTCGATATCTGAGTTTCCGGTATGGCGATAAGGAGTAGTGGTGTGAGTAATTACTTCGTTGTCTGTGAGATATTTGGTTATTGTGGGAGAACCGAATGTTGTATCGTTGTCTATAGTTAAGAATTTTGGTTTAGTCATATAGCTAAAAATTTTGATCATTGCGTTAAGAACATCCAATTGGTTTTTTGATTCTGTTTTTTCTACTGCTACAAATTTTGAAAATTTGTCTATACAAGTTAAAATGGTTTTATTTTTCTTTACGATATATAAATCCATATGGTAGTGTATGTGTGGACCTTTAGGTGTAGGTGTTTTTTCGTAAGGGAGTTTGATTGGGTTTCTTTCAATTTTAAAGTTGCAAATTTCGCAATTGTTTATTATTTTATTAATTAATTCTCTCAGATTTGGCATATAGTATTTTCTTATTATTTCTAGATAGGTTTTTTCTATACCTATGTGGTTATGTGATTTGTGTATTTTAATTATTTCGTCTTCCGTTCTTGGGGGATATAAATTTATTAAATTTGTCATTGTTCTTAATAGTTTTTGTCCGTTATGATGCTTTTTCCAATAGTTCTGGAATTTTAAGAAGAGTTCGTCTTCTGTCTCGTATCTTTTTAAAGCTATATCATCGTTATCGAAAAATATAGAATTTGTAATGTTTGTGTCGCATTCTGAAATTATGAATTCAAAGTCTTTGTCTGTAAATTCTTTTCGCGTGATAATAATAAGTCTTTTTCCTTTGTATGGGAAAGTAATTTTTTCTGAATTAATGTCTGTCTTTTTTATTATGATTTGTCTCTTGAACATATTTAAGGGTTTATCAGTTATTGGAATTAAATCTGTGCTATCAGATTCTACTGAATGTTGGGTGGATACTAAATCTTCTTTTAATGCATTTATTTCACTTATTTTAATTCTTGATAAGGCATCTGCCACTTTGTTTTCTTTTCCTTGGATATATTCAATATTGAAATCGAATTCTTCCAATTTTATTTTCCATCGTTGGAGTTTCGAATTTGGTTCTTTTAAATTATGGAGCCATACGAGAGGTCTATGGTCCGTTAGTATTTTAAATTTCCTACCGTAAAGGTAATGACGAAATTGTTTGGTTGCCCAGACAATTGCAAGTAACTCCTTCTCTATCGTAGAGTAGTTGCATTCATGTTTATTAAGTGTGCGTGAAGCAAAAGAAAGTGGTCCATAAGACTGGCTTAATACAGCACCAATAGCAAAATTGCTAGCGTCTGTTGTTAATAGAAATTCTTTATTAAAATCTGGATGTTTATTTATCAAGGTATCTGTCATTATTTCTTTTAGTTTGTCGAATGCTTCGATATATTTTTCATTATTTAGATCAATTTTAGTATCTTTTTTCAAATAGAGGGTCATTGGTTTGATAATTTTTGCATAGTCTTGAATGAATTTACGGTAATACCCTGTCAGTCCGAGAAATGACTGTATCTCTTTTACGGTTTTGGGTATAGGAAAATCTTTGATAGTCTGTATTTTTGATGGGTTCGGTTTTATGCCTTCTGGCGTGATGATATGTCCTAAAAATTCTGATTCTTTTTTCAGAAAATCGCATTTATTTAACGAAACTTTTAAATTAACTTTACGAAGTCTTTCGAATATCATTTTTAAATGGAGAATGTGTTCTTGAAGTGAAGTACTGAAGATTATGATATCATCGAGATATACATAACAAATTTTACCTATGAAGTCTCTTAATACTTCGTTCATCATGCGTTGGAACGTAGCGGGTGCATTTTTCAACCCGAAAGGCATACGTATCCATTCATAATGACCTGATAATGTCGAAAATGCTGTTTTTTCTCGATCTTCCGGATTAATTTCTATTTGATAGAATCCTTTCGTTAAATATAATGTAGAGAAATAATTAGCTCTACCCATTTTGTCCAATATATCTTCGATCAGAGGAATAGGGAATTTATCCTCTTTGGTAACTTGATTTAATTTACGATAATCAATTACAATACGCCATTCTTTGTTTCCCATTTTGTCCGCTTTTTTGGGAACGACCCAAATAGGGGCATTATAAGGTGAAGTAGAATGTTTTATTATTCCTTGGTCTAAAAGTTCTTGAACTTGTCTATTAACCTCGTTTTTATGTACTTCAGGATATCTATATATCCTTGTAAATATTGGAGAAGTGTCGTTAAGTGGAAGTTTATGTTTCACGTGTGAAGTGAAAGATAGATCATCTCCTTTATGAAAGAAAACATCTGAATAGTCTTTAAGGGTTCTAAATAAATTATCTTTTTCTTCCGTATTCATGTGGTTCGTATTTTTTTCCTCAAATTCATCAAATATTGAGTCGTATGGTTTTAAGTCGTTTAGGTGATGAATTTCCACAGCATATTCTTGTTCATCGGTTTCATCAAAAAAAATAGGAATTTTTGTGTTGTTTAATTCGAGAGTTTTTGTTTTATAATCAATTTTAGAATTATTCGTCATTAAGATATTATTTCCTATTAATCCGTTATAATGTTCGCTAAAGCTCATAATTTGGAATGTGCAATCTTCTTTAACTGGTAGTGCGAATTTGTCTTTAGGAAATGTTGCCTCTTCTGTCACGATGACTGGATTTCCTACTGTATTAATTTGTAAAGGGGTAATTCTTTTGATAATATATTTTGGGGGTGAATCTTTTTTATTTATAATACTATTTGTTGCTCCAGTATCTATGAGCATTCTTATACATTTCCCGTTTTTTTCTAACTTGAGATAGGGAAGTCCTGATCTGTTTCCGAGGCTTGTACCCGAAAATTTGTGTCAGGTTCTTGGTTGCTATTTATTTTTTCTAATCCCGCAGGATCATTCCTTTCGTTGCTATAGTATTCGGTACTATTATTTCTTCTTGAATAATTCATCTGTCTAGGCGCTATTCGCCGAAGTTGACTACTTCCTGGATCTACATCCATAGGTTGTGGTCTTTGATTATTATTATTATTATTATTATTGTTATTATAGTTTCTACTATTATTAAAGTTATTTTGGGGTCTGAAATTATTGTTATTTTGATTATTATTATTAAAGTGGTTGAATGGAGGTTTAAAAGTTTGTTGCTGTCTGAAATTGTTATAACCAAAGTTGTTCCTAAATTGTCCGTGATTTTGGTAATTTGATCTAGGTGTTTGTTGTTGTTGTTGTTGGGGGTAATATATTTTTGGTTCGAAATTTTTATGTTGGGTGTGTTGATTATTTTGAGATTTATGAGGTTTTTCTTCAAAAGGACTTGAATTGACAAATCCTGCATGTGTGAGTTCGTAGAGAGCGTGTTGTAAACTTGTTGGTTTAAGGGCGTAGAGGATTGTCCTCATGTTTGTCAGTAATTTTTCTTTAAAAATATTTAAGGCAGTAAGGTTATTATTCTCTACCTCGTGTGATTTGTTTTCTTGTACGCTTTTCTGATTTAAGTCGCACAAGGTTTTTTGAATGTTATTATAAAATGTTAATACGTCACCTTTAAAGCTGGTTTGACGTAAATCTTCATATATTTGAAAGGAGTTTTTAAATCCTCCGAAATTGTTAATAAGCATTTGTTTAATGTCTTGCCATTTTTGTAAATGAGCATGAATCTCAATACAGCGTTTAGCTTTGCCAATAAATTTTGACTTTAGAATGTTAATACACATTCTTTGAGATTGTGTATTATATTCTAGTAATGTGGGGATTATGTCATCTACGTTCGTTAAGAATGTGTAGAGATCTTCGGAACGACCATCGAATGTAGGAAGCTTTTCGATGTACTTTAATGGGTCTAACGTTAAATTTTTCTTGGGTGTTTCGTCTACTTGCCCAGGTTGATTATTATTTAGATTCATGTTTGTGGAAATTGGTTTACAATTTAACTCTTGAAATTTAATTTATAAAAAAAAAGATATTACTCTTAAGATTTTTTTTTTTCTTTAAATATTCTTATAAAATTCTTATTGTTATTTTATTCTCAAAATATTCTTATTACTCTTAAGATTTTTTTTTTTCTTTAAATATTCTTATAAAATTCTTATTGTTATTTTATTCTCAAAATATTCTTATTACTCTTAAGATTTTTTTTTTCTTTAAATATTCTTATAAAATTCTTATTGTTATTTTATTCTTAAAATATTCTTACATAATTCTTGGTTTCTTCTGTTCTACAGTAGTTGATTTTCTCTGGATGATGGATTTTTGTTTAGTTGGTTTCTCCTCAATTTTTGTTGAATGGATCTGAAGTGCTCCTCGAAATCGGCTGTTGCCTCGTCGTCTACCCAGTTTTGTTCCCTGTTTTGCTCCCTGTGTAATTCTTTTCCTTGTGGGGCTTCTGCTCCTTTCGGCAAATTTATAATATTTTCTGGTAGCATTTAGTCAATTATATTTTTTAATTTATTTTTATTGTCATATATTTTTTTTTTTTTTTTTTCTATATTCAGTTCTCCTCTATGAAGCTTCGTAGCATGGTTATATTCATTAACATGAGCTACTAACTGATTTAAAAATTTTGTTTTTTTTTTTTTTTTTTTTTTTTTTTTATATTCACTGAATTAGTTTTGGAAGTCTTTATTTTCGCTAAGGACTTCTTCACTTTTTCACTGAGTTGCAGTTGCAATAGTTTTAAATGTTTTCCGATCGATTTTTGTATCGTATTCACTTTTTTAACTATCGCGTTACCGTTATTTTAAGTCGTTATTTCGAAAAAATTTTTTCTCTTTTTCGCAGAGCTAATTTCGAAGATAATTTCACTTTGTAAAAACGGGGTAATGGTTCTTAAAGGATACAAAAAATATATTTGTATCCTACCGACTGCGCCAATTTAATTATTGTATTTGATTTTTAAGTTTTTAAAAAAATCTTTATTTTAAGACGACTTATTCGTCTGAGTTATAATTTGAAACTACTATTACTACTGAACTAATACAATATGATCGCTTAACTTATATAGGGTTCTTATGTTATTCTTTCGATGGCGTGTCTGCTATCTGAGTGGTCTGTTCTTATCTTATTCCCACGATATGGTGTGTCTGCTATCTGGGTGGTCTATGGATGATTGAATATAATATCATCTTTTGTTTGTGTGTTTATATCTTCGTCTGCATTTCTATCTGGGATTTGTTGCAATGTAAGGCTTTTTTCGTCTGCGCTTTTATCTGGGGTTTTTTGCAATGTGAGGTTTTTGTCGTCTGCATTTTTATCTTGGATTTGTTGTGATTTGATGAGGCCTTTGTTATATATAACTTGCGTAGTGAAGAAAATATTGCGGCCGTATCAGCTAGTGTGACAGAAGACCGCGAAATGTCGATTCGGCGAGTTTGGTGAACAGTTAATTTCACGTTTCGGGCCGGTCAATTGGCCGCCTAGATCGTGCGATTTGACACCATTAGACTATTTTTTGTGGGGGTATGTCAAGGCTAATGTCTATAGGGACAAGCCCGCTTCGATTGACGCACTGGAAGCCAACATCCATGCATTCATTCGTGAGATACCGGCCGATATGTGTGAAAGAGTATGCCAAAATTGGACTCAGCGGATGGGCTACCTGAGACGCAGCCGCGGTCAACATTTGCATGAAATTATCTTTAAAAATTAAATTGCAAGGTTCAAACTATCGATTCAAATAAATATTTCATTCATTTTTTCGAATTTTTTGTGTTTTTTTTTTTTTTTTTTTTAAAGTTCTAAACCTCTTAAAAAATCACCCGTTAGTTCTACCTTTAACCTTGAACATCTGAACATTAGATTTAAATCTATATAAGTTTATTAAAGAAATTCAATTATATTGCAGTACCTATGAATATTGTAAGTTCAATAATCGCATTGGCTTAGACGTAGGTAAAGTTTTGTAACACAGACCTTAAATTATATTTAAGTTGCTTAGGTAAGTTAATCCTACCACTAGACTGATTAACGTTAACTTAAATACCTTAACCTTCAACAACTTAGAACTAATGTTGTAAGTTTATTAAAGAGAAACGCAAGTAGGTACCTTTGCATATTTCAGGCTCAAAAATAACATTGGTTTGGACGTAGGTCAAGTTCGAAAATCGCATTGGTTAAGACGTTGGTCAAGTTCAAAAATCGCATTGGTGTAGACGTAGACGTTAATTTAAGACCTTAACCTCAAAGATCCGATAATTATAACAGAAAATAAAAGCTTACCAAGTCAACCCTTTTCGATTACTACATATAAGTTGCTTCGCTAAGTTAATCCTACCTCTATAGGCTGATTAATGTTAATTTAAATACCTTAACCTTCAACAACTGGCCCTTAGAGCTAATGTTGTAAGTTTATTAAAGAGATTCACAAGTAGGTATCTTTGCATATTTTAGGTTCAAAAATCGCATTGGTTTGGACGTAGGTCAAGTTGAAAAATCGCATTGGCTTAGACGTTGTCAAGCTCAAAAATCGAATTGATTTAGACGTATAGTTCAAGTTAAAAAATCACATTGGCTTAGACGTAGGTCAAGTTCAAAAGTCGAATTGGTTTAGACGTTGGTCAAGTTCAAAAAACGCATTGGTTTAGATGTTGTTTTGTCACATAAATTTGTAGCCTGAGATTTTACCTTAATTCTAAGACATTAACCTCAAAGATCCGATAATTAGAACAGAAGATACCAAATCAACCCTTTTCGATTAGGTATTATATTTAAGTTGCTTCGCTAGGTTAATCCTACCTCTAGCCTAGTTAACCTTAATTTAAATACCTTAACCTTCAACATCTGGCCCTTATAGAACTAAAGTTATAAGTTATAATCATAGAGGTTCAAGTATAGGTCTCTGTGCATATTCTAGGTTCAACAATCGAATTGATTAAGAATGAAGTCAAGTTTTTTCACACAAAATTTTTGAAGCCTATTATTTAACTTATTTCAAAACCTTAATCTTTAAGATCCGATTATTAGTACAGAAGTAAAAAGGCAACCGCAGAACAACTAAATCAATCCTTTTATATAAATGTACATACATAATGTCATACTAAGGGCCAGTTTCACAGTGCACACTTAACAAAATAAGTGGCACTTAATTTTCCCATTTTGGCACTTAAGCCGCAGTTTTACTACCTGAGTAAGTGGAACTTAAGTGGCCAACATCGGAGACTTAAGTGTCACTTATTCCGATAAGTTTAAACTGTGAAATTGGGAATTAGTTTTCCATATTCGGCACTTAAGTGACACTTACTTCACTGTGAAACTGGCCCTAAGGGGTCAAACCTCTTACGTCTCAGAGCCATTCTGAGACATTCCAAACCATTTACATCCCCAGGTCCAACGAATTATGGTAACAAAACGGTGCACTCTAGCGCTAATTGGGTCAACGAGCTAGGTTGCTCGTGATCGCCATTTCTACCTTCCTACCTACCTACATACATAATGTATGTACCTATATAGATACGTAGGTATAAGAATTTTGTTGGCGAAGCCAATTTTGTTATTCAATTTTTCAATTTTTGCAATTATTTATTTTGATGAATTAAACCTAAACGTTTTTCACCTATACTTTTATGTTATTTCAATTATTTTTTAACTGAATAAATTAGTTTGATATTTTACCTTCATTTTAAGACCTTTATTTTAAATATCCGATTGTTAGAACAGAAGTTATAAGCCAACCAAACCAACCTAATCGTACCATTACGAATAATATATCCAAAATACCTACAACAATTTAATCAACATAACATTTTACAGACATACCTAACCTACTTAATAATGTAGCTATGTATGTATATCATTTTTTTTTCCCGATGCGAAGCCAATTTTGTTTGCCACCAGCCACAGTGCAGTGGTGGTTTTTTATTGCACACATTCCACTCCAACCAACGTCTTGCCCACAGCGGTGTAAAGTAAGCATGACAACTTTAGAAAAAGTTAATTTTTACTAGCCCAGAAATTGCCGATTAATTGCCGTAAATATGCCGTGAAATCAAAAAAATTGCCGCTCTATTGGTTTTCCCAAAAAGTGTTGTCATGCTAACTTTATAAAAAAGTTAGCATGACACTTTTTTAGTTTTGGTCAAAAATTATTTCTGAATATACCAGATGGTGCAAATTAATTGCCGTTCACAAGCCGTGAAAAGAAAAAAATTGCCGCTCTTTTGGTTTTCCTGGAAATGGTAAAAAAGTGTTGCCATAATTTCCATATAAAGTTAGCATGACACTTTTTTAATTTTGGTCAAAAATTATTTCTGAATATACCAGATGGTGCAAATTAATTGCCGTTCACAAGCCGTGAAAAGAAAAAAAATTGCCGCTCTTTTGGTTTTCCTGGAAATGGTAAAAAAGTGTTGCCATAATTTCCATATAAAGTTAGCATGACACTTTTTTAGTTTTGGTCAAAAATTATTTCTGAATATACCAGATGGTGCAAATTAATTGCCGTTCACAAGCCGTGAAAAGAAAAAAATTGCCGCTCTTTTGGTTTTCCTGGAAATGGTAAAAAAGTGTTGCCATAATTTCCATATAAAGTTAGCATGACACTTTTTTAGTTTTGGTCAAAAATTATTTCTGAATGTGCCAGATGGTGCAAATTAATTGCCGTTCACAAGCCGTGAAAACAAAAAATTTGCCGCTCTTTTGGTTTTCCGGGAAATGGTAAAAAAGTGTGTGTGTGTGTGTGTGTGTGTTATACTCTATCTGTCGCATGCATTATTTTCTACAAGTATTTTTCAACTATCTTTTCAAATTAAATAATGACTTACATATAAATACACTGTGTGGCAAACAACTATAAGCATAATAATATACCAAGGTTATAGTAAGTTCCGGCCTCAGAACTGTTCTATCAGGGCAAGTTTTTATTTTATTGCAATCTAGGTGTTAGTAAAATATGAGAAAAAATATTTGTGCGGAAAACTTGGGTTATGTTATAATGAGATAATATTTTTTTCAGGACAAGGCAACTGAAAATGAACTTTCACTGTTTAGGCAGTTAAGTAAGAAAATAGGTTTATTATATTATGATACTATTTAAAAATGTTGAAAACTAAGATCATTTTAATAAAGAGTTTAACAATTAGAAAATTGTTAAGTAGTATCATGTTAATACCTTAACATCAGGCCGTTTAAAATTTTGCGTCATAGATATCTACGTTTGATTTTTCAGAGACTAAAAGAAATATTCAAAAAATTACAACTTCACTTCAAAGGTTGGTCTATGTATTCAGGCAGATGATAAGTTTATTTCTCAATGATAACTATTGTACATTTATATTTTTGTTTTTTGTGACCTTTATTGTAATTTAATATGTTGTTGTTTTTTGGGCTTTAGGTAAATGAAAAATAGATTTTATTTTTTTAATGCGACGTTTCGTCTATGATTATAGGCATCATCAGACATCAGGCTTTTATTTTAATCTGAAGCATAAGGAAAATATATATAATATGGTGTCTGTTACATTGTTTCACATTTAAAAAACTTTTGTGATGATAATACATAATGATAACTATGGTGGAAAAATAATAAATTAATGGATAAGTTGCTTACATTTTATGGTTTAAACACGATTAATATTCGAAAACACAAATAAATACATTTATATTGCACTTTCTAACATTCGTATTGCACTATTGTAAAATGGAACCTATCTTGCACTCAATACTTAACATTTTTAACCAATACCAAAAATAAAAACAAGACATGAAATGATTATGATGGGCATTAAAAAAACCAAATCTATTTTTCATTGACCTAAATATTGATTTTACACACTGTTAGTAACGAGCCCAGCAAGATTTCAGAATCAACGTTTTTAGACAGGACATTGTTTAAAGAGTTGATTCTTTTAAATTATTTACTATTCAAGCCTTTTTAAAAACACAACTTATGGATCGTATCATTCCAATCGTTTTCTTTTTACATATATTAAGGTAGTGTCATTTACCCATATAAGCCACAGCACATGGTTTGGTCAAACAACTATAATGAAGTTCTTTTCAAGAAAATATTAAACTTTAGACATATTTAAATTTTTATTAATTATAATATAAATGTAAATTAAAAAAGTGTCATGCTAACTTTATATGGAAATTATGGCAACACTTTCTTACCATTTCCCGGAAAACCAAAAGAGCGGCAAATTTTTTGTTTTCACGGCTTGTGAACGGCAATTAATTTGCACCATCTGGCACATTCAGAAATAATTTTTGACCAAAACTAAAAAAGAGTCATGCTATGACTTTATATGCTATGACTTTATATGGAAATTATGGCAACACTTTTTTACCATTTCCCGGAAAACCAAAAGAGCGGCAAATTTTTTGTTTTCACGGCTTGTGAACGGCAATTAATTTGCACCGACTGGCACATTCAGAAATAATTTTTGACCAAAACTAAAAAAGTGTCATGCTAACTTTATATGGAAATTATGGCAACACTTTTTTACCATTTCCCGGAAAACCAAAAGAGCGGCAAATTTTTTGTTTTCACGGCTTGTGAACGGCAATTAATTTGCACCATCTGGCACATTCAGAAATAATTTTTGACCAAAACTAAAAAAGTGTCATGCTAACTTTATATGGAAATTATGGCAACACTTTTTTACCATTTCCCGGAAAACCAAAAGAGCGGCAATTTTTTTCTTTTCACGGCTTGTGAACGGCAATTAACTTGCACCATCTGGTATATTCAGAAATAATTTTTGACCAAAACTAAAAAAGTGTAGCATGACACTATATATATATATATATGGAAATTATGGCAACACTTTTTTACCATTTCCAGGAAAACCAAAAGAGCGGCAATTTTTTTCTTTTCACGGCTTGTGAACGGCAATTAATTTGCACCATCTGGTATATTCAGAAATAATTTTTGACCAAAACTAAAAAAGTGTCATGCTAACTTTATATGGAAATTATGGCAACACTTTTTTACCATTTCCCGGAAAACCAAAAGAGCGGCAATTTTTTTCTTTTCACGGCTTGTGAACGGCAATTAATTTGCACCATCTGGTATATTCAGAAATAATTTTTGACCAAAACTAAAAAAGTGTCATGCTAACTTTATATGGAAATTATGGCAACACTTTTTTACCATTTCCAGGAAAACCAAAAGAGCGGCAATTTTTTTCTTTTCACGGCTTGTGAACGGCAATTAATCGGCAATTTATTGGATAGTCAAAAATAATTTTCGACAAAAAATAAAAAAATGTCATGCCAACTTTACATATAAAGGCAGTTTTTTCTAGGTAGCCTTAAAAAAAACTGAACGTTGACAATCCATCAACGAATTCCTTGCATGTCACGTTTCCAACATTATCACTTTTATGTATGAAATGGGTGTACTTTGAAATCTGGAAAGATACCTTTTTGTCTCTAGGGACAGACTTTCCATATGAGCAAGTTGACAAGCAGGTTCTTTTATACAATTTTTGCTACCAATTCTTGAATTGCAGTACATCATGTTGTTGTATTAATTTCACTGTGAAGTTTTTATGTGAATTAAGTATAATCCTGGTTAGTTCTTGTATGTCATACACCCTGTCATATTTTTTTAAATTTCTTTTGATCCACCCAAATGCTCGGTCACATGGCAGAAACGAATGCCCTCTTATTGGATACAAATCTGCTCAATTTTTAAAAATCTCCCAATCTCTACAAGGGCAGCAACATACCGTAGTAAGGTATTATTCATATTTTGTCCTCCACGTCCATCGCTGAATATGAAAAGATTTTTAATGTTTTCAGGCACATGATTGTTTATGTAGTCATCAAGGAAAGAAGTGACTTCATTGGGAGATTTACCGGCTATACCTTCGTGGTAGATGTAAAATTTTGATGACATTGTCTTAAGATTTTTGATGCAAAAAATATTAACAGTAAGTTGACGCAGATAAAACACCTCTTGGATAGGTATCTGAGGAAGCGAAACATTCATCATATAGTCAATTGCAATACCCAGAACAGAGTCATCATACTTTGAATTTTTTTGATCACACAATTTTGTGACTTCTTGAAGCTTATTATAGAATTTCTTGGTTCTTCTCTTATGAATCATCTGTTCTGCTTCTGCACATCTTTTTGCATTTTCATTCAATGATGGAGATTTGATTTTAAAAATTTTTAAGTAGAACTCATATTTCACAATAGTGTCTGGTCTCTGGATATTTTTCCTTAAACAGGTTGTGCATCTTCTTTACATCAAGTTTGGCATCCAAATATCGAACTTCTTTTGACGAATAATGGCTAACTTTCTGTGGAAAAGAATTTATATGGTCTTCGATATGTAGGCAAACTTCACCAGGTATCGCGTTTTTGCTTGGATGTTCTCCTCTTTTGTCATTGGGCAGTTGACCTCCCTTCAATAAGTTGCAAAGTCTTCGCGTTGGGTGTAAAAAGAAATTAATTGCATGCACTAAATGTGTTTTAGCACTCGTTTGTCAAAATGGTAGAACAGATATGTTGTTTTAACACTAAATGCCGATTTCGCGCTCGAATTTCTGTGTGTTTCAGGTATAAATTTATGTTAGTTTTGCTCTCAACCTATAGCTCTACCCCTAAGCAGTGCAAAACCATAATAAAAGTGATTTCGAAAAATGTGTTACTTATGTTGTTTTAACAATCACCGATTCAATTGTTAGTTGGGTTTGTAGAGGAGCACTTGGAAGATTCGGTCGATTCAATTGACATTGATTACAAACTCGTACTGCCTGCTCAATGTGTTCATTCAATTGTGGCCACCAAACGTAACTGCGCGGGTTATGTCGAAGCTTCCTACAAACTCATTTCCTATTAATTGGAAAATGTAATAAAAACATAAGTATTCATATTGCAATATTTTTTAAAAAGAAATCATATTGCAATGTTTTTTCCCACAGGAATTGCAATGTCCGGAATTTTAAAAATGTTTTAAAAATATTAAAATAGAAAAAAAAGGAAAACAAAATTAAATATTTCAAACTAAAAATAAAATAAATAAAAAGCAATAATAAAAAGATTATATGTAGCGATAAATAAATGTTTTGATATGGCAATGCTGGCTGGATTAGTTTAATTTTTAGTTCGATGTTTTGACACAACTAATGATCCGGCTATTTCATTTTAAGTGTGTATGTTGTCAACAATCCGGGCTTCGTTGTCATCTTGATGCTGTTTAATGTAAACAAAACATCGAGCGGTGAAAACTGAATATATAGTTTTTTATTTTTCTTGAGTGCAAGAGCGTTTCGTAGAATATTCTGGTTTTGTTTTGTCAAACTTTCGCGTATATAAATAAATGAAGTGCTTTCTGATGAAAAACCAAGATCGCTAAGTTTAAGCTGACGATTGTTTTGTGTCTGAAACATTTTGACATGTTTAAGAGTAATATTCCTATCAAATGGCGAATTAAATTTTAACAAAATTGCAGAATCCAGGCGGTTGTTTGTTGGCCGTGCGCGATAAATTTTATTAAGAGCAGATATTTTTAAATTAATTGTATGACATAGCACATGGAATAATGTAGAAAGTTCTTCTTCGGGATGATATGGAACTCCGTAAAGAATTGCATCGGCAGCAACAAATTTGTTTTCTTTTGCTTCAATCATTCGTTGTAGATCAGAAATTGCGGATGATGTATTTGACAGCTCAACTACGTTAGTTGATATTGTTGTTTTAGTGTCGGAAAGTGTTCATTTGATTAAAATGAAATCGGATTGAAGTATTTTAATGTCAGCAATAATAGCGGGGTATGATACCTCGAGATTATTAACCCTTCGCGCTCTTCAAATTCAGTGATTTTCTTATTGATAATTGCTGAAATAGACTCACTTTGACTTTTTAGACGATCGTCGATTTGTTTCCATCCGTCGCTAGAGCTTTCAAATACGGTGTTTTGTGCTTTTGATACAGGGGATCCAGTAGGTGTGAGAAGGGTATCCAGTTTACCAGATCTGGTTGTATTTCTGCCAACTTTTTTCACAAAAGTGGTTGCCATACTTTGAAAGTAGGTGTATTGTGAGAGTGATTATGTGAATGTTAGTGTGACTTTCAGAGTTTTGACCAAACGAAAATAAATTGGAAAAATCAGATTTAAGGCAATGTCAAGGCAAATTAAAAACACAATTTAATATATTTAACTTGATGCACTGAGGAAAACTTTATGATCAAAATTAAATGTTTATATAAAAGATCCCACAGATCGTGTTTGAAGCCTTTGGACAGATTTAAAATGGGAGTTTAAAACAAAATAGCTGGAGCAAAAATAAAAGCACGTCTATCTCATCACATTTCCAATCAAGAAGAAGTCAATTAAAAATTATAAAAATTATTGTCCGAAGACAATAAAAGCAATCATTTTACACAGTGAATTAATTTTTTTCATTTTGAAAATAATTCTATTTGTTCGTGTACCAATACCAAGTGAAAAAAAATCAAATCTTAAATTAAATAATTCTTGTAAATGCCAAAAAGCAGTGATAAAAAAAACAAAAGTGAGAGATTCATATCATTTACTTACGATACAAGAAATCGAGACATTGAAGACGTTGAAGAAATTGAAGACATTAAAGACACTGAAACAATCAAGATGGCAAACAGTGGAATACCAGTCAGTGAACTCATAATAGAAGCTTCAAAAATAAAGGAGTTCCACTGTGATGAAAAATATGACTTAGCATCCTTTATTGGTGAAGCAGAGCTCATCCTCCCGCTTTTTAACGAAAAGCCACCGCTAAAGGAATTTGTATATCAAAGATATATACTCAAGGAGCTGCTTTGAAGTCTATAAGAACATTGGGACAGAATCCGACGTGGGATAGAATCAAAAACGAGTTAAAGAAAAATTTCGGAGTAAGGGATACTTATCATAAATTACACCACCTTGCAATTACATGCAAGTTTACATCTGTCAACTGGACAATACTATTTATGATACTGACAATAATGACACATCCACCCACAACGGAAGGAACTCTGATAGTTGAACAAAATCGACAACAATAACGGATACACTGAAATTAACATTGGAGAAGTCCCAATCATACATAATTACAACATAATCTTACATGTAATAAAACCCCAGCAAATAACAAATATATAAGATACATTCGAAAACAATATAAAACACTTAGGAGAAATAAATAACAAAAACTTTTTACTGCACGAACTTAGCTTACTCAGAACAAAAGTAAAAACCCTACTACCACATAGATATAAGAGAGGACTAATCAATGTTATAGGAACAGGACTTAAATAGCTTTTCGGATCAATGGACGATAACGAAAGGGTAGATACCTATAGAAGAACATTTAAGAACAGTTGACGAAAATAATCACAACATAATTAATAATTTGAACAAAAATATCGAAATTAACAACCATTTTAACAATACTTTTAATAAAATCAAAGAAACAATGGAAACAGATAGGGATAAGATTTTAGAAAAATTTAATGATATCAAAACAAATAATGAAAACATTTATAAGGAGTTACTTTACCTAGATGCACTACTTAAAATAAAAATACTAGGGGATAACATAGAACAGATACAAAATAATATTGCCTCATCAAGAATGAATCTTATGAGCAGCAATATCCTGACAGAAAATGAAATTAGAAAGTATGATATAGATTTATACAAATTACAAAACATTAGATTAGGTACTGCAGAATATAAAAAAGAAAAACTTATATTTGCAATAAAAATTCCTAAATATATATTTAAAGTTAAGCGTTCTATTATTACACCAATTACCAATAGTAAATTTGAAGAATTTAATTTTGAAAATAAAGAAATTGTAATTTTGAACAATACTCATTACGATTTTAATGGAAATGTAAATGAAAGAACTTTAAAAGAATCCAAACTTTGTATTTACCAAAATAATTGCCTTAAAATAAAGAATACAAAATCTGAAACTATAGAAATTAACTCAAATTCAATATTGCTGAAAAATCAAAATAGAACAACACTATCAAGTTCATGTGATGAAAGAATTGTAACCCTAAATGGGAACTACTTAATAAATTTTCATAACTGTAACATAAAAATAAAAAATAAAACTTATTATGGAAAAAATGAAGAATTTACACAAAATTTTGTAATAGAAAATAATGATAATCAATTGACAATATTAGTACATTATCGTTTGATGAGATTGTAATAAATCAAATTGAAAACATGCAAGTAATCGAAGAACTTAAATTTCATAAAAAACAGTACACCATGTACAATTGGATATATTTAATTGCATTTTTTGTAATAGCGATTCTTTTCATATTTACTATTTTTGTTTATACTTTATAAATACAAATCAATTAGAGTTGTAATTAATAACGAAACCCAGGAGAGTTTCGCCTTAAAGGGGGGAGGGGTTATGTCGAAGCTTCCGACAAACTCATTTCCCATTTATTGGAAAATGTAATAAAAACATAAGCATTCATATTGCAATATTTTTTAAAAAGAAATCATATTGCAATGTTTTTTCCCACAGGAATTGCAATGTCCGGAAATATAATACTTTTATTTCGATAAAATAGTAGATCCAAAGATTAAATCGAATTTATCTGAAATTCGCGTATATTTTCAAAATGCTGGAGGTTTAGGTACGAAAACAAACGAGCTTTTTTTATCCTCTTCTCTTCAAGAGTTTGATGTCATAATCATCGTTGAAACATGGCTTAATTCAAATTTTACATCGTGTAAGCTCTTTGATTCTTCGTACAATGTATATCGCAAAGATCGTTCAACTAAAACAGGATGGGATCGAGAAGGTGGTGTTTTGGTTGCCATCCGAACAACTTTCAACAGCACTGAATATAAATTGAAGAATGATGCAGATGATATTGAGCAACTTTGTGTTTGTGTAAGTTCTGAAGATTCTGCTGAAATTAAAGATTTATTTTTTATTGTAAGTTATATCCGTCCAATGAGCGGAATAGATTTATATACTGCACATGTTTCTAATGCTCAAGCAATAGTGAATGAATTGACACATAACCAATTTCCTTGTATACTTGGCGACTTCAACATTGGTGATATCGACTGGTGCTACATGGAAGAAGATCATGTTTTGATCCCTTTTAATGCCAATAAAGATGTAGAAATGTTAGTAGTTGATTCTTTTTCTGCCTTGGGCCTGTTTCAAATTAATAATGTTAAGAATGATTTAAATAGAATTTTGGATTTAGTATTTATTAACAATGATTTAAAGTATTCCTTAAAAATCTCTGATTTTCCTCTTTTAAATAACTCTTTTCATCATAAGGCTATTTCTTTCTCTTTTGAATACTACAATTATGCTTCTGTCTGTCTCAAAAACCGTAAAACTTTTAATTTTGCTAAGGCAGATTTTATAGCACTAAATAATTTTTATAATACTGTTAACTGGCAGGATTTATTGGAAGGCAGATCTCTAGAGGATATGTTTACAAGATTTAAATGTATTGTTAATGAAGGCATTGAACGATTCATTCCTACCTTAACCAGAAAGAAATCGTTTAAGCTTCCATGGTTTAACAAAAGAATTAAAAATTTGCAAAATGCTAAAAATAGGGCTTTTAAGCGTTTTAAAATAACAAATCTTTCAGAAGATCGTGCAATATTTTGTCAGTTGAGGAGAGAATTTGATTTTCTCAACAAATTTTTATATAGACAATATATTATCAATACTGAATCCAATATAAGAAATAATTCAAAATCTTTCTGGGTATTTTTGAATTCTAAGAGAAAGTGTTCATCTTTTCCTCAATGTATGGACTACGAGGATTTAAAGTCCAACGATATTCAGTCCTCATGTGATCTTTTTGCCCGGTTCTTTCAAACTTCATATAATTGTGACATTTTAACAAATGTTGATGGCTTATACCCTGACATTACTCCTTTGATAGATTTTAAAATACAAAGTTTTTCAGAACAGGATGTCTTGGAAAGTTTAAAAGAAGTTGATGTGTCCAAAAAAACTGGCTTTGATATGATTCCTCCTATTCTTTTGTCAAAATGTTCTTTGACCCTTATTTTTAATAAATCTTTAAAAACTGGTGTTTTCCTTAGTGAATGGAAAATATCTTACATAGATCAAATTTATAAGAGTGGCCTTAAGCACTTAGTGAAGAACTATAGACCAATCTCAAAACTTTCAGTTATACCCAAACTTTTTGAAAAAATGGTTACCCAAAGACTTTATTTTGCTGTTATGAATTTGCTACCTCAAGAACAACATGGTTTTGTTAAAGGTAGATCAACTTGTACTAATTTAAGTCTTTTGCAAATTACTGTATTAATCATGTCGAAAAGGGTAAACAGATTGATGTCCTATATACTGATTTTGTAAAGGCTTTCGATCGCGTTCATCATGGTCTTCTCCTGCAAAAGCTTAAGATGTTGGGATTGGATGTTTCTTTTTTAAAGTGGTTAGGATCATACTTGACTGACAGGAAACAAGCTGTTAAGATAGATGAATGCGTTTCAGATCTTATAGATGTGGTATCGGGACTTCCACAGGGGAGTCATTTGGGCCCACTTCTTTTTATAATGTTTACCAGTGATTTACCCTCTATTTTTAATTATTGTAACTGTTTGATGTATGCTGATGATGTTAAAGTATTTACAGCAACATCTTCGCTTACTGATTGCATGTTAATTCAGTCAGACATCAACAATTTTCTCAAATGGTGCGACTACAATCATCTTGAGCTGAATTACTCGAAGTGTAAAATTTTTCATGTATCTAGATCTTTATCTCCCATTGATTTTGAATATAAATTCCATGATGTTAGTCTTCTTAGGGTAAATGAAATAAATGATCTTGGCGTGATTTTTGATTCAAAGCTTGATTTCAGATCTCATGTTGATTATATAGTTTCTAAAGGTAATTCGCTATTAGGTTTTTTGAAACGGAACTCCAAAGATTTTAAGGATGCCTATACTTTGAAGACCATATTTATGTCTATAGTTTTACCTGTTTTGGAATATTGTTGTGTTGTCTGGTCGCCTTTTTACGAAAGTAATATTCTGAGAATTGAAAGAGTTCAAAAAAGATTTACTCTTTATGCATTACGCAAACTTAATTGGGTTGGGTCTCTGCCAGATTATAAATCAAGATGTTCACTTATTGACATAAAAACGCTTAAATGTCGAAGGCAAGTCCAATGCATTTTGTTCGTTAAGGATATTTGTGATAATCGAATAATTCGCAAAAGAAATGAGTTATTTTATGCTCCCCTTCATAGAACCAATTATGGTCTAAATGAACCAATAACACGTTCTCTAAATCTGTTCAATACGGTTTATAATGAAATTGACCTTAACATGAATAGAGATTGTTTTAAGAAAATAATTCTTCAATTAATATGCGTAATTGATTAATTAGTTTAATATAATTTTAATTTATTACTAGCTCTTGTAAATATGTATAAATCTTTTTATCTTTATTATTTTTGTTAATTTTGTAATCAGCAGATCTTCGAATCAATTGATGAAATAAATAAATAAATAAATAAACCATTGCAATTCTAATGAAACCAAAGAAATCATATTGCAATATTTTTCTCAGAGGAAGTGCAATGTCTGGAAATGTAATACTTTTATTTCAAGGCATTGCAATTCTGATGGAATCTAAAATGTTTGCTGCACAAGCAGAAAATATAAAAATTAGACTTAAGAAAATTACTGTTAGTGAAAATAAGATTCAGAATAGTTTCATCTTCAAACGAATAAACATTTATTTTGAGAAAATTAAAAAGATTGTTTTTTTTATTTGAAATCCCAAGTGTTGTACATAAGTCGCGCCCAAGCTTCCATAAGACTCATTCCTGGATGACTTGCATGTAGTAAATTTAAAATATTTTTCTGTAGTGAGGATGGTATAACAACACGCGTACACCACAAAATACATCCCTTATGTTTATCTGTCCTTCTTTGAAAATTTTTTTGAATTCTCTGTCAATGTGTAATTCCCACCTACGTCCTACAGGGCCGGCGCCAGCCAAACTTGCGCTCTGTGCAAGTTTGCAAATATTATGAATAATATGTTTATATTATGCGAATCTTTGTCTTCACCAGAAATTATAATATTATCTAAAAAGGCTTTTACTCCCTTTATTCCCTGGAGTTAATTATCCGTGAGCTTTTGGAAAATACCTGGTCATGCAGACACCCCAAAAGGAAGTCTTCTTACCTTAAATAATCCTCGGTGTGTTAAGTGTCAATTCATCGGCAGATTCATCATCTACGATCAGCTGTTGATAGGCCTGTTGAAGATCCAGTTTTGAAAACACCTTTCCGAAAATTTCAAGGGCTCCAAAATTTTTTGATGAACCAACTTGTCGATCTCAGCTTCAACTTGATTTCTTAAAGCAAAAGGAACCTGACGATATTTTAAGAATATTGGCTTAACGCCTGGCAGCAATTCAATGTTGACAGGTTGATCCACATGAGCTCCTAAATCCTCTCGAAACACTTGCGTGTATTTTTTCATAATCCAATCCCAATTTCCACCTTTTTCAACCTCAAGCAAACCCTTAATTGATATTCCTATTGGTTTGAACCAATCCCGACCCAAAAAACTCCTTCCACCACCCGCAATAACAACAACTAGCAAATTAAATTCTTTTTGATGATATTTCACATTCACCCGAGACGATCCCAAAACTTGAAGTTTTATTTTCATCAGGTTTGTAAAAAAAGTGATGATGAGTTCAATTCTTGATTTGATGTTTTAATACAATTCCATGTAAAATCTGATATAACCGTGCATGATGCTCCAGAATCAACTTTAAACTCTTCGCTAGCTCCATTTATAATCAGCTTTGTGATAAATTTTCGCGATTGTGTTTCGTCGACGCTGTTTATCTCGTAGAAATAGCCGTCGTCTTGTGAATAATCTGGCTCACCTGTGTGTTCTTGTAACACGTGGACCTCGTGACCAGTGTTCTTTTGTTTGTTTCCTGCCTTCTTAAAGCATGCTCTGCTTGAATAACCTTTTCGATGACGAAAGTCACAGTTTTTGTCTTTGAAAAAAACATTTTTCTTGTTGATGTTGTCCATCATAACGAAAGCATTTATCAAATTTTGTCACCTTTTGGTCTAGAGTAATGAGTATGAGTTGGGACAGCCATAACTTCGTTACTGCCTGAACCACGAACATCCGACACATTTTTGAATGCCGTATCGTGCGCTGGAGCTAAATCATATGCTCGTTGGAATTCGAGTTTTGGCTCACTGAACAATCGTTTTTGTAGAGCCTCATCTGTAACTCCACATACTATTACCTCCCGCAACATATTATTCAATTATGCGAAAATGCAATGTTCGTAGAGTTTGCGTAAATCCTTAACTAAGTCTGGTATTGATTCTTCTGGCTTTGAGCGTCTTTTGTGAAACGCAAATCTTTGGACACTTTCATTAGGCTTTGGATGGAAATGTCTATCCAATTTATCCAGCATATCTTAAAATGTGACATCTTTGGGACCCAATGGTGTAGGCAATGAATCAATTATCTCGTATGTGGTTTCAACGACACATGCCAAGAATTTTGCTTTTTGCTGTACTTCATTTTTTTGAATTCCATTCTTTTTTTTATAGTTGTTCCAATATATTGAGAGCTGGAATTGTTGCAATTTGCCAAAAACAGGTGTTGCATTTATCTCTGCTTTAACGTTTGCCATTGCGTTGTCTTCCATTTATTTAAGTTTCCTCTTCTCCAGTATTATAAATTGATAATTAATAAGTAATACTTTTATATATACCTACTTCAATTTTTATTAATGTTCTTTCTAAGGTTAAGCTACTACCCGTTTTTAGTTTTAGGTTATTTCTTCTGTTGTCTTGTTGTCATCAAGACGAATTGACATATACAGGGTGTCCCATAAAAAATGGTCCAAACTGAAACTGATGATAGGTCAGGTTATGACCACTCAGAATTTAGTAACTTGTCCGTACCGGTTTTCGAGTAACGGCTGTTTTTTTAAATTTTGAAAAACCCCTACTTCGACCCAGTTTTTTTGTCACCCTGTCCATAATTTATTTTTGTGTTCTTTAATTTTTCACGCTTAAATATTACTTAATACTCAAAGCAATTTCGAGCATTAAAATATTTTAAATTTTCTGTACCATTTTGGATTTAAATCCGTAAGAATTGTTTTTTGCTATAGAGCTGTCTCGAGGGAAAAGTTTATGCAAAACCAATAAGTAGCATTATTGAACTCCAGCAACGGATACAAACGGCTGCTCAAGAGATACAAAATTCGGAAAGCACAAAACTCTTGAAAAGATAGTTTTTAAAAAGTGGAGGAGGGGGCCATTTTGAACAATTTTTGTAAATTAAGTAAGAAAAAATTTAAGCTAACCGTAAAAATGAAAAATAAAAATTAATAAGACAGCTACTATTTAAAAAAAGATTTATTTTTATTTATTTTACAACCCTGTTTTATTGAGTTCAAATGGTTATAACTTTTGATCTAAGTCTAATATTGGAGGCCGTTATTATTTGAAGTTTCACATAGAACTAATTATGGATTACGTCAACCATTAAGTCATTGCTCTAAATTATTTAATGATGCCTATACTATTGCTTAGATATATGCTTAGAAAGAAATACTTTTAAAAATGTATTATTAGCATTTTCAGCACATAAATTTAGTACTAATTAGATAAGTACTGTTATATATTATAATTCAACTATCAAATCTGTTGATGTTAATCGTAGAGGAATAAGGGCCAGTTTCACAGTGCACACTTAACAAAATAAGTGGCACTTAAATTACCCATTTTGGCACTTTAACCGCAGTTTTACTACCTGAGTAAGTGGAACTTAAGTGGCCAACATGGGAGACTTGAGTGTCACTTATTCCGATAAGTTTACACTGTGAAATTGGGAATTAGTTTTCCATATTTGCCACTTAAGTGACACTTACTTCACTGTGAAACTGGCCCTAAATAAATAAATAAATAAATAAAATAAATAAATAAATACAATTATACGAACTCAGTTGTTTAAGCCTAATATGCAGCTGAAGCGAAATGAAACTTTGCTGTGGTCTCCAAATCGGTAGCAAAAACGTAAACGAAACGACTACGAAAAAATTAATGTCACCGATTGCAAAAAAATAAAAAAACAACAAAATCACAGAAACCTATTGCTGTAATCAAAAAAAAAAAAAAAAAACAAAATAAATACCAATAAAACTTGAATAACATTTTTCCGCAAACAATTAATGGTTTGTGCAAATAATTCAGTGCGAAAAAGAGTGGAGACTTCTCCAAATACATTGTTACATTAAATCAATTTCGCTCGTTGAACAGCGTACTGCAGAACAAAAATGCAGAAAACGAAAATTTTGGTTTTTGATTTCGTTGTTTCAATTTTTGTAGGGAAATTTTCGTTTCAGCTTTAGAGTTCAAAGAATAAATTAAAAAAAATCCAGAACATAAGTGAAAGAAATTTACTCTTCAGGAAAATATCAAATCCTTAAAAATGAACGGCGTTAATTTAAATTTTAAGTTTTTATGTCTTTTTTTTGTAAGACTATGTTTTATTTAGAAGTTATTTTAAAGTTATAATTTTAGTTTGATGCAAACAAAAAACAAAAGGCAGAATTTTTTTACCTTTTTAAGATAAGTCATTTTTCTGTACATATTTTTTTGAATTAAATGGAATAATGTAAAATTGAATTGAATTTTGTTTCTTTTTTCACTTGTTCATTATTTGGAATTCTAAAATATGGTCACGGTGGTGATCGGTATGAACTGTTGTTTTGCAAGTCCATAAGAATTTGTAAAAAAAAACGACATAGGAACTATATGATTTACACGTAAATACAACAACAACTTAAGTCCATATGGACTTAGCTAAGTCCAGATAATTTTAGGGACTTAACTTAAGACACGATAAAAACTGTATTACCGGCGCTAATTATCAATTTGCTATCGATAGTTTGTATGGGAACGTCAGATTATCTGTGTTATCGAATTAAGCAATTTTTTAATGAAACAAACAAAATCGCGATCAATGTTATGGAATTTATTTTGTTTGAACGACTTGAAATTAAAATTTATGTTTTTATTCAATTTAATTTTATGAAGAAGAATAATTTTCTAAACGAATTTTGTTTTCATTTATTTTCTTTCAGTTAGCATCAATGACTGAAAAAAGCTAGAAAATTTCGCGTTTTTTTTTACCAATGTTACGTTTGACGCTCGAACTCAAATACTTGGCTTACTCACTAAGCCAATATCATAAGCAACTGAGAAAAAATCAGAACTACCGGATCTGACGCAAGGTCTGATGAATAAAGTTACTGGACTATAAAGAAATGTTATGTGATTTCCGTTAGAATTTTCTTATTTTTGAGTCCTTTTTTTATCCTTCTTTTCTGATTCCGATATCCCGCGAAATCTAAAAACGGATGAAATTCTTCATTTACTGAAGGCATTTGACTAGTCTGCCATTTATTATTTTGTGAAATCTGCATGACTTAAAATTTAAATTTAAGTACCTACATAAAATTTGGAATTTATACAAATTTTCTATATACTTTTAACCTTATTTATTATTGTTAATTTTAACTATTATTAAACACAAAGCAAACATGAAGTATTTTTAATAAGTGAAATAACTTCAAAATCTTATAGACCGGGAGGCGGGAATACAAAAATCCTACCCATCCATATAAAGAAAATTTTGCTTATGTAGCGTTAGGTAATCTTTAGGTGATATATAGAAACGCTTGGTTGTCCACCCGATATCCCGGTCAGACCGGCTGGCCGACCAAAAGAGAGCGTCATTTTTTAGGGGGGTTACCACCCATCGATATAAAGAAAATTTTTATTATGTAGCGTTAGACAATCTTTAGGTGATATAGAAATGCGTGGACGTCCACCCGATATCCCGGTCAGACCGGCTGGCCGACCAAAAGAGAACGTAATTTTTTAGGGGGGTTACCACTTACCACCCATCGATATAATGAATAAAATCTACACCAAATTATAAATCATATTTTGAAAGCTGTCCGTGGCACTGCTGGGTCAGTTTCTCTGGCCGACCAGATTTATGCAAAAAAGTAGGATTATGCATCACTCACTTACATTATATTAATTACATACTTACTACTTGTCCAAAACTAATTCTTCAAATTTTAATTGGCGAAAGCCCAGGCCATTATAACTTGTCAATACCAAATCATAACAAGTTGGTAAATATGTTTTGTACCTTAAAAATGTGATTTTTAAACTAAATATCTATTGTAATTTAAATATTAATGCAATTTTTTTTTTCTTTTACAATAAAAATTTATTCTGTCCTCGTTTTGTATTTTTTTTTGAGTCCTCGTTTGTCGGGGAAAGTCCGGGTTTTTGAAACTCGAGTACTAGTTTCATCTAAACATATCTGGCTACCCTACCCAAACACCTTGAGTGAACTCTTACAAAACGCGCTAAATAAGCTTAGAAACTGGTCAGATCGCTGTGGACGGTGTTAACCCTCACAAAGCTGATCTTGTCCTCTTCAAAGGTGTACATTTAACTCTCTCAGATGAAACAAAATATTCTTGGCAAGAAGTTAAGTTGGAAACCTAATATATACGAAAGAGTTAAAAAAGACAAAATAAATATAAAAAAATAAATAAAATAGTGCTAAGTCTTTTACTTGGCATATATTTCAGTAGTATATAGAATTTGTATTATTAAAAAAAACCTTCTTATATAAACATTGCCATGGCCCCGGGTAAAAAAAAAAAACTTCCAATTTAATGATTAGGAATTTAAGTCTTATTGGATATAGTTCACACTAGATATTCGTCACGAAATCAATGTATGATGAACTGAACTTAACAAAAAATTGCGTATTGACAAGACACTATAGTCAACTGATAATTCCAAGTGAGATGCCGCCGTGACGAAACGCAAAATTTTTGTAGGACTAAGGGCCGTTAAAAGCTATTTTGAATAAATGGGCTCTCCAACCCCGCATTGCTCACTGGCTATACACTAACACTTCGGTAGTCAGACCGATTCTAACATACGGTGTGTCAGTATGGTTAACCGCCTTAGATAAAACAAAAAATTATGGCAACTATACGTCTTAAAGCCTCCTCACAATAGTCCAATAATGATATTGGCCACTCCATCATTCTGAACTCATTCAGATCACTTCCAAGTATTACAACATCTGCACAACTGTACACCATCCTAAAAACAAAAATCGATAAAATGGAACATTTGGATTTAATTTACAAAATCAATGGTAACGGCAACGCTGACGAAGAATGCAACCATATTTATATCGGAACGACAAAACAAAAATTGAAAAATAGATTAGCAGGACATAAATCCGACATAAAAAGCAACTCAGCACATAAGACAGCACTGGCATCACATTACACATGCACATCACTCAACCACTCTCCCAATTTTGATAACGTCCAAATACTGCAACGAGAGAAACATCAAAACAAAAGAATAATAATAGAAACTACATATCATCAATGCTGACAATACCATGAACCGACCGACGAACTGATATGGAAGAAGTTAGCCCGCAATCAGGGATGGAAAATGACATTTTTTTAATGTACTGAAAACTTCTTTAAAATTGTACTGAAATGAAGTCAATTGTACTGTACATGTTTTTTTTGTTAAATGAAAAAATATTTTATATATAACGAAAAAATTCATAAATATACATAATTTACATACATAAATAAACAGAAATATCAAATATAAAGAAATAACTAGGTACTTTATAATAAAAAAAGTTGAAAAACGTACAAAATGCAATCACTTTGGCAATCACTTTGACAGAAGTGGAAATTATTTATATGATTATTTTTCAATCTAAAAGTTCTTCTTGCTTGCATTTTGCACGTTATTTTTTCAAAATATTTGCATTTATATCAAAATCATAGCACGATGAATTCTTTAACAAGTTTTTTGTTGCTATCAAGGCAGAACACGTTTGAACTTGCATTTTGTTTAGAAATTTCGACTTTATAATATTCTGGTATGAAAAAATTCGTTCGACATTTGCGGACGAATGGGGAACGGAAAGAACGGCTAGTAAAGGAATTTTCGGTAATTTATATATTAAATATTTGTGCGTTGTTTTTTAATTAATAATAACAAATAATTAAAGACAATAATAAATTTATGTAGTTTCAATTAACAAATAAGGTGAACTTTCTTCAGTGTATTTTTACCCGTTCTCGGTGAAGTGAAATTCAAAAATGCAATAAAAGATAATGGAAATAGTCATTCAATCAATGTGAGTGATTCTGCTGTTCGATTTTGTTCGATTTTGTTGCTTTTATTTGTTTTGTTTTATTAAGTTAATTAACTGACTGATTAGGGGAATTTCAACACTGGTAATTTAATTTGTAAACAACTTCCTCAAAATTTCCAAATTGAATATTTTGTTGATGTTTTACTTCAAAATTGCTGCTGTCAAGTGTCACACAAGCAAAAAATCGATTCTTTTCGCATTCCTTTCAACGACAGAAAAAATTCGATTCTTTTTAGAAAAAAATCGATTCTTTTGTTGAAAGAAATTCATATACTTAAAGATTTCAAAAATTTGCAAATTTAAAGAAAACAGGTTTCATAAAATTGTACTAAAATAAGGTAAATTGTACTTTTGTACTTGACCAAACTCAATTGTATCGAATTCGATACAATTGTACCGAATTTTCCATCCCTGCCCGCAATACAAACACCTTTTAGAGGGGAAGGGAACAAAAAGCTTCTAATTATGTATTATCTATTGTTAGTTAGTTAGTTAGTTTAACTTTTTATTTAACTTAATTAATACAATGTAATACAATATTTTGTTTTCAGAAAGTTTTAAGGTTATGGCATTAAGCCGTCTACCCGATTGACATTTTTGTATTGATAAACATTATTTATTATACAATTATTAATTAATTTCAATCAAAGTTAATGCAATTTAAATAAACTTTAAGTTAAAATGTATTTTGTAACTAAAAATTTCCTTCTCTCAATCGATTTCTGTATTCCAACGCAGTTTTAGTATATCTATATATTGGTTCCCATCCTCGCTCTCCATTCAAAATACCATAATCTTGGTAAAGTATTTACTCCAAAGTAGATCCTTCGAATTTCATTTAGCATCGAACACACAGCAACAAAATGAAAAATATCCTCCCTCTCACTGCGGTTGCAGATATCACATAAGATTGGTAGTTCAGGTCTATGAGGTATGTAATTTAGAGGGATTAGTTCACCTTTTAACATAAAGATTGTTCTTATTATCTCCGTTTTATTCTTATCCAGAAAGTAAGTGTTTTCTTGAAGCTCATATTTGGCACTGCTGTAGTACATTCTGTGTTGGGAAGACTGTGCCTCATTCATGTATTTGTTGTATAGATATTTTCCTGTGTTCAAATTTCACCCTCAGTGAAGAGCCTCCATCACAACGGTCAAAATTAATGTCACATCCATAGCGATTAGCAAGTTCTTGCCACTCCTGAATGCAGTGTGAGTTATTTGCTATCATGTGCCTTAAGATAATATTTGGTAAGCGGTGCTCTTCCATTTCCATCACTTTAAGAACATATTTGAAGTGTAACCTCAACGTTTCTAAGATAAGGGGTGGACAGCCTGTCTCCAGATGAATCATGTAGTTAGGTAATCTAAATATTCGTTTAATGCAGTAACATTGGAATTTTTCTACTTGCTCAAAGTAGCTATGCCCCCAAATCTGTGCAGCATACAAAAGAACCGTCTGGGCAGTTGCTTGTATAACTTTTTGTTTAGAGCTATGAGATACAAATTTGTTTTGGATGCAAGCACGCCAGACTGAACTTATAGCCCGTTTAGCTTCTGATAGTTTAACTTTCAGGTGTTTTTCCATATTCAGATTAGCTGTTATCAGAACTCCAAGATACTTATATTCTCTTATGACTTCGATAGATTGCCTTTGGAAGGTCCATGCTTCGTTTCTCGAGAATCTGCCTCCACCGTTCCTGAATACGAGAATTTTTGTCTTTTCAAGATTCACTGATAAATTCCAGGCTTTGCAATACCTTTCAAGTCTGTTGATCATAAGTTGCAAACTTGTAACTGAACTAGCAAGAAAAAAGATGTCGTCAGCATACATAAGTCCTGGAATCATTGTACCGTTAACCTCGACTCCACCATCAATATCATCTGTTATATCATTTATAAACAATATGAAAAGAAGTGCGCTTAAGATGCAGCCTTGCTTCACACCCATCGTCATTTCAAAATCATCAGATAAACCTTCTCCATCCCATACCGCAACTTTATTATTTTCGTATAAACCTCTTATGATGTTCACAATTTTGTTACTTATACCAATCTTACATAGCTTGTAAAAGAGTGCCTCGCGTGGGACAGAGTCAAATGCTGATTTGAAGTCTACAAATATAGCATAAAGTTTCTTATCTTTTTGTTTGTACATTTGAGCAATATTTATCAAAGTGAAAACTTGATCAACTGTAGAGTAATCTTCTCTAAATCCAGCTTGGAACTCGTGTAAGATGTTCTTATTTCTGATCCAGTCTTTAAGTCTCTTGTAAATTAGAGCGGTAAATAGTTTGCATATTGTATTGAGAAATGAGATTCCTCTGTAGTTTGCTGGGTTTGTATGGTTTCCTTTTTTATGGAGCGGGAATATTATTGATTTTTTAAAGCTTTGTGGGAAGTCTGTGCTTTCGGAAAGGCGATTATACTCTTTTAGAAGAGCTTGTGCGAATTCAGGAGTACAGTTTTTGTAGAATTCGAAGGGAATCCCATCTTCTCCTGGGGCCTTGTTGTTCTTAGCATTGTTCAATACTTGAAATATTTCTGATAGTTCAAAGGGTTTATCTAGAAACACATCAATTATTTGAGGCTCTGCATACTGAATATCCAGCGACGTCTGAGCAGTATTTAAAAGTGTTTTAAAGTGTGTTTGTAGTTCATGTGTCTGAAGACCAGTTGCAATACAGTTTTTTCTTCCATTCAGAAGTTTGGCTGCCTTCCAAAAGTCGATTGAAGATCTGCAATTGTTTATCTTTGAGATATTTTGTTGTTCATATGCTAGCCTTTTTGCATGACATATCTTTTTGAACTCCATGTTTGCATTAGCATACAATGTTTTAAATATATTGGTGTTATGCTTTCTAAGTAATTTTAGAAACGTAAATGACTTTCGTCTTGCCATTAAGCAATCTTTATCAAACCACTTTTGTTTCTTCGTTTCTTGTTTGTTTGTGCAGTATAAGTTTTGTGTAGATTTCCTGATGACATCTGAAAGTTGATCGATATTCGGGAAGGCTTCGGTTCGGTAAAGATTATTAAGTTCAATGTTTAAATTGGTACGGTAAGTATTTGCCATTTTTTGGTTCCAGAAAAGTTTCGGTGTTAGACTAAGCTTATTACAATTATTTAAATTTTCATTAAATCCCACTTTAAATTGAACTTCTAACGGCATATGGTCCGAGAACGTCTGCTGTCCTATTCGAAAGTCGGAAATAATGTCATGCCAGTTTCCAGCGATGAAGCAGTAGTCTATAACTGAACATGCTGTCCCTCTCAAAAAAGTATATTCACCTCTAAGATCCCCACAACAACTTCCATTTAGAACTGAGCAATCGAAAGAATCTGTTAATTATTGTAGTTGTATTATCTATTGTTACTGTTCTTTAAAGTATATTTCTTTCATCTTTATGCATGTTACTTGTCAATTTTACTTTGTACAGTGAAGACTTGCTTTGCAGTTCACTTTATTGTTGTTTTAAAAAAAATTTTGATTTTTATTTTATGTGAAATAACAAGTGTAAGTTATTATTATTGTTTTTGTTTGTAATAGATTTGTAACTAATTAATCAATGTTTAAATACAGAATCCATTGCCACCTGATGATGTTCATAGACATGAACGAAACGTGCGTCGTGACAAACATTCTCATTTATTTGTTTCACTTGACCTAAAGCCCATTTTATAACACAAATCATCAATAAAAGGTCATCACAATCAACTCAATATATATTTCGTTCATGAATTTTCGTTGGTTTTTGATTACTTATTTTATAAAGAACTAGTAGACCCGTGCTCGCCTTGCTTCGCAAAAATTTAAGAATTAATATTAACATACATATATACCGATAGTACTAAATAGGGCTACCGCTACCCGTACCTAATTTCTATTTCATCTTATTAACAAAAAGTTTAAACATTATACACTTATGTTTTGATAAATGTGAGTTCTTAAAAAATGGTTTACCTATTTGTATGTTAAGTAGGTTCATGTTTGACACATAAACAGAATCTTTATCTCCCGTTGATTTTCTTATTGCATATACAAATATACATATACTTCGCACCCAAGTAAACATCTTCTTCTTGCCTGACTACCTGCAACCAGGGTTGGCCGAATTAACTACACTTCATTTTCTACATGATTAACTACGCGTAGCTAATTTAATAAACTACACTCCTTATTTACTACAAAATGTTACGTTTGCTACATACATAGTAAATCTAGGTAAATAATAAAATTTCAGTAAAAACATTTCAACTCAAATTCAATCTTCAAAGTTTACTACATATCTAAACTACGTAGCAAATGTAAAAAATGTAGTTTATTCCAAAAAGCGTTAGTTCGGCCATCCCTGCCTGCAGCGTTATACTCAAAATATTCCATTGTGGAAAAAGAGTAAACAAAGAGAAACCTGCACAACATAAATAAACAAACATAAGGGAGGTAGAGAAAATGCAAAAGGGTGGAAATGATATGAAATGAAACAAAGCAGCGACCTCGTGAATGCGATTGAATTAAATTTCTGGATTTAAAAAAATAGAAAAAGTTAATGACTTAGACATTTGTTTATATTTATTTCTCAGGTTGTATGCATAATTAAGAAAAGATTTAGGGCTTAAAATTTGCATACAAAAATTGACTTTTGGAAATAATTTTTGTTTTTTTTTAAGTATCAATTAGTTTGGTATTTATAAGTGAATATGTGGGTCAATATCAAGAAAAAAGTTGACCAAAAATTTAAAAAATTTAATTTTCGTAATAAACAAACGAATTAGATAAACAAAAACTTGCTATTTACAACCTTCTAAACATTAAGAATATTGTAAAAAAAATTCAAGTTAATCAGGTCAATAGTTTCTGAGATTTCGCGTGACAAACTAATTAATCGTTTCGTCTTTATATAATGTTAAAGATTAAAGATAAAGATTAAAGATAAAGATTAAAGATTAAAGATTAAAGATAAAGATTAAAGATAAAGATAAAGATTAAAGATAAAGATAAACTTGTTTCGACAGTCAAACTGATCGGTAGCTTAACAAGGCAACCCATGCGCAAAATGTAAGTTTAAAACTACCTAAACAACTGTATACTCCTTATCCGGTAACTCGATGAGGGTAGGTCGTTCTATGGCGTAATCTTCTACTATTACGATATTCTCTCGCGCAGATTAATTATTTATTTTAAATTTTTAATTCTTTGGTGTATTCGTATAATATGTATTTACTATAAAATATAGGTACTTAAAGAAGAGATTTCTAATCATATCTGCTAAGTTTCTACGTCTCAATGAGGGAAGTATGGCGCCCAATTAAAAATCCAAAAGAAATCGTTCAGATCCCCAAAAATTAGAATTACCGTTGTCTTATAGAGATTTTTTTTTGATCGAGTTTTTTGACAAGGAAAATGTGGTCTGATGTTGGATAAGGTGAATAGTACCTACACTTATAGTATGTAGTACAAGATCCCGCCATAGGACGACCTATCCTCATAGAATTACAAAATGGGCGTGCCTGGCAAAATATAGACAAAGAATAAGGTTGCCATGTTTTAAAGGACGATTTTTGGGTTTTTCAATTGCCTGATGTGGTAAGTTTAAGTGATATAAACAAAACATCACGTGAAAGGAAATTTTATTTAAAAACGTATTATTGAGCGATCAGAGTAGGTATTAATAGTGCAAATAAGGATAAACAAAAACAGAGAAATATTTTCTACAGAGAGTTGATTTTGATTTTTGTAATCGAAAGATTTTATAAATACTTATTCATACTTATAATAGAAAATCTAAAACTCAAGATAAAATAGTTTGAAAGTCAAAAAATAAAAAAAAACCTTTCGGTAAATATTCCGAAGCATTATCTAGCAGGGAATATGGAAATTTCCCAAACGTGTATCTCAAGCATTAAATCCTTCTTAAAATCCAAGAAAGCTGTTGAAAATTCATACATTTTAGATTAATTACAAACATTTTAAAAGAATCCTTTTTTCTGCACACTAATCAGATTTTGTTTACTCAACCCAAAAAAGTCAGACATAAAATAATAAGATTAAGAAAAAATATTAAAAATTGTCTTTTGTTAACTCACCTGTCTTTGTCTGAAGATTTATAGCCGGAACTACCTGAAACGGTCCACATAGAAACAGGAAAAAATACCGAAAAAAAGAGAAAATAATGTAAACATTTAAGTAAGTTAATTAAAATTCTATAAAAAGAGAAAAAGAAGAACAAGATGAAAGAACATTCATAGAAAGCAGAAGTATGTAGTTAGACCAACTTTTTTAGGACAAATTCAAAAAACCTTAAATTAAAAATTATTCTGAATGGGTGTTCATTGAGATTCTTAGTTTAAGAACAAGCCAAAACTAGAGGTTGGATGTCAACTACTTCCCCCAAAATTGTTTTTCAGGAATAACTCCTAAATGGTATGTTGTACAAAAAAATGTCAAAGACATGTCAAAGCTAAAAATGTATCTTTGACTTTTTTTGTACAACTTATCATTTGGTAGTTATTCTTAAAAAAAACATTTTGGGGGCCTTCAACCCCCCGTAAAATTGTTAGCGGTGCTCATATCGATGGGGACTTTTGGCAGTTTCTTTACAACGCCATGAGTTGGCTATATACCAAAATCTAGCTTTCCGGCGATTTTTTCCGAGTGCTTTATTAACTGGAGTTGGTCCTGGTCGCGCTTGGTCTATTTGTTTAAACTTTTGCCGCCACTGAGAGTCGAACGAGATCAAGCTCAATTAATAAATAGAACCAAAAATGGTTAAGAATTCTATGATTTCACATCGATTAAATTCTACGAATTTTAAATGCCAGTAATTCCAAGGCCAAAACTCAAAAAGTGGTTACAATACAACAAAGCCAAGGCTGTAACCAAACAAATATTTCGGAGGGGTGGGGGGGAATGATTTTTGAAAATATCTTTTCACTTTTAAGCTGTACGCGATTGAGGATAATAAAATAATCTTATATTTCAAATTTCGATATTTTTTATTGACTAGTAATTATAACAATGTATGTACCTATATATATTGTAAAGGTTAAAAAATTTAACAGGGTAAAGAATTATTTTATTACAGTAAATTTAATCGCATTTAAAGTTTTTTAAAAAAGTTCTTAATCGTTTCATCTTCGAAAACGTTCTTTCTGCCCCCATAATGGCCAAACCACAACCTCGCTCGGCTTTTGAGAGGCTTTTCACCGACTTTACGATATATTACGATATCATTATGTCAGAAAGTGCGACCTTAGGAATTTGTAAAACGTAATGTAGCTTCAAACCTGGAGCGGTAAGAAGTTACTTATATGAGAGAATAAAAGTCCTGTTTCCTTAAAATACAACTGCGCATATTCTTCGCAGATAACAGGGAACCAAAAATGTCCCTGTTTTTTATGGTTTCATTTAGGTACTAACAACAATTGAAATAAAAAGCTTTTCTAATGAAAGTATAATACTAATGTCGATGTTTTCTTTTTGATTTCAATGGAATGTGAAACAACCGTCTTACGACATTGACACAATGCTAGTTTACAAAAACCTTTCTTCAAGTATTTTGAACTTTGACAAGTAATTCGAAGAATAACCTTATATTTGCAATCGGGTTGTGAAAAATTATTAATTATTGTTACTATTATTATTACTAGTTGTATTTTATTTTCCCAATTCAAATCTCGCATCGATTTGTAACTCTCGCATCGATTAAATTTATCAAGAAACTTTTAAAATTGAACAAAACTCATACCGATTGTTTCAATTTTCGAGGATGAACACGTTGTTCCTTTCTCTCTATTCAACAAATGTAAATTTTTGTATCTTACATCCTTTTTTTGTGGTACTCGCATGAAGATGAATGTAAATCCACCATTATCTCGGATTTCGTCAACATCATTACGAAATCTCTTTGAATCGTTCACACCACACATAAACTAGATTTTGTTTGACATTTCGAACAAAATTTATTATTGAAGAAAACTTCGGAAAAATGTATCCATTGCAATTAGGTAAAAGTCCCAAAACAATTCGTCGCCCGAGAATTTTTTTTTCGTATACATACGCCATTTGAGCAATTTTGGGAAATCACATTTAAAGTTTCACGTTTAAATAAAAAAGAAACTGACTGATGAAGTTTCCTCAATTTTTTATATAATTTTGTGTGGCAAATCTTCTTTTGATTAAGGTAATTCAGGTTGTTCAGTTGGTTTTAGTTTTTAAACTAGAGGTTTATCTCCAAAATCATGCGACAAAGTAAACACACATGCGACAGTGCAATGCAATATCGAATCGAGTGAGATTTTCGATTTCCTCAAAAACTAGAAGACATTTTAACATGTAGTTTTTAGAGTTTGAATACAAATTGATAAAAGCATTGAATATTAAAAACAAAATTACTAGTTAATAATGTATAATTTTGAAAAAAATGAGCTTGAATTTTTTTTTAATTTGAGTTTGAAAATTAATTTTCCAAAACTGTTCTATAAAAAAAACTAAATTTAGAAACGGAATTAATGGATCGAGTTTTAGCTTGAAAAAAAAACATAACATGCCCTTGTAAGTGTTGCGGTTGATTTTTAATATTTTTTTTTAACAAAAAAAAAAATATGCCTTATAGGACTTAAAAATTCTAAAATTTTAAGATACCTGTCTTGCTGTGAACACAGTCCATTTCTTGAATTAAAGAATGGCCAGGTTCAGAAAATGTTTTCTTTATAACCTACAATGAAGCAGGTTTTTCAAGAAGACGCAGCAACGCTGTCGTCATTACCTTATTCCTAATTTAGGGGACACAGGAGTCACTCTAAAAAGTCAAGGCTTTAATGTGTGGGTTATCAGATATAATTTGATCTATTATTTTTAAATGGAATTTGTCATATCAACTAATAACATGCATAACACATAACTTTACAAAATACCTACATGCCAATCATGTTTGCACTATCTATATAAATTGTTTGAAGGTCCAGGTAAATTCTCCAAACATGAAGGGACATTATGTAGGTACGATACATATGTACCTACATATCGCCGTAGCAGTCGGCCGCGGTAGCGTTCGGGACAAATTAATAAATTTAAGAACACTATATAGAAACTTCGGCGTCTAAAACAACAACACATTCATAATATGCTTGCCTCTGATGCAGGTATACAATATTACAACTACAAGTAACATACATACAGGCATATTTTTGTCGCCTTTTGGATCCGCCGCCACGTGCGCCGCGACCACAGCCTGCGAAAAATCTAAAATCTGTATGCATTTGCAAAAAAAAAAATCGCGAAAATACGTGGATATTTTGTCGTGTATGCCAAAATCTGGCGTTTACGACAAAACAAAACTAAAGGATGAGTTATTTTGTGGATATACGACAAAATGCATACTGATTTTCTCAGTAACGGTAAATGATAGGTCAAATCTGATTTCAGAAATTGATAGAGGACCTTTGAAAACATAGAACTGTATACCCACTTTAAAAAAGTGCATTTTGGAGTTTACGACAAAACAATTCTCGGGCGACGAATAACCTACACACATCTAATTTTTTTTCTTTCTTTTCTTTTTTTTTCATTTGCTTTTTTAATTTGTATGTACTCGAATCTGTTTCTTTACACTAATCGCGCCATTTGCAAATTAAAACAGTCATCTACCCGTAAAAGTAGGATGTTGTGTTGTTTTTCCTAACCCACAAAATAAGACAAGTGAGAATTCGGCATTACAGGTACAAAAACCAGAGAAAATTCACTCTTCAAAAGTCCAACCAAACAAGGGTACATCCAAAACAGCTGTTGAGCATCAAAACACTTTTCTTTTTAAATTTTAGAGTGAAATAAATAAAACACAAACAGATTTCACTTTAAATATGATTTATTTATGTTTTTATTGTATAAAATCTTATCTACATACATAGGTGTGTGTATCTGGAATAATAAAAACATGCAAATTAATTTCCAAGAATCCATAATATTCAATTGAATCTGGATGTTGAACCATAATTTAACAAACCACACGTATCTACATAGGAACATGGTTACCAACTTCGGAAAAGTCCAGAACCGGAGGTTTTTTCCAAAACCATTGTTTTTCCTTTCCTTCTTCTCTACCCCGAATAGCCGCGTTTTTGTCGATTTTATGTCTTGTCGCTATGTTACTTTGACACTTTTTCGCCTTTCCGTTTTGCCGTTCTGAAATTTGATTCTTTTATGCTTTGAAACATTGCTCTTTTGCTGCTTTTTCGCTTTGACGCATTGTCAAACAACATGCCTGTTTAGTGTTTAGTAACTTTTTTCTACAAACTTCCTATGGTTTTTGACAGCAAATTTCCAAAATTGGTTGAACGTAACGTTGTAACTCTTGCAACGATAAAATTGATCGAGAACGGTTGACAAATGGAAAAGAATTCAAATAATTTATTTCAATTTTCATCGTTTCGCGATTAATTTTATCGATACGATGCGAGGGTAACAGAACGTAGGCACAGATTTAATGGCACTCTATATTTGGTATGTTTCGTAAGTTAAAATTTCTTAATATTTTTTACAATTTGCTGTCAAACTCGTTTCATTGGCCATGCTCAGAACTGTAACGAAAGCGATCTGAGTAACTTTGTGTTGTTGTAATCCCTTGTGAGAAAACAGTCGATATCACTGAAGCGAAAACAACTCATTTACATTTTTTAAAAGCTTTCTAGCCCAATGGATACTAATATGAAGGCAATGAATGGAAAATTTCAATTTGTGTTTGTGTTAAGAAATGCGTTCAAGAGTGAAATAAAATAAATGAAACATTAAGCCCGGAGAAATATTGGCTAAGCACGGAGCCCGGAGCCGAGAGCCCGGAGGTTAGATCGAATTCCCGGAGTCTCCGGGCAAAAATACCCCTGTTGGTAACCCTACATAGGAATAATAATTTTTAATACATCAGTTGTTGCATTTAATACTTATTTAAGTCACTCACACAAAACTATACCAATGGTTTTATTTAAATAAGATGGTTTTGTATTTTTATTGTAATAAAAACTTTCACATCGGAAAGAAATGGAACAGCAAAAAAATATAAATAAAATTTATCGGAAAAAAAAAATCACAAATTAGTAATCAAAACTAGAATATCCCATTAGCCGAAATTCAGCCATATCCTACAATTTTTTTTAAACATTTGGGCATGTATAGGTTTATGCATATACTTAATGTACATATGTATATATCATGCAGTTCCGTGGAATAGGTATAGGAATCGCATTGTAAGCTGACTTAATAAATCATTTAAAAGAGGAATCATTATAATTATCCTAAAATAGGTTTCAGGATCTGTTGCGCTAACGTTTTGCCTATGTATGATGCTGCCTTGATGCTATTCGTGGAATTTTCAGTTTCTCATCTGCAACATTTAGTAAGTTTTGGGCAGTCTCAAAAATTACTTTGAATTCCGTGATGATATTTTCTCGAATTCCTTGGAGAGTGTTTGATATTAATTCCACATGCTCCAGTCCAGATTCTAAGTCGCATGAAGGGGATTGTAAGATCTTACAAAGTGGCAATGTATACGTAAACAAAACGCTCAAACAACAAAAACGTACCGCAAAATCATTAGCTAAAATAGATCTTAAAAAGCAGCTTGCCTTCGATGAAGTTGCAGAGTCCTTATCACTACACAACTCTTCCAAAGCATTAATTATCGTTTTAAAAATTTCCTTAAATCTGATCAACTCATCATGGTGTTCCATGCAGCGAGTTTCACACATTGCAGTTAAATTTTTCCAGTTATTTTGCGAATAATTCTGTTTAACTGGCTGAACACAATGGATACGGAGCTGCAAATGGAAGCTGCAACTGAATAGCTGTCAAAATATTGAATACACACAAATTCAATGTTACGAACACAACGCAACGCAACTGCAGTCGGTGCTGCAGACGCTGCTGCAAAGATTCACCAACTTTTAACTTTTTCACGTGCAGCACTCTTGAATTTGGCAGGATTTAAAGAGTGTGCGCTGCAATGCACGTATAAGGCTTCTGGATGAGACTCCAGCGTATTCCAGCTTGTACTCCGTTAAAACTGCCACTCATAGCAGAAGCACCATTGTACCCTTGTCCAATAAAATTGCTGCAATTTATGCCAATGGTTTGAAGTGCAGAGAGAATTGTTTGGCTAAATATTTTCCCGTAGTGTTTTCTAGATGAATAAATGTCAAAAATTCTTCACGTAAAATACAAATATCTTCTTTAAAATCGACGTATCGAACACAAATTTAACTCTGCTCCTTACGTGAAATATTAGTAGTTTCATCAGCTTGAACAGCGAAACACTCTGCAGAATTTATTGCTTGAACTATTTTTGTCTGAACGATTTTCCCACATACAGCGATTAATTAGTTTCGAATAGTTGGGCTTAAATAAGCAGCGTTCAACCAAGGCCGTAGCCAGACAGGGGGATATAATTTTTCGAAAAAAAAATTCATCATTGAATTGAAAAATTCATCATTGAAATGAAAAAATTCATTTGAAATGCAGAGAGAATTGTATTTCCCGTAGTGTTTTCTACATGAATTAATGTCAAAAAGTCTTTACGTAAGATAAAAATATCTTCTTTAAAATCGAAGTATCGAACACACATTAACAACTGCTCCTTACGTGAAATGTCAATTGTTTCATTAGCTAGAACAGCGAAACACTCAGCAGAAATTGTAGCTTTAACTATTTTTGTCTGAACGATTTCCCCACATGCAGCGATTAATTCGTTTTGAATAGTTGGGCTTAAATACGTAGCGTTCAACGACAAACTTTCAGAATATTTTTTAAGATTTGCATCACCACACTGTTGTGATGATATCTGTCTGCACACTTTAGATATACCGTATGCAGTAAGCATAAGGGGTTATGTCGTTTGCGGTTGTATTTAAAAATTGTCAGGGTAGGTACCTTACCATGTTCATTACAAATTATGAAGAAACCTAGATATTATACTCTTTATACTAAAAAATCGGAAAATATTGAAGATTATTAATAACTACAGGAGAAATTTGAGTAAAATATCATACCTACTGAAGCAAAAAAGTGTGATTTAGAAATGCACTCGTCAAACATTTCGTGGGGGGATCAAACCCCTGTGATCCCCCTGGCTACAGCCTTGCCTATAGTCAATAAAGCATTTCACTCGGAAAAAATCGCCGTAAAGCTGAATTCTGGTATATAGCTTCCTCATTGTGTTCTTAAGAAACTGTTAAAAGTCCCCAACGACATGGGCTCCGCTAAGAATTTTACTGGGGGTTGAAGCTTCCCCCAAAATTGTTTTTCAGGAATAACTCCTAAATGGTAAGTTGTGCTAAAAAGGTCCAAAAACTAATTTGTAGCTTGAAATATTTCCTACAATAAAGATTAACATACTTTTTTTTCATACAAATAACGGTTTTTGAAATAAACGAATCAGAAGAGTTAAGGGTTTTACTTTTCTATGTAGTTGGGTGACTTAATTCCAAAATTGTGCATTTTGTGATAAAGGCATAAATTTATTTTCATTGTTGGTGCATTATATGAAGATGATTTAAAGATATCGGTCCACTCTATTTGTCCACCTCTTTAGGTCGGGGAGGCAAATTAAAAAAAAATCTAAAATAGAAAATGAATATAAAAACACAACCACAACACTTACAATATTATGTTATAGCTTAGTTATTTTTTTTTCAAATTTATTTTTTTAGGTAGAGTTTAAAAATCATTTATTCAAAAACTAAGCACTAAAATAACTTAATTTAAAAACATACATAAATAATGAGTATCTAGCTTCAAGATAAGCTATAACATAATATTTTAAGTGTTGCCGTGGTGTTTATCATGATGCTTTTATCACAAAATGCACAATTTTGGAATTAAGTCACCCAACTAAAGGGTGTTTTTTTTAGACGTGTGGTTTTAAAGAAGAAATAAAACGCATATCGCATACGTTGTTGTTCAGAAATTCAATGAAATTGACGGAATAAAGAATGGTCAAGTCTAATAAACTGACATTCATGTATGAATAATACAATAAATAATAATTAAAACGCATATCATTTAATGTTATAGCCAAGAATTTAGCTTTAGGTTTGCCCTAATGTTTTAAAAACGATTTCGGGTAAGTTGCCGCCGCGGCTGGCTCGCATAAATAACAGCCGAGAGGCCCAAGAGGCCCCAGCTCCATTTGTTGCGCGCTATGGCAGAGTTCTTCGATACTCTGCTCCACAGCAGCAATAGCGTCTTCGGTGCGCACTGTACGTGGTCTCTGAGGATGCGAATTGTCCACTAGAGTAAACGTGGTGCGAAACCGATCAAATTACTCTGCTGGGCGATTATGTCGACCGAATATTGGAAGCAGCGAGCGATGAGTCGCGCGAACCGAATCATTATTTTGGAAATAAATTTGCACGATTTGCAAACGTTGTTCAGGAGTAAGTTTACTGAGCATAAATCAAGTAACAGCTGTCAAAAAGACCTACTCCGAAAAAAGTATTGCCAGATTGAAAACCACATGTTTAAAAAAAACACCCTTCACCTGCATAGAAAGTAAAACCCTTAACTCTTCTGATTGATTTATTTCAAAAACCGTTATTTTTGTGAAAAAAAGTATGTTAATCTTTTTTGTAGGAAATATTTCAAGCTACAAATTAGTTTTTGACACTTTTTTTGCACAACTTACCATTTGGGAGTTTTCCTGAAAAACCATTTTGGGGGCCTTCAATGTCCCCAAATTGTAAGCGGTGCACAGTGTGGTGAATCGCAAATCTAGCTGGACAAAATTATAAAATCATGTTCAGTCGACTTTTTACTAATACATTTGTTACGAAATGAGTTCAAATAGATAAATTGTTTTAAAAAAATAAAAGATTTTTTTTTAAAAGATTGAAATTTTTTAAAAAAAGAGCCAAACAAATCAGCTTATTCACTGTTATAGGAAAAAAAGACTAAAAGACTAAAAAAAAGTCTAATTTGTGCATGTAATTTTTTTGTTTCTACCATTCGTTGATCCGAAGTTATAAGGGTCTAAACTTGCCTGTATTTCCTTTTAAGTTTGATGCTCAAAAAAGCTCAATAAAAAAAATAAAAAAAAATAAGGAATATCGCCCCTAGAGAAACGTATGCTCTACATAGTGCAATTTTTTTTTTATAAAACATTTATTATGGCATAGCTGCACGTCTAAAAAAAATATAACTTAAAAAGTTTAGAAACTCAGTTAAAAATACAAAGAGGTTCAATTCAAAAAAAGTAACGGACATCGCCCCTGGAAAAACTTGCCCTCAACATTTTGGTGTTTAAAATTTTTCAATACCATTGATACTTATCGAGAGCTGCACGTCTAAAGAAAAAAAAACTTCGGATGCAGCGATCTTCAACTTCATATCGAAAGATAATGAGGAAAGCACTACATTCGTTACATTCGAACTCATAAACAAAGCTTTTCCATGGTATGATTAACCAAAGACTGGAAGTGACTTTTTGCATTTCTCGGTGATTTCAATTTCCGATGGATAGCATTTCCTGTTAGCCTTTTAAACATTCGTATAAGAGGGAAAAAAATCTTTGAATTTGTCGTTGACTTCTTGTCGTATAACATTTTATTGATGTTTCGACAAATTAGCATCAATCAGAAGAAGTACCCAGTGTAGGCGCAGAGTCCAAGCTTAATCTTTTACAAAACTTTTCCGTATCTTTACTAGATGGGGCTTTCGATGATTTTTTTTACAAATTTTGGCTGAATCGCGTTTTCTTATTTTGCGAAAAACTATAATCTCGGCATAGTTTTAATAAGTCCCTTATGATCGGTTGAATCTTAATGATAGATGACTGAATCAAAGTTTTTTTGGGTTTCTTCCAGCCGTTTGTAGACTACCTTATGTGTCTGTGATTTCAGGTATCACATATTGTTCATCAAGCCAGACTGAATATGATTTTAAAAAGCGGTTACGGTGCCTTCGACTTTTCCCCATTTTTCGCTTAGCTTGAAGCATAATATATTAATATATTTACCTTATTTTTTTGTTAAACATCTTGCATGTTTTGAAGATCATATCTACCAGACCGGAATAATAAACTTTAATTCTACTTGCAAAAAAAACAATATTTTATTTTTGGCACTTTTCGACCTTCTAAATTTTTTTTTTTTAAATTGTTGCAATAGAAATAACTAATTAAAAATTATAGTTATTAACCTTTAAATACAGCTTAATAATAATAAAAGAAAACTATTCCAATGAAATCACCGTAGCGCTTTAAATTACCAATCAAACTCAGACAAAAATTCGCTATTCGGTGTCATACTCTATGACTCTGATGACAACAACCAACTTTCAAGCTTAGTTTTTTCTATACAGAGATTACAAAAAAAAGGAACATGAATTACAGTTACCTATTGTATTGAGAAACTTAAAACATGATTTAAAGTCTAGTGGCTTAACTTTGATTTTTCAATTTTGTCCAGCTAGATTGGCGATCCACCACTCTGTAAGGCGCTCATATCAATGGGGACTTTGAACACCATGAGGAAGCTATAGGTATACCAAAATCCAGCTCTCCGGCGATTATTTCCGAATTTGGTGTTTTTTTGGCTTCATTGGCTGGACCAGAGCGACCCGACGCATGGTTGTGGTTTGGCTATTATTTTTTCTCATTAATTTTATATGAACGGGTGTCCATATTATTATCGCATTAAAATCTTAAATGTGGGAGTTTATAAAACAATTCGAATGTATATTAAAAATGATAACTAACCGTGTTTAATTTTCAATCCAAAAATGTTAACAAACCAGGTTTTACCGAAATATTATTCACTCGATACATCCAGATTAAAAATTAAATCCAGATGTAAATCATACAAATTCAATAATGTATGTAAATACATCTAGATTTAAATTTTAATCTGCATGTATCGAGTGAATAATATGGTTGTTAAACAAGAATACAGCAACAAACGGCTGTGCCATGACAGAACTGTCAATTGCTTTTAATCGATTACTCTACCGCGTTTGATAATCTGAATCTTGTTGAAAAAATATTAATAAGTAAGTTGTGAAATTCAAAGAGATTTTTCTGATGTTTAAATACAAAATATGCAGTGTTCGTTCAAATTTTTGTTTCTTCAGCTTTGTATTTAAAAATAGCTTATGTCCCATCAAAAATAGTGCGCTTTTTACACTGTTTGGTGGCGGTTTATCCAAGGATAGTGTTCCTTTTTTAATATGTATTCAACTTGATTTATAAATTATATTATTATTAGTTACATAATATTTACACCCGTTCATATTAATTTAAATAGAAATATTAACGATTTCTAAAGTCTATTTTGAATTTCTCTTATGGGAAATAAATTGAACGTCAATAATCAACATATTTTTATCCTCGTCTCAGCGTTCACGCGTTGACTGCTAGGTGCCGTGACTCCATTTGCCAATAGTTAATTTATAGTTCATATAGTTCTTTAGTTCGTTAGCTCTTCAGCTCTTTACTTCGTTTGGGAACTACAACTCAACCACAGTACACAAATCTAAGGTAATACATTGCACAGGATAGTCAAACTTATTTAAAAAGTAGCTAGATAAATCAAATTGTTGCCTAATTCGAAGTATAAAACTCTGCTTATAAATAGAAAAATTAAAATCTGAGTAAGTTGTAGAAATTAAGATCAGAAACGATAATCAAAGTTTTAGCGCCAAAGTTAACCTAACTAATGAGCAAAAAAAAACGAGGAATCATTGAAACCTCCCCTGAGCATATTATTAACACCAAAAAATATCTTTCGGGCTCTAGCTTAAGCCTAGTACGCTGCTGATGCGAAACGAAAAATCCCATACAAAAATGACACAACGAAATCAGAAACGGAAAATTTCGTTTTGCAGTACGCTGTTCAAAGAGCGAAATTTATAATTGCAGCAGATTATTTGGAGAAGGCTCCACTCCTTTTTCGCACTGAATTAATTGGACAGACTATTTATTGTGTGCGAATGACATTTGAGTTTTTTTTGTATTTTTTTTTTGTTCATCATTTTCTTACATCATGGGTTTCTCTGATTTTTTGCGTTTATGTTTGATTTTGTTTTTGGAATTAGTGAAACTCTCCAAGGATATATATTTTCCATTGTGTTTTCGCAAGCGTCTCGTTGTCTGTTTGGAGATCACAGAAGAATTTCGTTTCGCATCAGCAGCGTACTAGGCTTTACCTACAATGGCAAATGAAGACATTACTAGCTTGAGCTTGGAAGCGTTTAAACAAATGCTAAACGAAAACAATAAAGAACTTTTCAAAGAACTCGCGTCGAAGTCTGATCTACAGTTGCTCGTTAACGAAATATCTGGCATCAAGGCAAGATACAACGAGATTAATACTAAATTTCTGCAGCTAGAAAACCGAAATAAGCAGCTAGAACTACAGATGGATAAAGTAATGCAAAAAAGCACGGAATTAAATCTCATCGTACACCTACCGGAAGAACAAAATGTTGACATAAAGGAGAAGGCAAAGTCTATATGTGCTGATCTTCTCGGCGCGGCGGTGACAATACGAATCACATCGAAACTGCATATAGCATCCCCAGTCGAGAACCGCACTCAAAATCAGTGATCGTCAAAATGAGATGTCGCGAATCCGTTTGGGCAGTACATCACAGCTAAAAACCCGAAACGTAAGAATTACGAAGGACCTGCCTTACAACATGCGCAGAAAGAGAGGCAAACCTGTGGCGATTAGGAAAGCACTACACGAAGCGCACCTACAAAAGAAAATTGTTCTTAAGGACAGAGAGAAAGAACTAATAGAGAGAGTCAAATTTCCTCGTCTCCGTCCCCTCGAAACCTTTTGTTTACATTTTTTATAACGTGTTGAATTCCTATCGGTGTGTACATGTTTTCACCTCGGGCAGTGCAAAACGAAAAAAAAGGTGGTGAGTATGCACATCTTCTTGCATATGTATTTGTCCCCACATTTTTTTATATGGTGCGCAAGTCGCAACATCGTAGCTTGTAGGGTAAAAGAGAGCCACCGCCGAATTTGAATTTCTCTATTAGTACCTTCTCTCTGTTAGGGATGACAGACGTCAGACTTATTGTAGACGATAAAACATTCACTTGGGACACGTTAGAGGGACTTAAATGTGGTTACGAAAATGGATTAGATGTTTTATTTAAAATACTAGGCTTTTTGCCTGCAGGCTTCGAAAAATTTATGAATGAATTGCTGCACCAAAACAATGTGTACCAAATGTGAAGAAAAAATCAATCCAAAAGGTCGAAAAAATCAAGTTCGGGAACATCAACATCTGGGCAGTTAGAAAATTCAACCGCTGGCGCTGTACGCAGAAACTTTAGTGAGCCTTTACATGTGCATCCTTATTGAGGTTTACGCGTCTATCAGAATGAAAGAAATGAATTATTATTTTCTAATCTTAAAATATTAAGTTATAATATCTCTGGACTAAAAAATAAGCTAGAATTCGAAGATTTTTTTAATTATATTTATGACTATTATATTATTATGTTATTTGAAACTCATGTATTAGATATTGAAGAAAAAATGTTTAAGAATGCATTTCCTAATTATGAAGTAAAATGGAAATGCGCAGTTGAAACAAGTATATTCGGAAGAGGTAGTGGTGGGGAGCTTTTCGCATATAGGAGAAACATCAAAGAAGTAGGCATTAGAATACAAAATATTGAAGAAACTTACATCTTTTAATTGAAAAAAAGCAGTAACATTTTGTATATAGTACCTACATACTTGAACTGCAGTCACTGGGAAGTGGGAACCTGACTTTGAAAAACTCAACGATCTACTAAGTAATTTGAACTCATCAGACTTAATGATCATTGGAGACTTCAACGGAAGGATTGGTTTTTCACAAAACAACTTTGCGAGCGGATACTCTCACACAAATATTAACCCGAGCAGAAAATCAAAAGATGAGACATGTGACAGAAAAGGCGCAAAAATAATAGATATGGCAGACGCTTTTGACTGTATCGTCCTAAACGGAAGCTGTGATGGAGATCTCAATGGCGAGTTTACATTTTTACGAGGAACAGCAAGCCCTGTGATTGATTACTGCTTTGTTGCTGGAAACTGGAATTCAGTTGTCGATGATTTTAAAATTGGATTAAAAACATTTTCTGATCACATACCCATGGAAGTTATGATAAAAGTATCAAGTTCCTCCAATAATATAAGTAATGAAAATTTACTCAACTTGTTACCCAAACTTTGTTGGAAAGAAAGATCAATATCAACATAATTTGAATACCCAGCTCGATATTTTAGACAGAACAAATATTTCGCCCGATATTGAAGATCTCTCTGAAATATTTAAGAAAGCAGCTCCATTGAAGCCAAATACAGCAAAAATGTTAAGAAGGAATAAACAAGAATGGTTTGATAATGAGTGCAAGATTGCAAGGCAAAAATCGTTTAAATTCTTAAAACAATTCAGAATACACAAAACTCAAAATTTTAAATATTTGTATGCAGAAGCAAACATGGAATACAAGAAATTGTAGGCTCAACAGTTACGAGACCATTTTAGGATTCTGCTGAATAGTGATCAAGTATCTTTAGCACATCAATATGCAGCACCCCTTTATTTGGATGATATTTTAGATGCACCGTTCACTACTGATAAAGTCCAAAGTGTTTTTAGAAAAGCGAAAGATAATAAAGCTCCAGGTGAAGATAGAATCCCGTTCGAATTCTACAAAAAATCACAGTAGACTTTGCGATTGCTCTTACTAAAGAATACAACAAAATATATGAAACAAGAAATATACCAACAAGTTTTAGAAAAGCAATAATATTTCCGCTGCACAAAAAAGGAGATTATAGCGACCCTGGGAACTACAGAGGAATATCTTTCCTTAATACATACTTCATCGAAGTTATTTGGAGCCTTACTTTTCAACAGGCTTACACATTGGGTAAAAGAAAAAAAAAGTACTTCATGAATTCCAAGCAGGATTTAGAGAAAGCTACTCAACAATAGACCAACTATTTTCGTTACTTAACATTACTGAAATATATATGAAAAAGAATAAAAAGTTATATACACTGTTCGTTGACTTTCGTGCCGCTTTCGATTCCGTGCCTCGAGAAGAGTTAATTTATAAGTTATACACGATTGGAATTTCAAGCAAAATGATAAATATTTGAAAATATTGAGTTTTCAACAACGATGGGAGTCAAACAGGGATGCATCTTGAGTTCAATGTTATTTATCTTGTTTATCAATGATGTAACAGAAAACTTGGGAGGTGGTATCAGAATAAATTCAACATGGATTCCCGCATTAATGTTCGCTGATGATATTGCTATCATTGCTGAAACTACTAAAAGTATGCAACTAATGATAAATAGACTGTCAAATTATTGTTAAAAATGGAACTTGTCTGTAAATTTGTCGAAGACAAAAATGATGATTTTTAGAAACGGCGGTGGAAGATACTGAAGAAATGAGCAGTGGAATCTTGATGGAGAGAGAATCGAAGTTGTAAGAGAGTATAAATATTTGGGAGTTCTTATCACAGCCAACCTTAACCCGCCAATGGTGACGTACTTGTCTGTGAGACCGGGTGTATTAAAAAATGGGAATAACTTTATTGTCCGTTACTGTTTTTTGTTGCCGTTTCGAGTAGCTGCCGCATTGCACGTCCCCCACGTTGAAACTTCGAATTGAGCACACGTTGTGTATTATATTTACTACCCCGGTCTGTCAGACCGTGCGTCACCATTGATGTAAGTCACCAATGGCGGGTTAAATTCAGTACAGATTTGTACATTTGTTTATTTTATTAAAGTTCCTAATGTCGAGAGACCAAAAAACGTGATTTTCATTAATAAATATGTGATTTTTTATTTATTACTTAAATTTAAAAAATATACTATTAAAAAATTTGGTATTTTTAATGCTCTTAGAAAACAAATTTTGTGAATTTTTAAATTGAAATAAAAGAGCTTATGTTAATTCAATATCTTTGTTTTATTGCCAAGGAACACATATTTAAGAAAAAAACACGAACTATTAGTAACACGTTTTGAAAAATCTTCAATTGAAAAACCCGGTCCGTGAGACCGGCGTCCCCATTGATGTAAATCACCAATTGATGAAAAAACATTTTGAAGCAAAATTAGCAGAGGCTAAACGTGCGATCGACTCAGTTTGGGGGAGGTGTATTGGAAACAAATATTTAAGCCACTGCGCAAAACAAAAAATTATACGTGCAACTTCAACATCCATTATGTTATACGGAACTCAAGCATGGGGTTACCGTTCGTTTACTCCTGTAGAAGTTTTTCAGCGTTATTGAGTCAAAAGAGTATTCAAACTGCCAAGTAACACTCCTAACTACATGATCCATCTAAAGACAGGGATGCCACCACTCTTTTTGGATACGCTCAAACTACACTTCGATTATGTTAACAAAGTCATGGTGATGGAGGAGGGAAGACTGCCAAAAATTATACTCTCCTACCTACTGTCGACAAAAAGTAATTGTATTCGATAATGGCAAAACTTGGCACGCGATAGTGGTTTAAACATGAATTTTGAAAAAGTATAAAATATCCCTTTTTTTTAAAAGTAAATTTTCTAAAATCTTAGAAAAAACAGGCAATCGTCTATATGAATCATATCTGAATGAAGCTCAGTCCTCGCAATATCGAATATATTTCAGTAAGCTCAACTAAAACTTACAAGAAAAAACATATTTTTTGAACATGAAGTCAACAGAAAAAATTAACACAATATTCAAAATAAGAGGTGAACTAATAAGTTTAAATTTCATACCACATCGGCCTGATCTTCCAATTGAATGTAACCTCTGTAATCTTAAAGAGAGAAAAGATGTTTACCATTTTATGGGAAAATGTCCTATTCTGCGCGAACTGCGAAGGATTTATTTGATGGAGGACGTGTTGTGCATTTTGAATGGAGACCGAGGATGGGACCTGCTATACAAATATACTGTTAATGCGCTGCGATACAGAAAACGAATTATTGAAGGCGACTTTTTATATTAAAACTTAAGTTCAGTATTCAAACATTGTAAAAATAAACGTCAATCTGGTAGACGGCATAATGCCAAACCAATAGACTTTGATATTTAAATAACTATGTACATATTTGAATTTTAAATAAGTCAATAAACTAACTAACTAATAAACTAATAAACATTGTGCAGGTTGTCAAAGTTGAAAGAGTCAAAAAATTAAAAAAGGCTGTTCGAGTGCCCGCAGGAACTCAACACAAATCATTAGAGACAAAAACAAAATATTGAAATTATGTAGACAAGTAAAGGGGAACCACCATTTTACCACCATAATGCCGCGATTTTGACAGATGCACGGAACTGAACAAAAATGAAAACGTAATGATACATATTATGTACCATTAATATGTGTACTGTGCAACTGAATTACCTATGTAGTAAGTAGTTCTCTTCTTGTAGTTCTGTAAATGTAGTTCACTCTCCGCTGGCTCTTTATTTCGTTAGCTCTGTAGCCGACAGGCGACCACACACATTACACATGATTAGGCTAACCAGGCGTCCTCTTTTAAGAAAACAAGTCCTCTTTTGACCTAATAAACTTTTGTCCGGTATTTTTTTGAAAAAATAAGCGATTTGTCCTTTTTTTAGGTTTTTCAATTTTAAAAATTTTTCGTGAAACAAAACAACAGGACAAATTTATTTTGGTGTAAACACGGTCCTAAACGTATTTTCAAAACAAAAATTGAAATTTGAATTCACTCATTTCTAAATCACGATAAAAATAATTTGTCTTTTTTTACAACTATATTTTAAAAACGCCCTATATTTTAATGAAGATAAGGTCCAATGACAAGTAAAGGGTGTCCGAAAAATTCACGCAAGAAGTAATTTTGATAATTTTTTTTTGATTCATAAAATATGCAATATAAGGGTTATGTATGTGGGAAAAGAAAAGCTCAATGTTGTTTTATATAAAATTGAATTCAAAAGATTAGTATTTAATTTAAAAAGTTAATTAAAGTGTTCAATATGAAAAAACGTCTACGTCGTTCGACTGCTTCGTGATCTCTCTCCGTTCGAATTTCATTATGTCATCTCTTGGGTTGTTGCGATGTTTCGATTCTACTTAATTGTATCTTACCGGGTGATACTGACATCTTGGGTTTGAGAACTTTGTAGTTTGTATTTTGAAACTTGGTATCCTACAATCGGCCATCTTGTGTGTTTCACGTCCTCGGAAAACTGTATTGTGAATCGTCTTTGCATAGCTTCCAAATACGTCTTTTGTTCTTCGTCGTCATCATAGGAATCCTTACATCTGTTGTTATCTGAGAATCTTTTAAGATCTTAAGGGATTTTGCATCTTTCTTCATTAAGGTACATGGTTTATTCATAGTCTTGTGGAGTGGTCGTGTTAAAGGTGTATCATCTTTAAGTTATGGAATTACAGTGGGAATGTCATTAGGAACCACATCCTCATTGGGGACCTCAACGCCAACGTTGTCTTCCGATTCGTCTTCAGTCGTTGAGTCATAGGGGTCAGAGTCATCACCCCAAGGTTTCATATTGTCTGCACTGGATGTTGTGTTGCGAGGCCCGTCGTGAGTACCCACCTTTTTGCACTTCATATCTGTCGTTCGGGGAGATCTTCGTCACTATGTAAGGACCTAGAAATTTGCGAGAAATTTTTTGATTAGTACCAAACTGTGTTTTTATAATAGCAACTACATCGTTAATTTTATATTTAGTAGCTAATTTTCGCCTTTTCTCGAATGTTTTACGATTCTCTTCTTGTATTGCTTTAATGGAAGATTTAGCAATTTCACGTGAGTTTTCACGCGCTTCAAGAAAAGCTTGCCGAATTTCTTCGTTAACAGCTTCAGCAAGATCGATGTTTTCAACCCTACGCATCTTTACCCCGAATAGTAATTCGAATGGAGTCCTTATGATACTGTCTGTGAGTTCAGACATTCTTGAAGTTGATTTGTATATCTAAACCACTTAGATGGGTCGTCCGCTGATAACTTGGCCAAAACGGATACAATCACTCGGTTGACCCTCTCAACCTGACCATTTCCCCTGGGAACACCTGTAGTGATCAAGGAATGTTGTATTTTTTGATGCTCACAATAATCTTGGAAGGCATTAGATGTGAACGCAGCACCCCTATCATCTGAGACTATGCGAATGGGGTTTTTCAAAAACTGCTTTTTGTAATTCCAGCTTTGGGAGCACCTCAGATGTTCCTGTTGACTTCACAGGGTACAGCCAGACAAATTTTGTGAATGCGTCAACTACGCAAAAAATGTAAGAATACTTTTTACTTGTTATTGGCAGGGGACCCAAATGGTCCACATGGTATGTGTGTAAAGGCTCCTCTTCCTTGTTAATAGGGTTAAGAAATCCTTCTTGTTTGGCACTTTTGCGTTCGCTGATAATACAGCGGATATAGTAGTCACGTCCGATGACCTCTTCCATCTTGCGGGTACCAAAATGACCTTCAACCTGGACAGATTTATTTATCTCATCTTGCATCCTTTTCGGTATGCAAAGTAGTTTGTTGCCTTCAAAGTTGTTTTTGTAGACAATATCTTGCTCAATAAAAAAGTCATCATATGGTCCATTTTTCAAAGCTCCCTTTACAGCTGAAAGATATTCATCTTTATCTTGAGCGCTTCTTAACCTAGCTAAAAATTCCGAATTCACAACCATGACAATCGCATTCCGGCTCAACGCATCTGCATGTTTCATACTAGTTCCTGGGCGATGTTCTAGTATGTAATCAAATTCTTGTAAGGTCAAGGCCCAGCCTGCAATCCTTGAGGATATCTCTTTCCTTTCCATTGTACCTTTGAATGCAAGGCAGTCAGTAACGATCTTAAAATGAAGACCTAAAAGATACGCCCTGAATTTTTTTAACGCTCTGACTATGGCTAGGACTTCTAGCTCATAACTGCAGTAGCTTTCTTCTGAGTTGCTAGTCTTTTTGCTATAGTAATAGACAGGATTAAATTTTCCATCGTCTGCCTTCTGAAGCAAAACTGCACCGTATCCAAATTTACAGGCATCAGTGTGAACTTCTGTCTCTGCTTCGTGATGATAAAGCTTCAAAACTGGCTTCTCGGCTAATATGTTCTTTAATTTTTGGAAGGCTATTCTTTCAGCATAGTCGAACTTAAAAATGCTGTCCTTTTTTAGAAGATGTGTCAAGGGCTTGGCAATCAAAGAGTACTCTGGGATAAACTTACGAAAGTACCCAGTAAGTCCCAAGAAGCTCTGAATCTTTTTCACAGAATCGGGCTCCGGAAACTTCATTACTGCTGCCGTCTTATAATGTGATGGTTTAACGAAACCAAATTCTATTTCGTATCCTAAATATACTATCTTTTCGCAAAGGAATTGACATTTTTTCCATTTAATCTTAAGACCATAAGCCGATGCTAAGCTAAGAACCTTCTGTAAATTCTCGATTGCCTCGTCATAGGTTGAAGACAGTACAATGACATCATCCATATACAAAAGGACTATGCCTTCCGATATTAACGGCCTGAAAACTTGGTTGATGTGTTTTTGGAAAATTGCAGGTGAAGTACTTAGCCCAAAAGGCACTTTATTAAACTCGTATTGTCCGCTGTGAGTTACAAAGGAAGTGTACATACGACTTTTTTCCGACACGTCAACGTGAAAAAAACCGTTTTCTAAGTCAAGCGTGGAGAATATTTTCGATTTGCTAAGAGGATCGACCTGGTCATCTATTAAGGGAAGTGGGTAACGATCGCGAACTATGACTCTATTGAGACGCCTATAATCGACGCAGAGTCTCTTCGACCCATCCTTTTTGTCAGCAAGGACGATTGGACTAGCAAATTCTGAATCGCTCGGTCTAATTATGCCTGCCTTTAACCATTCTGCTATCTGATCATCTACAACCTTCTTTTCCAAAGGAGCCAACCTTCTGGGATTCTGATAAATCGGTGTTTCATCTTTAAGGACAATGTTCATTTGCACCTTGGTTGACTTTTCGCATCTAGGGTTGTAACTGCCAACTAAATCCTTAATAACATCTGAGTACGCTTTATTGCCTATGGTCACATCAACGCCATCCATATCGGAGTGTATACCCATTAAACATAAAGCTTCATCTTCTGACTCCTTCACCGTGACCCTATCATTTTTTGAAATATTGATATTTGTACCATTCAGTACATTTCTACCGACTATCATAGGTACTTTCAAAAAGTTTCCAGACATTACAAAAATGATAGCATCACATACAAAATTATCAATCTCCAGGTGGCCTTCAAACGAACCTAGAGCTTCGACTGGTGATTTAGACAGACCTTGAATCTCTATTCTGTTTGATGTTAGCTTCGGGGCCCCAAGTTTTATGAATTCTTCACATGTAACGATAGTTAAGTCACTGCCTGAGTCAATCAAAGAAAGAATTTCATGGCCATTTAGCTTGACAAGTTTTCTTCCATCAATCTCACTAACTCTAGCACAATTCGTAGATTTTGGTTTGGTACATGAAGAAGACTTGTGACCAATCTCATTGCAGCGAAAACATTTTATTCCGTTTTTGCAACTAGAACTTCGATGTCCTTTTTTACCACAATTATAACATCTGCTTTGGATTGAACTGTTCTTATTTGTTGACGATTCTTCCCTTTGTACATGTTTAGGACCTTCTTTTGGACGCGCTAAGGTCAGATCCTCTTTAAATTTTGTGTAGAGCTTTAGCTTTTCTTTAAACTCCTTCATTGAGTTTGCACCATAAAGAATGACTTTGTTATTTGGATTGTCCTCGATTCCATTAATAACGTATTGGATAATCGCTTTGTCATCGAATCGCCCTAACACACCTAACTCTCTCATCTTTAAAAGATAATCTTGCGGACTTTCATTCTTTTCCTGCTTCCTTTTGCTCATCTTTCGATGAATATCCACTGATGTAACCTCTGTACCGAACTCCTCTATCAAAAAATTCTTAAGCTCATCAAAAGAATACAACTTAGCTTTCGCCCTCAAGGATAGCTTTGCAGATCCTGTCAGTAAACGTTTTGTGAAAATAAGTTTCTCTAGTCCTGTCCATTTTAGAGAAATAGCTGCGGCTTCAACGTCTTCTAACCAACATCTCACATCGTACGTATCGTTTCCAGAAAATTCTGGGACAACATTTAATGTGTCCTGAAAAGTAACTGAAGATCGGGCTCTGTAACCCAAAACGTCTACTTCTGTCTTGAGTGAGGAAATCTCGAGCTCTTTACGAAAATTGTCTTCTCTTGCCAACAACAACGATTCTCTAATTTTAAGGTACTCGAGTTTCTTTGCTACATCTAGTGAACCCGACGCCAAATCTCTATTGTCACTACCTGTTCTCAAATCACTTTCCACCTGATTTCCCGACTCTAATGAACCACTCGCTACTGTCCCAACTGCTGCCAACCCACTCGTCGATATACCACCTGCTGCCAAACTGCTTGTCTCTAAGCGATATAATCCTAACCCCTGTATGCCTGACTCGTCGACCATGTGCGCACCTAACCTCAGTCTATTGTCATCACGTTCACGATCAAGTGTGTAATCAAATGAATTACCTGTATTTGCCAGACCGTTATTAGCTTTTTGTTGATTCTTCATCTCTTCCAATTTCTCCAGTTCTTTCCACGAAATTTGCAACGGGGCTCTTCTGTTGTCCAGCCAAGATTCTCTTACTGCTAAATCCAACTCCATCTGCTTTATAGCGTGTGAAATATCGTCTGACTCATCGTCGTTAATAGCCGTACTGTTCGGGTTTTTATTGTTCTTGGGGTCTGACATATTTTCTTCTAGAGATAAAAAGCGAATTATAAGTTTTGATCGCATTGAATTTTAAAGTTGCAATTAAAACTGTTGTATTAGCGATCGATCAAAATTCTTTTTGATCGAGAAACTTGGGCAGTGTACTCTTTAGTTTTAAGGCAAAGTGTGTTGTATTTTTACTTTTTAGTATTATTTCATTTGTACTCACAGTCTTGCAGGGGTATACTTATTTTCGCAGGGACAGTTGATTCTAGAGTGTCTTCTTCGGAAAAAGATCGTCTCGTAGCGGCAATTTATTTTTTTTTAAGTGATTTACCGAAATCTTAGCAGTAGGTTTTTTTTTGTATGTGTTTCGAACAACAGGTGGAATTGAAATTTTATGGCGAGAATCAATTTCAAACTTTTTATAATAAACTTTTCCACCTATCCCACTTCTGACACCAATTTTTGTGGGAAAAGAAAAGCTCAATGTTGTTTTATATAAAATTTAATTCAAAAGATTAGTATTTAATTTAAAAAGTTTAATAAAGTGTTCAATATGAAAAAACGTCTTCGTCGTTCGACTGCTTCGTGATCTCTCTCCGTTCGAATTTCATTATGTCATCTCTTGGGATTTGTTGCGATGTTTCGATTCTACTTAATTGTATCTTACCGGGTGATACTGACATCTTGGGTTTGAGAACTTTGTAGTTTGTATTTTGAAACTTGGTATCCTACATGTATATGGAAAAGAATACTGGGTAAGTGGACTCCTCGGCTTTGCTGGTACATGTACTCTTTTTCCAAAATCAGCACCAAATAGTCTAACGTTGTCGAGGCATTTGTTTCAAAACAATGCATTATTTCTTGTTGCGGAGATTGTTGTTGTTGTGAAACAATATAAGCTTGTGAACATCAATGCTCCAGCTCATACAGTAAGCTTTACATGTTCACAAGCTTATATTATTTCACAACAACAACAATCTCCGCAACAAGAAATAATGCATTCACAACAACAACAACAATAATACCACAACAGCCAACACACCGGTACAATTTTAGGAAGAGAAAGAAAGAATAAAAACAAAAACCAACAACCACCCACAAGCCATCAGTTGACCCGTGACCACGGCAAATGCAATTTTGCCGAAACGTCGGGAGTAAAGAAAATTCAAGTATTTTGAATTAATTAATTAAACGCGGTAAGTCCGTTAAGCAAAATTATATTTTTTGTGATATTAAAAATTCTAGAGTTTTCATGTTAAATAACTAAAAGATTTTTTTATTTTTTTTGTTTATTGTTATTGTTTTCTTTTGTTATATAACTATACGTAACGACTTTTTTGATCAAAAATCAAAAAATATTTTTTTTTTATTTTCGTTTGGGATTTTTTCGGATGTTTTCTTTTCATTGAAGATAGATCTGGTCACCCTACACATGATAAACAAAAATGAGGAATTCTGCATTTTTCGTTGTTCGTTCTAGTTCGTTGGCTCTTTGCTCTTTAGTTCGTTATTGAATTGAACTTAGAAGGATTTGAAATATGAGATGGTAAACTAGTTCACTTAGGCCCGGTGCACACATGGGTTTTTTTTGACGCCGCGGTGCCGCAGCGGTGTCGTACATACATCTTTCTGTTTATCATTGGATACCAAAAGGAATATCTTATACAGCTTTTCTTTTTCCGGTCATTGAATGCCTCCGATGCAATATTCCATACTTCTGGGCACTTTTTTATCCCATCGATATATAATTCGATATCAAATTCTTCCATGCTTGAAATATTTCTACCGAATTTAATTGGCGGCAAAATGACACATGTGTGCACTCCTAACATATACAAACAATGGAGGAGTTTGAGAGTAGGAGGCAACGAAGCTGGTTGTGTCGAGTGGCACAACCTTGCAAATTCAGTTTTTCTTAAAAAAAAAAAAAAAAAAAACAGTCAAGTCAATTATTTTTAAATAATTATTTCCACATCGAAAGTTGGTACTCTGTGGGAAGCGGTGTCCATCTGGATGGTAACAGGAGTTGTTCACACACTCCAGCAACTGAAAAGCTAGTTTCCAAGCTATGCCGCTTGAACTAGACTTTTAGCCTATCCCGTTTAAACGGGACTGTGGCGTGGTATAACATTTTCTATTGCCTTGCCGTCAACATGTGCTTTAAAATTAACTAAAACAACTCGTAAGAAAGGAATTTATGTAAAAATAATCGTCTTTAAATAACTCATGCAAAAGCGATTTCATTAATTTTTGAAAATTCCACATAGTGCGTTCTCGCTCTATAACTTGAAATTTTATATATATGTATAAATGTATTCTATGGCATATTAGCTTGTAAGGTATTTGTATTTGTAGGTATTGTATATATGTATATTTTTTATCCGTTGCAACAGCCAACACGTTACTGAAATATTGCTCCTGAGCAAGAGCAGAATAACTATATATTTTTTTATATATTATAAATGACAGCCACGAAGCTTTACAAAAATGTAACTAGATAGAGCAGGCAATACATTATAGCCGCAGTTAAACATAGCTTTGCTAAGTAATATATTATGAGTTGTACTCTGTAAAATTTTCTTAAGTCTCAATAAAATTCAATTCAATTCAAAATATAACAAACAATGTAATGAAAGACGCCAAAGCGTCTGCGGTGACGCAGCGGTCTCGCGGAAACCTGCGGGCTGAGTCTTTTTTCCCGCAAGAATGACGCGCGATGACGCAGCTTCATCGAACGTGTGTGTGCACTACTCAATTTAATTGTGAATACCGTCACCGCGGCGTCAAAAAAACGTATGTGTGCACCGGGCCTTCTCGAAGTTCTATCTAAAACTAAGATCTATATTCCGATAGGCAACCGTAAGACCATTTGCAGCCTTTTCACACCAAACCCAAAACCGGGTTTTCGACAAAATTTTTTCGAAAAGCGTTCACACCGAACAATTACGCGTTTTCGTTTAACATTTCACAAACGCCCACTCCTCCCCTGCAAAAAAAACACTAACAAAACATTTCATTTACATAACCACATCATATTTTTTTGTCAGCAGCCTTCAGCATTTTTTTTTTAAATTTGATTGAGCGCTTAATGTTTGGTTTTTTTGTTTAGTGCAGCTTATAATTGCAACTTATAGTTTTTGAGAGGTTTTATTTAAAACTTGTGGTTTACGAAAACTTGTGTTTTACCAAAAATGTATGATAAAACTTGAGTTTTCTATGTAGGTTTTCCACTAAAACCGATAATTTCGCGAAAACCACGTTTCGAGCAACAGATAGCTATAGTTCCAACATTAACAAAACCGTTGGACGGACAATCTTTTTCAGATTACTTCGGTTAATATTCTGTTTTTGGTTGCATTTTGAACTTAAAATATATATCCTATAATGGAATTCTTCAGTTGGGGTATCAAAGTAAAGTAAAACTATTTTATAGCATAGAAAGTGTAGTACAGTTTACGGAAATATATCTACAAAAAAAACATGAACTCACCTTTGAAACAGCACTTTTTCCTGCGTATTGTGTATATGCATAAGCAGATTAAAATTAATGCCGCTGCTAAGCAACCTCCAGCAATGCCCATCAAGTAGCTCATCTCCAAAGGCTCTGCTTTGATTTCATATCAATTTTTTTACAAAAGGGATAGCAATGACATCGTTTTACATATATTTGACGGGATTCATAAAATGAACACACATGAAAGAAAGAAAAAAAATTCACCCAAACAAGGTGAAATGTATACTTATTTTCAGAAATTGTTTATATCACTCGAAATTAATATATTTACATTAATTTTTTTTTTCATAAAATGTATCTAATTAAAATTTTATGTTTAAGCCTAGTACGCAGCTGAAGCGAAACGAAAATTTTCAGTGGTCTCCAAATCGACAGCAAAAATGTAAACGAAACGACTACGAGAAAAATAAATGTCACCAATAAAAAAAAAATCACAGAAGCCTTTGCTGTAATCAAAGAAACAACAAATAAAAACTCGAATGTCACTTTTCCGCAGACAACAGACTAATGGTCCGTGCAAATAATTCAGTGCGAAAAAGGAGTGGAGACTTCTCCAAATATTGTGCTAAAATTATCAATTTCGCTCGTTGAACAGCGTAGGTACTGCAGAACAAAAAGGAAACCGAATTTTTTCGTTTATGATTTCGTTGTTTTAATTCTTGTATGGAAATTTTTGTTTAGCTCCGGCTGCGTACTATGCTTTAGGGGAACCGACAAATCTTAAAATAACCACTGTTTTTTAACGTAAAATTCACCAAAAGCATGCAAAAGGGTTTTTTCGATGTTGCTATTTCCAGTTTATGTATGATATGGATTAATAGACTTGGCTTAATTTATAAAAACAAGATTTGAAAAACGTAAACCAATTAAAATGGACATTCAGCCAACAGGGCTGAAAAATGGTAAACAGTCGTTTCATTCATCATAATGAATAAACTGCAAAAAGTCGTTGCCATTCCGACACGAGCATAAAAAGGTCAAGTGTTGAAAATATCGGTTTCTCGAATATAATATTAAAATTATATACATAATAGCATGTCATGTTAGAGTGCGTGAAGTTAGCCCTCTTTTTTGGAATTTACCATTTTCGAAAGTTGTTCCAGGTTGTTCCCGATTTGTTCCGCATTGTTGCAAGTTTTTTTTGAAAAATATTCAAAAATGGGGGTTTTAGAGCCAAAAAACCGTTTTTGACCTAGCCCCCCTTTCTTCGAAAATCAAATTTTTGAAAGTTGTTCCAGATTGTTCTAGTTGTTCTGAACATTGTTCCAAGTTTTTGGACCCCTATGTTCAAAATTTCAAAAGTTATGGGCAAAATTCGAAAAAATTCTAGCCCCCCTTTTTTCGAAATTCTTAATTTTGAAATTTTTTTCGGGTTTCAAAAAGTATTCTAATCATTGTTCCAAAAACTAAAAATTGTAGGGCGTGTATTTTTAAAGATAAATCCTTCCGAACATTTTTCAAAAATCCAAAAAACGGCCCTAGAACAACCTGGAACAAATTTTTGAATTTTGGATTTCTAAAAAGGGGGGCCAGAGCAAGGATAATAAGATATTTTCATTTAAAGTGTTTTTTGGGCTTAAAATCTTCAGTTTTCAATATTTTTTGATGATTCTTTGGAACAATTGGATTTGAGGGATTCAGCAATTGGAACAAATTTTAGATTTTGGATTTTTGGAAAAGGGGGGGCAGGGGTGTTTTTGAAAAGTTAAAAAAATCGGAGATGTTTTTTTAAAGTTAGTTTTTAAGCTTGTAGTAAGAATGTAAGGTCAGAATTTTTTTTCAATAGATGCATTTATCATAAGGTTTCAAAAGTCAATGCATTGAAAAAAAATAAAATATTAGAGAGCCGTTTTTTGGATTTTTGAAAAAATGTTCGGACGGTTTTATCTTTTAAAATACACGTCCTACAATTTTGAGTTTTTGGAACAATGGTTAGAACACTTTTTGAAACTATTCCGTGAAAAATCGATGGCAAAATTTATAGAAACTGAAAAATCGATATTTTCTTCTTTCTTTTTAATTTTGGTAGTCAAATACGTTGAATTCACATCAAAATGTGTTTTTGACTTAGGGCCGTTTGTTCAGAGTGGATTAAATTTGTAATAAAGGATCCCCTATGAATCGGCTGATTATCAAATTCGATGATTTACGTTTCAAATTATAGATTCGCGATTTGAAGATTTACCAGTTGCAATAATCCTTTACCAAAGATGATTAGCTGGGAACCAACTGGCACTAAGACTAAATCAGTGCCTATATGTTCTCTAACTCCCGCATCGATAAAATTGGTCGATAAACGCTGAAAAATGGAACAAAACTCATCCTATTTGTTTCATTTTTCACCGTATTTCGACTAATTTTGGCTATCCGAGAGTTTAAGAACGTAGGCACAGATTGGAAACTGTGACAAATTTAGTCCACCCATTAACGAAATATAAGAACATAACCCAAAAATAAGGCGAAAGAACATTAAAAATAGAGCCTACGATTCAGTCCGTGTATTTGAAAAACACGGGTACACGGACTCCGTGTTATTATTACACGCAAATAATAAATCCGTTCTCTTAAAATACGTCTATACACGGATTCTTAATACACGGAATGGTTTTTGATCTTTATCTTTTCGAGGGGTGGGCTTAGAAACTCATAATTTTAAGGGATAATGGATTTTATAGATTTTTATTTTTGGTGATTTTCCCAAAAAAAATCCATTTTTAAAGAAAAAATTAAATAATTCTAAATTTAAATTCATTGACAGATTCGACTACCAAGTCATTGTTGTATTTTTGTTAAAAAATCACATATTAAATTGATTTGATTTTGGAGATTTTTAACGTGTTTTTCCATGAAATAAATAACTTAAAAACACTTATTTGTATTTGTATTTGTATTTGTATTTGTATTTGTATTTGTATTTGTATTTGTATTTGTATTGTATTTGTATTTGTATTTGTATTTGTATTTGTATTTGTATTTGTATTTGTATTTGTATTTGTATTTTGTATTTGTATTTATTAATAGTATAGCTTGATCTTAAGATTAACATCTTGTTTATAATTAAGCTTAAAGTTGGACTTATACAGTGGTATTCAAATTAACTAACAATTTAAGTATAAATAAGATTAATATTCAATTGAAAACTTTATTTACAAATTAACTAAAATTTATGAAAAAGAGGAAAAAAAAAAAAATTTAAAATGAAATAATTAAAAAATGAAAAAAGACAATAGAAGGGCAGCAAACCCAATAGAAAACAAAAGCATAAAGAATAAAGAACATAAAATAAGTTATGTCACCGTGAAATGCTCGAAGACATCTTTCTTAAAACTTATTAAATTATCTGCGTTTCGTACATTGCGTGGCAAAGAATTCCATAACCGAGATGCGTTGACAAAGAACTGTCGCTCCGACGTAAGACACGAAAAACAAGGAATTATGATTTGGTTAGATCTTCTAGATAATGAGAACTGAAGACCACCTCGACGCCAGCGGGCAAAGTATCGATTTTCATAAAAATAAAAATGCTAACCGAGGTATTCCTAATTGCACATTTCATTTATGTAAATAAAAAAATTGCACACCCTCCCCTTTTTTTAAAAAATATAAACAAATTGCACTTTGTATGCAATATTGAAATGGTCATATCTCGGTTACCAAGTCGAATTTCGAAATGCACAGGGGCTTAAATAATTGCACATTTCGAATTCTAATTTGCACACAAAAAATTTTAATTGAAACACCTCTCATTAATTTATAAATCAATAATTAAAATTTTCAAGAGAAAAGCTATATAATTAATAAAAATAATACTTATTCAATATAAAAAATTATCCAGAAAAATTTAAATGTCTTGGTGGTGCGATGGAACAGTTGTCGGCCGGTACACGAAAGATATCAGGTTAAATACTCGTGAGGGAAACACTTTTTTTTTTTTTAAACATACTTTACACAATTTCATTTTATTAAAATGGTAATATTTCGTCCACCAAAGACAATTTTGAACTGTTCAAAATTTTAAGAAATATTTCAGATCAAAATTCAATTTGTACACCAAAAATTTCAATTAGCACACCTCTAGTTAAATAATAAATCAATGATTAAGAAATCGCTAAAAACACGAAAAACTGAATTTTCATGTCTGACTAAAATCTCCAAATTTCGACAACCAAAGACAATTTTGAACTGTTCGAAATTTTAAAAAATATTTCAGATCAAATGCAATTTGCACACCAAAAATTTCAATTTGCACACCTCTGGTTAAAAAATAAATCAATGATTAAGAAATCGCTAAAAACACGAAAAACTGAATTTTCATGTCTGACTAAAATCTCCAAATTTCGACAACCAAAGACAATTTTGAACTGTTCGAAATTTTAAAAAATATTTCAGATCAAAATGCAATTTGCACACCAAAAATTTCAATTTGCACACCTCTAGTTAAATAATAAATCAATGATTAAGAAATCGCTAAAAACACGAAAAACTGAATTTTCATGTCTGACTAAAATCTCCAAATTTCGACAACCAAAGACAATTTTGAACTGTTCGAAATTTTAAAAAATATTTCAGATCAAAATGCAATTTGCGCACCAAAAATTTCAATTTGCACACCTCTAGTTAAATAATAAATCAATGATTAAGAAATCGCTAAAAACACGAAAAACTGAATTTTCATGTCTGACTAAAATCTCCAAATTTCGACAACCAAAGACAATTTTGAACTGTTCGAAATTTTAAAAAATATTTCAGATCAAAATGCAATTTGCACACCAAAAATTTCAATTTGCACACCTCTAGTTAAATAATAAATCAATGATTAAGAAATCGCTAAAAACACGAAAAACTGAATTTTCATGTCTGACTAAAATCTCCAAATTTCGACAACCAAAGACAATTTTGAACTGTTCGAAATTTTAAAAAATATTTCAGATCAAAATGCAATTTGCACACCAAAAATTTCAATTTGCACACCTCTGGTTAAAAAATAAATCAATGATTAAGAAATCGCTAAAAACACGAAAAACTGAATTTTCATGTCTGACTAAAATCTCCAAATTTCGACAACCAAAGACAATTTTGAACTGTTCGAAATTTTAAAAAATATTTCAGATCAAAATGCAATTTGCACACCAAAAATTTCAATTTGCACATCTCTAGTTAAATAATAAATCAATGATTAAGAAATCGCTAAAAACACGAAAAACTGAATTTTCATGTCTGACTAAAATCTCCAAATTTCGACAACCAAAGACAATTTTGAACTGTTCGAAATTTTAAAAAATATTTCAGATCAAAATGCAATTTGCACACCAAAAATTTCAATTTGCACACCTCTAGTTAAATAATAAATCAATGATTAAGAAATCGCTAAAAACACGAAAAACTGAATTTTCATGTCTGACTAAAATCTCCAAATTTCGACAACCAAAGACAATTTTGAACTGTTCGAAATTTTAAAAAATATTTCAGATCAAAATGCAATTTGCACATCAAAAATTTCAATTTGCACACCTCTAGTTAAATAATAAATCAATGATTAAGAAATCGCTAAAAACACGAAAAACTGAATTTTCATGTTTGACTAAAATCTCCAAATTTCGACAACCAAAGACAATTTTGAACTGTTCGAAATTTTAAAAAATATTTCAGATCAAAATGCAATTTGCACACTAAAAATTTCAATTTGCACACCTCTGGTTAAAAAATAAATCAATGATTAAGAAATCGCTAAAAACACGAAAAACTGAATTTTCATGTCTGACTAAAATCTCCAAATTTCGACAACCAAAGACAATTTTGAACTGTTCGAAATTTTAAAAAATATTTCAGATCAAAATGCAATTTGCACACCAAAAATTTCAATTTGCACACCTCTGGTTAAAAAATAAATCAATGATTAAGAAATCGCTAAAAACACGAAAAACTGAATTTTCATGTCTGACTAAAATCTCCAAATTTCGACAACCAAAGACAATTTTGAACTGTTCGAAATTTTAAAAAATATTTCAGATCAAAATGCAATTTGCACACCAAAAATTTCAATTTGCACACCTCTAGTTAAATAATAAATCAATGATTAAGAAATCGCTAAAAACACGAAAAACTGAATTTTCATGTCTGACTAAAATCTCCAAATTTCGACAACCAAAGACAATTTTGAACTGTTCGAAATTTTAAAAAATATTTCAGATCAAAATGCAATTTGCACACCAAAAATTTCAATTTGCACAGCTCTGGTTAAAAAATAAATCAATGATTAAGAAATCGCGATTTATTTTTTAACCAGAGGTGTGCAAATTGAAATTTTTGGTGTGCAAATTGCATTTTGATCTGAAATATTTTTTAAAATTTCGAACAGTTCAAAATTGTCTTTGGTTGTCGAAATTTGGAGATTTTAGTCAGACATGAAAATTCAGTTTTTCGTGTTTTTAGCGATTTCTTAATCATTGATTTATTATTTAACCAGAGGTGTGCAAATTGAAATTTTTGGTGTGCAAATTGCATTTGATCTGAAATATTTTTTAAAATTTCGAACAGTTCAAAATTGTCTTTGGTTGTCGAAATTTGGAGATTTTAGTCAGACATGAAAATTCAGTTTTTCGTGTTTTTAGCGATTTCTTAATCATTGATTTATTTTTTAACCAGAAGAGTGCAAATTGAAATTTTTGGTGTGCAAATTGCATTTTGATCTGAAATATTTTTTAAAATTTCGAACAGTTCAAAATTGTCTTTGGTTGTCGAAATTTGGAGATTTTAGTCAGACATGAAAATTCAGTTTTTCGTGTTTTTAGCGATTTCTTAATCATTGATTTATTATTTAACTAGAGGTGTGCAAATTGAAATTTTTGGTGTGCAAATTGCATTTTGATCTGAAATATTTTTTAAAATTTCGAACAGTTCAAAATTGTCTTTGGTTGTCGAAATTTGGAGATTTTAGTCAGACATGAAAATTCAGTTTTTCGTGTTTTTAGCGATTTCTTAATCATTGATTTATTATTTAACTAGAGGTGTGCAAATTAAAATTTATGGTGTGCAAATTGCATTTTGATCTGAAATATTTTTTAAAATTTCGAACAGTTCAAAATTGTCTTTGGTTGTCGAAATTTGGAGATTTTAGTCAGACATGAAAATTCAGTTTTTCGTGTTTTTAGCGATTTCTTAATCATTGATTTATTATTTAACTAGAGGTGTGCAAATTGAAATTTTTGGTGTGCAAATTGCATTTTGATCTGAAATATTTTTTAAAATTTCGAACAGTTCAAAATTGTCTTTGGTTGTCGAAATTTGGAGATTTTAGTCAGACATGAAAATTCAGTTTTTCGTGTTTTTAGCGATTTCTTAATCATTGATTTATTATTTAACTAGAGATGTGCAAATTGAAATTTTTAGTGTGCAAATTGCATTTTGATCTGAAATATTTTTTAAAATTTCGAACAGTTCAAAATTGTCTTTGGTTGTCGAAATTTGGAGATTTTAGTCAGACATGAAAATTCAGTTTTTCGTGTTTTTAGCGATTTCTTAATCATTGATTTATTTTTTAACCAGAGGTGTGCAAATTGAAATTTTTGGTGTGCAAATTGCATTTTGATCTGAAATATTTTTTAGAATTTCGAACAGTTCAAAATTGTCTTTGGTTGTCGAAATTTGGAGATTTTAGTCAGACATGAAAATTCAGTTTTTCGTGTTTTTAGCGATTTCTTAATCATTGATTTATTTTTTAACCAGAGGTGTGCAAATTGAAATTTTTGGTGTGCAAATTGCATTTTGATCTGAAATATTTTTTAAAATTTCGAACAGTTCAAAATTGTCTTTGGTTGTCGAAATTTGGAGATTTTAGTCAGACATGAAAATTCAGTTTTTCGTGTTTTTAGCGATTTCTTAATCATTGATTTATTATTTAACTAGAGGTGTGCAAATTGAAATTTTTGGTGTGCAAATTGTATTTTGATCTGAAATATTTTTTAAAATTTCGAACAGTTCAAAATTGTCTTTGGTTGTCGAAATTTGGAGATTTTAGTCAGACATGAAAATTCAGTTTTTCGTGTTTTTAGCGATTTCTTAATCATTGATTTATTATTTAACCAGAGGTGTGCAAATTGAAATTTTTGGTGTGCAAATTGCATTTGATCTGAAATATTTTTTAAAATTTCGAACAGTTCAAAATTGTCTTTGGTTGTCGAAATTTGGAGATTTTAGTCAGACATGAAAATTCAGTTTTTCGTGTTTTTAGCGATTTCTTAATCATTGATTTATTATTTAACTAGAGGTGTGCAAATTGAAATTTTTGGTGTGCAAATTGCATTTTGATCTGAAATATTTTTTAAAATTTCGAACAGTTCAAAATTGTCTTTGGTTGTCGAAATTTGGAGATTTTAGTCAGACATGAAAATTCAGTTTTTCGTGTTTTTAGCGATTTCTTAATCATTGATTTATTATTTAACTAGAGGTGTGCAAATTGAAATTTTTGGTGTGCAAATTGCATTTTGATCTGAAATATTTTTTAAAATTTCGAACAGTTCAAAATTGTCTTTGGTTGTCGAAATTTGGAGATTTTAGTCAGACATGAAAATTCAGTTTTTCGTGTTTTTAGCGATTTCTTAATCATTGATTTATTATTTAACTAGAGGTGTGCAAATTGAAATTTTTGGTGCGCAAATTGCATTTTGATCTGAAATATTTTTTAAAATTTCGAACAGTTCAAAATTGTCTTTGGTTGTCGAAATTTGGAGATTTTAGTCAGACATGAAAATTCAGTTTTTCGTGTTTTTAGCGATTTCTTAATCATTGATTTATTATTTAACTAGAGGTGTGCAAATTGAAATTTTTGGTGTGCAAATTGCATTTTGATCTGAAATATTTTTTAAAATTTCGAACAGTTCAAAATTGTCTTTGGTTGTCGAAATTTGGAGATTTTAGTCAGACATGAAAATTCAGTTTTTCGTGTTTTTAGCGATTTCTTAATCATTGATTTATTTTTTAACCAGAGGTGTGCAAATTGAAATTTTTGGTGTGCAAATTGCATTTGATCTGAAATATTTTTTAAAATTTCGAACAGTTCAAAATTGTCTTTGGTTGTCGAAATTTGGAGATTTTAGTCAGACATGAAAATTCAGTTTTTCGTGTTTTTAGCGATTTCTTAATCATTGATTTATTATTTAACTAGAGGTGTGCAAATTGAAATTTTTGGTGTGCAAATTGCATTTTGATCTGAAATATTTTTTAAAATTTCGAACAGTTCAAAATTGTCTTTGGTTGTCGAAATTTGGAGATTTTAGTCAGACATGAAAATTCAGTTTTTCGTGTTTTTAGCGATTTCTTAATCATTGATTTATTATTTAACCAGAGGTGTGCAAATTGAAATTTTTGGTGTGCAAATTGCATTTGATCTGAAATATTTTTTAAAATTTCGTATGTTTAATCGTGTAGTTAATGGAATCTCTTAGATATATGGCAACTCCTCCCCCAATACGACCTAATCTATCATTTCTAATCAATTTAAACCCCTTTAGAGTAACTACGCTATTAATGATGTTGCTACTGAACCAAGTCTCACTAACACAAATCGCATCATACTTCGAACCTTCAAATAGATCCCTGAACTCGTCAATTTTTTTGCATAAACTTTGTGCATTCATATGATAGACTTGAAATCCTTCATTACGTGATGTAATTATATTAATCATGGCTCGAGTTATGTCAACGCTAGACGGGTTTGAAATTAAATGGTTATGGCAATCAACATTGAATGTGAAAACAGACTTTCTGCTTAAAAACACACGCATCATAATCCGAAAAACAAATAAAATACAGTAATATAGCGCGGATCTTTCGTTTAATATATGGGCTGCTACATTCCGTTGTAAAAGGGTACAAATAAGAAAAGGCATTATAGATAAATTATATAATGATAAATAGAAAGAAGGAAGCAAAAAATGTTTATATATAAAAGGTAATAAAATATATAATATAATAAAATAATATTGTTTGATCGTTAAATAAGATTTAAGTTTATAAGATTTAGTGAATTCAATAAATAATTAATAATTTTTATTTGAGTTATAAAGACAGTTTATGTTTGATAGTTTTAAGCTAGAATAAATTTTGACGATGGAAGCATAGCTTCCGAAATGCATTTAAGTAAATAAATAAATAAAATAAGTGTTTTTAAGTTATTTAAAATAATATCTTTTATTTAAAAAAAATTCCATAAATTTGTCCCTCTCCAGTGATGATTGGATTATTTAAAATACACGGATCTTCGGATACACGGCTACACGGACACAAGGACGCAAGGATGCACGGATGCACGGATGCACGGATACACCAAATACACGGATTCAAATCCGGATATTATAAGAACACGTGTATCCGTGTTTTTAAATATCCGTGTTATAGGGAGCTCTAATTAAAACCCTATTTATGTTATGTGAATTTTTAGGCAAAAAACTGAAAACTTTTTTAAGGTTTATCGACCAATTTTATCGATGCGGGAGTACAGAACGTAGGCACAGACGTAGAAATCAATGGAGCGTAAGGTAAAACCACTTTATTATTATTATATTTATATTCCTTTTCCATGAAATAATCGATTTCTTTGTTAAATTTCCTTTGAATCCATCCAGTCATTATTATTATTATTATTATTATTATTATTATTATTATTATTATTATTATTATTAGTAGCTTTATTTGCCTATATATACATTTAACATTATATTCTTTCATATGCATAGATACAATAGTTATTGTTGGTTACATTATACATTTTTGAGTCTACGATTCAGTCCGTGTATTTGAAAAACACGGGTACACGGACTCCGTGTAATTATTACACGCAAATTAAAATCCGTTCTCTTAAAACACGTGTATTTATTTGCTTAATATCCGTGTATTCGGATATTAAGCATACACGGATCTTTATTACACGGATTCTTAATACATGGAATGGTTTTTGATTTTTATCTTTTCAAGGGGTTGGCTTACAAGCTCAAAATAATATGGGATAATGGATATTAAAGATTTTTATTTTTAGTGATTTCCCAAAAAAATCGATTTATAAGAAAAAATTAAATAATTCTAAATTTAAATCCACTAACAGATTCGACCAAGTCGTTGTCGTATTTTTATCAAAAAAATCCCATAAATTTGGCCCTCTCCAGTGATGATTGGATTATTTAAAAAAAACGGATCTTCGGATACACGGATACACGGACACACGGACGCACGGATGCACGGATACACGAAATACACGGATTCAAATCAGGATATTATAAGAACACGTGTATCCGTGTTTTTAAATACACGTGTAATAGGGAGCTCTAATTTTTACATTATATTTTGGATTTTTTTTTCTGATATATTTAATAATCTTTATTTTTGTTTCGTTTATACATTCAATCGTTAATTTTTTCATTTTCGTTTAATTTGATGTTTTCGTTATGTAGCAATATTATTTATAATTTAAGTTAATTTGGCGTAAGCCTCCCCCATTGCTGTCCATAGATCCCTGTTTTTTGCGTCATTGTACCAGTTAATGTTAAACTGTATAAATTCGTCCATCCATCTTTTTCTTGGTCTTCCTCTTGGTCTAATCTTCGCCTTATCTCGTCGTTTTTGATTCTTTGAATTGTCCTTGTATTAAGTAATCGTCTTTCAATTTTTACTTGACACATATTAATTTTTCAAGAGAATTTGAAGTAAGTCCCAATGTTTGCAATTCGTACGTCATTACCGGAAGTATTGTAGAGTCCAAGATATTTTTTGTGTGTTTTTACTCTTTACCGAGTTTTGAGTCCAAAATTTGTTTGATGTTCCAAAATTGCTTCCAGCTATTCGTTATTCGTCTATTTATTTCCTTTTCCTCTTGGTTCGTGAAAGATTTTAGCTGTCCAAGGTATATGTAGTCATCAACGTAGTCTATTTTTCATTTTTTAGTAAGATGTCCTTCTTTATAAGGAAAAACTGGATGTGTTCGAGTGGCAGATATAAAGACGTCCAAGGATATTTTTCGTCGCCCTATTCAAAAGCTAGCTCTACTTCTACTTTGGTCATTGTTATAAATAAAAACTAAAATAAGATTTATCAAATTTACAAATTATGTACAGAAGTCTCATCACTACTTTTAGAAAATTATAAATATTTGAAATTCCCGCCTAATTACCAAGGCTCACCATATTTACTTTTATTTATATAATTAATATCTATATATATATATATATAAAATATAAAAACCGATGTTACATTATAGCAGTCAGAATAAAGAAAAGTTGTTGTCACACGATATATCGAACTATTAAGTCGTTTCGTTTTTCTATAAGTACAAATATAATAAAGTCGAAGCAAAAATAATATCGTTGTTTTTTTGCAAATTAATTTTTAATAAAAGAAATAGAAATTTTCCTGCTGTTTTTAAATCAAATTTTTCTATTTCACGGTTTGAAAAAGATCAAATCGTCTATCTTCTTCAAACAGACATAATGTCCATGGTCCTAATGACTGTTTGAGATTGGACCTTATTTCTCGACATAATTTCCATGGACTTTATGACCGTTTGTGCGGAATTAATGTCCATGGACTTGTAAGTCCGTGGACAATATGTCATCCCACCAAAATATTACATTAGCATTACAAAAGATGCAGATACATACCTACCTACGTAAAGTCAAAAACTATATTTTCTTTGTGCACTTAAGAGCACCTTTTTACTTCATAAACAGAAAAGCACTTATGTATAAATTGTACAGGTAGGGATGTTACACAACTTTGGGAACATAACTAACAATCTCAATATGGACCAATAAATTATCGGTATCCAAAAACGCGATTGTGACAGTTTAGCAAAACGTTTATGGTAGGTTAGGTTAGGTTTAGATAAGTGGTTGTCAGCATATACGCTTCACACACTTAGACCAAGTGTTGGCCCATTGTGATACAACAGGAATCTAGGAAGTTTTTTTTCTACTCGTTGAACCATTTAAAGCTTCTTACGAAGCGTGCGAGACTACTAATGTCATGATTTGCCAGATCACTTGGATCATTGTAGTAGAATTCTCCTAGGTGGAGCCTACGTCTTTGAAATAGAGCAGGACATGTACAGAGAAGGTGACGAATCGATTCTTCCTCTTCTTCGCCCATACACCTTCTGCAGAAGTCGTTAGAAAATACTCCAAGCCTCGTTACCTGCTTGCCTATTAGACAATGTCCAGTAATAACACCATGAGGGAGCATAAGGGCTGTTTTTGAATTTGCAGAGACAGAATCCAGACTCCAGAAATTTAATGGCTGATACTCTGAGAAAATGCGGATATGTGCTTGATATCACGTTTTCTTAAAGCTTTTATCATTTGTCACCAAAAGTTCTGCTTGGAACATGTTTATGGTAACAAGAACCTTTCTTTTGGCTCAAAATATAAAGTTTTCATCGCAACTTCGGAATCAATTATGCTTTATGCAGCTCCAGTGGGCAGTGCAGCGTGAGGATGTCGTCATTATGGAATCATAGAAAAGCTCCTGAGATTCTTTCTTAAACGACAACTTCGATTCTCTGACACAGTACCAAACTTGTTGTAACAGGTCTGTCACCGCTTTATCGGACAACCTTAAAACTTCATTTTAAGTATGTAATTAAGTTAATGTATAGCCACACCGGAAAATCGCTCGTAAAATCGCAGTTCAGATTATCAAATCTAAAAGTTCCTGGTTTGAAGACAGGAAAAATATATGGCTGAGAGATGGGACCTTTCTTTTATTCTGTCATTAGACAACGTACAAGCCCGGAAACCATATCTGGATGATAGCATCGAACAACCCAAAAACTCTATGTAAGTACAAGTTGTGCTATTGATGGAAACACGTTTTAGATCAAAGTGACATTTTATTCAATTCTTAATTCTAGCTTAACCTAATACATTATTCTATATACAACTATTCATATATAATTCAATATAGAAAGAGAGAGTATTCACCAGCCATTCTTTATATTATACAACATCTCCCTGACTCCCTCAACAACTGGCTAGAGATGAGACTTATGCAAATGCGGAACTATTTTATCTTACGCTTGATAAAATTTAGGTTTTACAACCTTACGCCCGTACCTGGTAATGTAGTGATCTTGCTTGTTATTATTTGTTAACGAGGTCGGCTTTTCAATCTGTTGTGGCTTTGGCAATGGCAAAGTAGGCTCTATTTGAGTTTCAACTTTAGTTTGAGGTGCATCTTCAGGTGGCTTAAAGTGTGGCTCATTAAACGATTTGCGTAAGTGTATACTATTTTTGCGTATTATGTGATTGTTTTCATTGGGTATAAAATAAGACCTAGGAGATTCTGCTGCTCTTTCAATCCTAGCTGGTTCTATAGCTACTAAATATGACTTTCCTTCAAATTCCAAAATATCACATCCGACCTTTTGGTAGGGATATTCTGGCACTTCATGCGGATGTAAGCTTTGCTTAATATTTGAACTTCGAAATTTTTCACAGATTGGGCACCTGTAAATTATATTTTCAATATCTTGAGCCATCGTTGGCCAGTAAAATAATGTTTTTGCGCGTGAAATTGTTTTTGTAATACCAAAATGATTTTCGTGTAGGGCTTTTAACGTTTCATATTTAAGAGTTCTAGGAACAAATATTCGATTTTCATAAAAAAACTAATCCATCTTCAAAATATATTTTGTCTTTTATAGTCCAGTAAAATTTCATATGGTCAGGTAATTTGTTTTTAGAGTTAGGCCATCCTTCTCTAAGCAATTTTATTAAATTTGTCAAAATTTCATCTTGAGTTGTATGTTCTTGATATTGTTGTTTCTTAGAGTCACTCATACTCACGCTATAAAAGACATCTGTTAAAATATTTTCTAAATTTATTTCTGAATCAGGGTGTGAGTTTCGAGAAAGTAAATCAGCAATGTGAAGATCTTTACCTGGCACATACTTTATTTCAAGATCATATTTAAAAAGTTTGACTGTCATACGTTGTAATCTGACAGAATATGTCTTTTCCAGGGACCTTTTTATAATTGAAACAAGTGGCTTGTGGTCCGTACCGTATGAATTGTAACGTGTTGGCCATAGATATAATCATGATATTTTTGGCACGAATACACGATCGCCAGAATTCTTTTTCGATCTGTGCATAAGAAGTTTCTGTTGCAGTGACACTTTTCGATCCAAAAGAAACTGGTCTTCCTTCTTGAAGTAAACAACAACCTAATCCATTCTTCGAAGCGTCCGTCTGTATATAACAATAGGCAAAGTAGGGTCAAAAGAACGTAAAGTGCTAGCGTTAATGATTGCCTTTTTAATATCTGTCAGTGCTTTCTCCTGACCTGGGGCCTATTTCAGAGAACATACATCACAAACATCACAGAAATGTATGTGACGTAAAATAGGCCCCATATGAGTGGGCGTAAATTTAAATTTTTTTTTTAAATTATGCGTTTTCTCAGTTGACGCATGGTTTTTCTTAAAATTCAAAATTTACAATGAGCCAAATTTGGCGACTACTTTAAGGTACATACATTCGTACAATGTATGTGATGTATGTTCCGTGAAATAGGCCCCTGGTGACCAGCAAAACATACTTTCTTTTTTAAGTAATTCCCTCATTGGACTTGATAACTGAGCTAAATTTGGGATAAATGACCATAAATAGTTTATTGTTTCTAATATTTTTTGAAGTTCATTCTTATTAGAAGGTGTTTGAATGTGTTTTATAGTTTCAACTCTTTGCGGATCCGGCGATATTCCATCTGATGAATAGATATGCCCTAGGTATTTGACTTTCTGGTCTCTATATTGTACTTTTTTCTCATTAAACTTTATATTGATTTCCCTGGCTCTTTGCAACACTCTTTCCAGATTCTCATCATGCTCTACTAAAGTCTTCCCACCAATAATCAAATCATCAATATAACCAAATACCCATGGCAAGTTTCTAAAATATTAACTGTCATTAAGCTTTTGAAATTTTTCTGGAGCAGTTTTTAAACCAAAAGGTAAAACTTCATATCGGTATGTTCCAAATGGCGTACTAAATACAGTAAGTTTCTTTGATTCCTCATTAAGTTCTAGTTGCCAAAATCCCTCTTTAAAGTCCAATATAGAAAAGAACTTCATGCCATGCATTTTAAAAACAAAATCTTCTAATTTGGGTATTAAATGATGTTCTTGTTTTAATCCCACGTTTAAATCTCTTGGATCTAAGCAGATGCGAATTGACTTCTCAGCCTTCTCTACGATAACCATATTATGCGACCAATCTGAAGGAGTTTCTACCTTTGTAATAATATTTTTCTCCTCCATTTATAAAAGAGTATCATAAACCTTGCCTCTTATACTAAGTGGAATTCTACGGGGTGGCTTACTCACCGGACATGTTGAGCTATCTAGTTCCAATAAACATTTATCTGGAAATCGACCTTGACCCATGAAAACATCCTTATTCTTCTGAATAAATTCTTGTAGTCTGGATTTCTAGCTTCAACTTAATTAACGCGACTTATTAATCCTAACTTTATGCAAGATTCAAGACCTATAAGTGGTTTTGAATTGCAATCCACAATAACAAAATCAGGATCAAAACTTTTTGTCCTAAAAATAGTTTTACAGGTTACCGTTCCTAGAGCGCACAATTTAAAACCACCATATGCTTCAAGTTTTTGATTAAATGCTTTTAAGTTTAATAAATCTTTAAATTTTCCGAAAATATTTTTAGGAAGAATATTCACCTGTGAGCCACTGTCTAATCTAAATTCAATTGGCACATTTTCTATGTGCAGTACTTCTGTCCAGCACTCTAATTTATTTGTGTAAATTGAATTTACCACGTGATCAATATATAATAATGAATCGTCACTCTCTTCAACATTTTCACAAGCAATATCACTTACCTGGCGATTCTTACTTTTGCATGCTGATGCATAATGGTTGTATTTACCACAGCAATTACATTTCTTTCCAATAAGATGGACATTTACCTCTCACGTGACTTAAATTACAGTACTTGCATATGCCTCCTGGTCCAGCGTTATGTCGAGAATTTCCTGATGGCTGTTGCACACGTCTCTTTACAGGTTGATTGGAATGTAAATTCTGAAATTTTTAAAAATTATTATTATTATTTTCATTAGCATGTTTAATTTAGATTTAGATTTCACCGTTGCTTTCTGCATAACCTTGCTCTGCTCCATTGTTGTCTCTGCGATTCGGCATGTCTCAATTGCTTTCTGCAGTGTCAGATTATCAATCTTAAGTAGCTGCGTCTGAGTGTTCTGACTGTTGACTCCAATAACAATTCTATCCCTCAGCATGTTATCTTTCTGGAAGTCAAAGTCACAGTTCTCTACTAATGTGGCGATGTTTTTTAAAAAATGGTCGAATGGTTCGCCTTCTTTTTGTGCCCTTTTATAGAACAAATAATGTTCGTATACAACATTGGTACGTGGGTTCCAATATTTCTCGAATTGCTCCACCCCGTTTTTTAGGACTTTTTTATCAGCTTCGCTTAAATTAAAAGATTGGAACAGTTCGATAGCTTCTCGTCCCGCACAGCTAAGCAATCTAGCCACTTGAACTTCACCTTCTTCTTTGTCTGTTTTTGTTGCTGTTGAATATATGTCGAACTGCAATTTAAATCTTTTCCAATTTTCTTTTAGGTTTCTATCCAAATTTAATGGTTCTGGTCTTGTAAAATCCATGTTTTTTTTTAAATAATTTTTCAGATTGTTTTATTTCATTAATTTATTAACTTTTATTTACTTCTATATAATTTAATATATAAACTTTATTCAAATTTAAATTTTTCTTTAATTTGTTAAATCCGACTGTGCCATGTGCTATTGATGGAAACACGTTTTAGATCAAAGTGACATTTTATTCAATTCTTAATTCTAGCTTAACCTAATACATAATTCTTCTTCTTCATATATAATTCAATATAGAAAGAGAGAGAGAGAGAGAGAGAGTATTCACCAGCCATTCTTTATATTATACAACACAAGTAAACAAACTCTAAGCTCGAATAAAAATTTGGACAAGCCAATTACTTCAAAGATAATTAAGAAGCAGATAAAATAGCAATGATCTTTCGAGCAAGAGGAGAAGAATTGCTTCCTTTAAACTTTATACCGCATCGAAATGATCTACCACTTTATTGTTTCATGAGTAACACCAGCGAAAAGAAAAACGTTGCACACTTCATACCAAAGTGTCCTATGTGTGTTAAAATCCGTCGACAAATTTGGCAACAAAACTATTTACACGAATCAGAAGTTTTGTTATTAGATATTAAATGCTAATGACTGGCAAAACTTTATAAAATTTATAAAAACTCCTTAATCTACAGGCGTAAGATATTATAAGAACATTTTTTAAATATACGAAGACATTAACCTAATCACATTTTTGAAATTTGTTAGAAACTTAAAGCTATAATCTGGCTGACGGCCCTTTGGCCATACCTAAAAGATTTAAATTTTAATTTATAATTTGTGTATGTAAACAATTTGATGAAAAATAAGATCTCTTACCTACAAACATATTTATCTATCTCTTATTTTTTTTTGGGCAAAAAACTAAACGATTTACACGTTAAACAACGACAACTAAAGCCTTTGTGGACTTAGCTCAGTCCAGATAATTTTGAGAGACTTAACTTTAGTGAAGTCCCATTAAAAGCCGTGTTTTTTTTTGCAAGCCCGGGGGGAATTGGTTGAACAGAACAACAACGGGGATAAGAGATGCCATCACAGAAATAAAATGGAGTTTTCATACAAACTATCGATAAAAAGTATGTAATTCACGCCGGTAATACAGTTTTTCTGCGCACTTAAGATAAGCCCCGAGAATTCTCTGGGATTAGCTAAGCCCACAGGGAATTAATTGTTGTTGCATTTAACATGTAAATTCTTTATCACCGACGTCATTTTTTCATCCAATTCCCCCCGGGCTTGCAAAAAAATACTCCTTAAAACTGTATTACCGGCGCGCCGCGGCGATTATTTTTTGGTATCAAATGCAAACTATCTGAGTCATCGAATGTAACGATTTTTTTAATGAAAAAAAGGCGATCTTTAGGTGTTTTTTTGCATTCCCGGATTGAATTGTTGAAAAAAACCACAACGGGGATTGGCGACGACATCATAGAAAAAAAATGGAGTTTCCATACAAACATTACTGAACCTGCCTGTAGGCAAAACAAGGAATTGCCTAGAGCGGCATTTGACTAGTGCCGCCCTATGTAATCAGTACAACAATTCCAAAGTAAAAAATGGGTAACACATCCGTCTTCTTCAATAATAAATATAAATAAAGCGACAGCTCGTGTAGACCCAGGGCCATAGCGACTTACAAGCGCTGCCACCCTATAGATGATTGAGCGCAGTATATATCAGTAAAAAGCGCTGTAGATTGCAATATACCGCAGTAGATCTTACAATATACTAAAACAGAAATTCAATTCATTTAAAATATTTTATTTACCAATAAAAACAGGAGAATCTGGAAACTTAACAATTAAGTACTTCAAAAGACAAAAACGAACTCCACAATAAAAAAAATTTAATTTTTTAAACTAAAGTAACAAAATAACAACATTTCATTTGGAGAATTCATAAATCTGTACTTCGCATTGGAAGTTGTAATTGTTATAAATACATATTAAATTATCAAAAAAATCACATTTCATTCGAAAAATAATAAATATGTTGGCCTTATTTTTTTTTATATTCGCCATTTATGAATTTAAATTTATTGAAAATACTCAATAATAAAAGAGGAGTAGATTCGTTTTGCTGCGCAGTAGATTTTCGTTTGGTGCTAAGTGCAGTAGATCTACTGCTAAAGGAGTAGAGTGGCAGCACTCACGGCCGTAGCCAGGACCTAATGTATGGGTGAACTCCAAGTTTTTTTGTTTGAGCTATAATGTTTGTTTAATGAAAATCAAAATATAATAGTCTAGAAAAATTAAATTTTTATTAAAGCCGTAGGTATAAGCAATATCACACTCATGTTTTTTAAGGTTCCTCCAGACCAACGCGAATTTTCGTTGGCGACGACGAAAACAATAATAACAACGTGTTGTTTTCATTGACAACTACGTGTTGTTATTGTTGATTTCGTAGTCGCCACCGAAAATTCGCGTTGGTGTGGGGGAACCTTTAAAACTAAGAATTAAAAAATAGGAGATTAAGAAGTAGGTATGCATGTGACTTATACATACCTACATAAGTAAGTACAAAATATCTATTTAGAATTAAAAAAGCTGTATTCTTCGGTTTTTCAGCAAACTTACTCAAAATACCATTAATTATTTCCAACGAATTCAAACTTTTTTTTTTTTAAATGTTACAAAAGAAAAAATTTCGGAGTATTTGATTTGTCTATTCTCGAAAGTGCCGAAAATGATGACTCGTTCATAAAAATGTTTCGACAGCTTCAGAGGCGATGAGTTGTAGGAAAAGCGCTTTTAACAGGAAACAACGTCTGAAGTATATTTTTATTTTGCAACCAGAGCTATTTCGTTAAGTAAAAAAATTTTATATCATGTCGTTCATGAATCAAAAAGAACTCTTCTGAAACCATTCCATTGGCAAAAAAACGGCCAACCGACGCTTCTCAGAAGAAAATTTCGCTTCTCGATTTGAAATCAGAATCCACTCAAGAAGCACTAATACATTTAAGCTATAACTTCAAAACAAATTCACTCAAGTGTCAAAATAAACAATCTGCTTTATTCAAAATTTTTTAAATAATTCATCACTTCGCAAATCTTTTACTACATACTTCGTTAAATGACCGAATAATTGGCATAGCACTGTGAAAGCCTATTAAATAATAAAATAATAAATTTGAACAAGATTTTGAACGAAATGGGAGAAACTAATGACAATAGGAATGGTTAAAGTGAAATGTGAAAACTGAGTAGGTATTCCATTCTTCCAATCTGCTCCAAAGTATTAGCGCATTTGACTTTTCACTGAAAAAAAAAACAATAAGGAAGGCGACAACGAAAGCACATAATGTGAATCTTGAAGGAAAATACCTTGGATTTGTTGTTGAAAGAAATAAATGTGCGGATTAAAATGGGCAAAATTAAACCACTGGTGCACATTATTTGATACGAAAAAATACTTTTTCTCTCAAGTTAAAAATGTGGAAAATGTTAAAATGCATTAATTTTGGTGAGCTCCAAATTTTTTTGGGTGAGCTGAGCTCACCCTAGCGTATAGCTGGCTACGGCCGTGGTAGCACTGCTTACAACTTTCAACCATTCCTTGTGTGAGTTACTTGCAGAAATGGTCTACTCGGTGAAAATTCATTGCCATGAAAATAAAACTTCTATTGAATTTCATTGTGTCCGATTCGGTGAGCCAGAAGCCTAATTGGCCGTCGTTTTCAATCTCCACAATCTCTTCAAACAATCGATCAAAAATTGAATTTTATAGCTGAATTCTTTTTCTATGTTACGCTATCATCTCACGATGAGCGCTTTGCGCAGGAGATATCAATTTCTCAGCCAAAAGTTCGAATTTCTCTACGAATGGTTGAAATAAAACACTAAAGAAAAGACGTTTTTAAGTCCAGCGCATTTTTAAATAAGTTTATTTAACATTAAAAGATTCAATAGTGGTTTTAAAATCTATCGTAAATCTGTTAAAGAGTTATCTTGTTTGAATGCGGATTTTTATTTTCAAGTCCTAGGGACGTTGTTAGCCGTTAAAAAAGTAAGCTATTTTAAAATGAATATCGGGTGATTCCCGTAAAATCTCAAAAAAAGCTAGAGAATGGTAGGTTGAAACCAGACAAGAAAAAAATTATATGTTACTAAAAATCAACGAAAAAACTTACAACCGGTGACGAACCCATGCCTGTAGCCAAAACAGGCAATTGCCTAGGGTGGCAATTGACTAGGTAGGAAAAATCAGTACAATAATTTTAAAGCGAAAAAGGGTAACACATTTATTCCGTCTCCTTCTATAACTACTTCCCTGTATTTTTTCGTTCTTTATTGTTGTCCGAAGCGCTGGGCCATTCTTCAAAAACATGCTGAATATCCTAAGCTTATTTCTTTAGCTAATTTATCCTATACCCGCTGGTGAAACTGAGCAACAGCGACTACGGGTTTCACAGAAATTTTATTAGAACTTTATGATTCTGTCATTGAAATCGCAGAAAGTTCGGAATTCAAGTTTTAAAGCAACTCAACTTGGTAAAATAGACGCGTAGGTACACAAATTCAAGTTTGTATTATCAACAGGAATTTGGAACGAGTTTTAATGCAAATAATAATTATCCTTCCGAAAATGCTTCAATCGAAATCAATGGACTTTTTAAAGTTTTTGGAGCATTTAGAAAGTATTTTCAGATAAACCGTTCTTAGGAATCTTTGTTTTAAACATTATACAAGGACGCTTTAAGCGTTGCTAAAAAAATGAACAATCAAGTGAATTTCATTGTGTCCAATTCAATGAGCTTTTGTAGCCGCCGGTATCAAATCAATCTAAACAATCGAAACAAATTTGAAATTTAAACTTGATTTTAATTTCAGTAATAATTGACAACGAACTTCAAAAAAATATTATTGATATTTTCTTGAATTGTGAAAAGTTTAAAAATGTTTTTGATCATGACGGTTTAAATTAAAAAATACATATCAAAAAATGTAATTTCTTATGAGTTATGACAAATTAAGTAGTAGTAATTTTGAAATTTTGCCGCCGTAGGCAAATTGTTATTTTTCCGCCTCAAAAAAAAAAAAATAGATAACGACAACATAAACATCGCTCATCGACACAAGATAGCGTACCATCAATAAATCAAAATCAGGTTTAAATTTCAAATTTGTTTCGATTGTTTAGATTGATACCGGCGGCTACAAAACCTCATTGAATCGGACACAATGAAATTCACTTAATTGTTCATTTTGTTAGCAATGTTTAAAGCGTCCTTGTTTTATGTTTCAAACAAAGATTCCTAAGTATACTGTTTATCTGAACTGAAAGTACTGTCTAAATACTCCAAAAACATTAAAAAGTCCATTGGCAAACTTGAATTTGTGCACGCGTTTACCAAGTTGAGTTGCTTTAAAACTCAAATTCTGAACTTTCTGCAATTTCAATGAATCATTTCTGATAAATTTTCTGTGAAACCCGTAGTTCCTTTTGCTCGGTTTTACCTGCAGCGGGTATCGGATAAATAAGTTAAATGAATAAGCTATAGAATATTCAGCACGTTTTTGAATAATGCCCCAGCGCTTCGGACAACAATAAAAAAAATAAAAATACAGGGGAGTAGTTATGGAAGTAGACGGATGTGTTACCCTTTTTCGCTTTGAAATTATTGTAGTTTTTTCGTTGATTTTTAATAAATTTATATACATTTTAGGTTATGATTTTAGAAAACTGCCCTTCCCGTATAAACGGAGGAAAAACTACCCCCTCCCATACAAGTTTTTTCTTATATGGTTTCAATCTAAAATTCCCCTTTTGAGATTTTACGGGAATCACTCGATAATCATTTTAAAATAGCTTAATTTTGTAAGGGCTTACAGGGTCCGTAGGACATGAAAATAAAATCTGAAAAAATTAGGGAATTATTTTTTCTTCATTTGGAGCTGATTTAGACCCATCCAAGATGAACTTTTTTTTACCACCTACATTGACGACCACCCTTATGTTCACATAATTTGATTTCATGAAATTAAGTTATGAAAATCCAATATTAATCAAGACAGGTGATAGGTATCTACATATAAAAACATAAATTATAGTTCTAAAATAATAGATTCACTGTTGAAAGAAAAAAATTAAACTAAATAAAACTAGAGTTTCTAAGATAAAGGTCTAAGATAAAGGGAATGATCGAAATTTTCAACATTCGAGGTATAAAATTTAACTAAGGGTGAACCAAATCCGTATTGAATAATATAGTTTTGTACAAAAATTAAAAGTAATTAAAATTTCAATGCACCTGCAAACGTACCCTCCACATTCAAATGAATTGCGTGTCGGTCAGTGCCACGTTCGTTTTCCACAACCAAATAATATGGTCGCGAGTCGTGCTCATCCGTTTTTGTAATATGCAATGTGGCCAAATAACAATCCTCTCGTGAGTCCTGAACAACATCATCGGCAAGAAATCGGTCTGCTTTAAAAGGAACAAAAATGTTTAAATTCAGACAAATACGTACAAACATAGGTATAACATAGTTTATAATTTTTTTTATATTTTTGATATTTCATGTTCGGTTAAGAATCTACTTCTACAGGGGGACACAATACTTCTTACAATAAACATAAAATAGGTAAGTAAATATAAACTTTCACCCACTCGCCCTTCATTAAAAGGTTCCATTTTTATAGCCTCTTGTGAGCAGACGCGGATACAGGGGGCAACAATGGGTGCTATTCTCTTATCCCTCCACTGACCGAAGCACTCACCAAAATGACAATATTTTACTTAAATGGGGATAAGGATAAAGCTTTGATTCTCTCACAAAAAACTACCTAATAAGTAACACGCATAAACATTACACTTTCGTTCTCGTCATGTGTACCAGTACATAATATTATGTATATTCGTAAAACCCAATAGCCCAGTCAATAAAGCCATAAAAACAGCCCAATTAGGAAATAATAGCCGGAAAGTTGAATGTTGGTATCTTCCTCATGGTGTTCTTAAGAATTTGTCAAAATAGGCGTTTTCGAAATAAATCAATCGCAAGAATTAATGGTTTTACTTTTCTATTAGTTGGGCGGGTAAAATCAAAAATTGTGCATTTTGTGAAAAAAGGATCAATTTTTTTTTATTGTATAGACAGATAGATAGATATTTTCAATTATATGGAGTACCTACATCCGATTGCCGTAGAATGATGAAATTTGGTGGAGCGGTAGGGCTTGTAGTGCATACAAAGGAACAAATTTAAATTTAAGGTTTTCTATGGAGGGGCCTGGTATCCACCATCTTCACCAAAGTTAAACAAAAATCTTTGTGAAAAGGAGTGAGATCAGCCCAAAAAGTTAAATGTTAAAAAGAAAGTCAACTTCTTTACAAAAAAAACTTTAGGTACATACATAATAAGTGAGCCGCGAAAAGTAGTGAGACCTAAAAATATGCCAAGTTCTTACTTTATGAATGTTTTGTACCAAATATACCAAGTAGAGTAATATTGAAACAACTTAAAATTATGAGAGAAATAACTTGAAGTTATGCAACACGTTGCACTTTGCAGTTTATTTAAGTCAGAAGAGGGGTGATTTGATATATGTACCTAGAAATTTAGATAATTTTGATATGTTCATTTAAAGGATATTACTAATCTGACAACGTCGCTCGGTACATATAAGGAAACGATATTTACTGTTAATTTATGATTTTTACTTACCAACTCCAGCTCCAGCTTCTAACCGCAATGAACCCCATTCCCAAGCAACGCGGTGCGGTCTGGGATCCGCACAAACTACCAATGAAAGGCTAGCAGATTCGCCTTTTTTCACCGAGACCGAATGCATAGATGGATTCAGTCGTAGAACCTGTGGTGCTCCTGGAAAAAAGGTTAAGTCAAAGTCAGTATACCTTAGGTGTATTCATCTACGTAAAAATATTGTCTATACTTTTGTTTATATACATATATATAATATTACAGTTTAATCCACAACAAGTCAAATAAACTTCGAAAATGAAACCATGTACAAAACCTGAACTTCCTACAAGTAATCGTCGTTTACATGTTATTGAAAAGTACATTGTAGTGATTAGTGCTATATCCTCTTTTAGTAGGATTAAAAACTAAAAATTGTCTGACTTGTAGATTAGAACAATTCCTACCTCCAAGGATACAACGCAAACAAAAAAATCACCGACCAACCTGCAAAATGAATGTGTCACTCGTTAGCACTGAAAAAACTCTTCCTCAGGGGTGGTGTGGAAATGATTTATACAATATTCATTTGTTTATTCAATATAACAAAACATATCCCTATTATAAAAAGCAATGGCTTAAACAATCGTGATAAGAAATGAAATTTGAAACATGGGTTATAAATATTTTGTGTAATGTAACCGGTGCCGAACCTGTCTGTAGGAAAAACTGCAGGCAATTGCCTAGAGCGGCATTTGACTAAGGCGGCAAAATCAGTACAATAATTTCAAAGCAAAAATGGGTAACTAATCCATGTACTTCTATAACTACTTCCCTGTTTTTGTTCGTTCTTCGTTTATGTCCGAAGCGCTGGGACATTCTTCAAAAACATGCTGAATATTCGAAGCTTATTGCTTTAAAAATTTATCCGATACCCGGTGGGCAAGCAGAACAAAAGCGATTAGGTGTTTCACAGAAAATTTATTAGAAATGTACCAATGAAAACAGTTCAGAATTCAAGTTTTAAAGCAACTCAAATTGGTAAACGCGTACACAAATTCAAGTTTGTATTGCCAACAGTAATTTGGAACAAATTTTAATGCAAATAATTATCCTTTCGGAAATACTTCAATCAAAATCAATGGACATTTCGAGCATTTATATAAACTTTCGCATAAACCGTTCTTAGGAATCTTTCTTTGATACATTATACAAGGACGCTTTAATCATTGCAACTAAAATGAACAATCAAGGGAATTTCATTGTGTCCGATTCAATGATCGTCGTTTAAACAATCTCTTGAAACAGTTGATCCAAAAGTGAAATTTAAACCTGATTTTACGTTATCAATATATCGCCATCTTCTCTCGATGAGCGCTTTGTGCAGTATTAGTTTATCAGCTGAAATTTCTGATTTCTTAACAATATTTAAAAGAAGGTTGAGTTAAAAGACTGCGAACAACTTGAACCAATATTAATAGCAACAATTGACAGCAAACTTCAAAAGGATATTATTGCTAAATATCTCTAAAGTGAAATTAATAGATATAAATAGAGTGCGTGAAGTTAGCCCCCCTTTTTTGGAATTTGCTATTTTTGAAAGTTGTTCCAGGTTGTTCCCGATTTGTTCCGCATTGTTCCAAGTTTTTTTTGAAAAATATTCAAAAATGGGGGTTTCAGAGCCAAAAACCCGTTTTTGACCTAGCCCCCCTTTTTTCGAAAATCAAATTTTTGAAAGTTGTTCCAGATTGTTCTAGTTGTTCTGAACATTGTTCCAAGTTTTTGGACCCCTATGTTCAAAATTTCAAAAGTTATGGGCAAAATTCAAAAAAATTCTAGCCCCCCTTTTTTCGAAATTCTTAATTTTGAAATTTTTTTCGGGTTTCAAAAAGTGTTCTAAACATTGTTCCAAAAACTCAAAATAATTGTAGGACGTGTATTTTTAAAGATAAAACCTTCCGAACATTTTTTCAAAAATCCAAAAAAACGGCTCTCTAATATTTTATTTTTTTTTAATGCATTTACATTTGAAACCTTATGATAAATGCATGTATTGAAAAAAAGTTCTGACCTTACATTCTTACTATCAGCTTAAAAACTAACTTTAAAAAAACATCTCCGATTTTTTTAACTTTTCAAAAACACCCCTGCCCCCCCTTTTCCAAAAATCCAAAATCTAAAATTTGTTCCAAGTGCAGAATCCAATTGTTCCAAAGAATCATCAAAAAATATTGAAAACTGAAGATTTTAAGCCCAAAAAACACTTTAAATGAAAATATCTTATTATCCTTGCTCTGGCCCCCCTTTTTAGAAATCCAAAATTCAAAAATTTGTTCCAGGTTGCTCTAGGGCTCTTCTAAATTGTTCCAGACTTTCGTTTCTTAAAATTCATTTTTAGTATGAAAAATTTCATTAAAATGCATTTTAAACGAAAATGATTTTTAATGAAATTTTCCATTCTAAAAATGAATTTTTAGAAACGAAAGTCTGGAACAATTTAGAAGAGCCCTAGAACAACCTGGAACAAATTTTTGAATTTTGGATTTCTAAAAAGGGGGGCCAGAGCAAGGATAATAAGATATTTTCATTTAAAGTGTTTTTTGGGCTTAAAATCTTCAGTTTTCAATATTTTTTGATGATTCTTTGGAACAATTGGATTTGAGGGATTTTGCACTTGGAACAAATTTTAGATTTTTGATTTTTGGAAAAGGGGGGGCAGGGGAGCATTTTTTGAAATTTTTCATACTAAAAATGAATTTTAAGAAACGAAAGTCTGGAACAATTTAGAAGAGCCCTAGAACAACTAGGAAAAAATTTTTGATTTTTGGATTTCTAAAAAGGGGGGCCAGAGCATGGATAATAAGATATTTTCATTTAAAGTGTTTTTTGGGCTTAAAATCTTCAGTTTTCAATATTTTTTGATGATTCTTTGGAACAATTGGATTCTGCACTTGGAACAAATTTTAGATTTTGGATTTTTGGAAAAGGGGGGGCAGGGGTGTTTTTGAAAAGTTAAAAAAATCGGAGATGTTTTTTTAAAGTTAGTTTTTAAGCTGATAGTAAGAATGTAAGGTCAGAACTTTTTTCGATACATGCATTTATCATAAGGTTTCAAATGTCAATGCATTAAAAAAAATAAAATATTAGAGAGCCGTTTTTTGGATTTTTGAAAAAATGTTCGGAAGGTTTTATCTTTAAAAATACACGTCCTACAATTTTGAGTTTTTGGAACAATGTTTAGAACACTTTTTGAAACCCGAAAAAAATTTCAAAATTAAGTATTTCGAAAAAAGGGGGGCTAGAATTTTTTTGAATTTTGCCCATAACTTTTGAAATTTTGAACATAGGGGTCCAAAAACTTGGAACAATGTTCAGAACAACTAGAACAATCTGGAACAACTTTCAAAAATTTGATTTTCGAAAAAAGGGGGGCTAGGTCAAAAACGGTTTTTTGGCTCTAAAACCCCCATTTTTGAATATTTTTCAAAAAGAACTTGGAACAATGCGGAACAAATCGGGAACAACCTGGAACAACTTTCAAAAATAGCAAATTCCAAAAAAGGGGGGCTAACTTCACGCACTCATATAAATAACCAAACTTCTGCCGTTATTAATTTAAAGCCTTTGTTAATTTTAAACTATTAAGCTTCACATTTCTTACTTGGATAGTATTGCAATTTATTAACAGCATTTAAGATACTATCAACGTTTTCTTCAAGCTTCTCCTATCTTCAATCTTCATTCTTCGCTTAACAATGACCCAAGAGCGAATAAGAAGTCGCTAAAAGATTTTCAAAAATGAAATCGCGCAGATCAGCATTTCTGTTTCAAAATTTTGTAAACATGTAGGTATGTATTTTCGTTGTTATTAAATAAAACCGTGTGTAAGTGTTAATGTAAATTTTGTATATATATATAAAAATGTTTAATGTGGCGAAATATATTATTATATTATAGAGTGTTGTACATATATATGTACATTTACTTATGTACAGATTTGGTTCTAAAATTGAAATAAAAAACTCTAGATTTAAGTATCAGCCTTATTCTGCTAAACCTTCGTGTAAATTTTCGTATTCAGCTATCCGTCGGAGGAAGACAAATGTTCCAAAAATTATATAAGTTGCGATAAAAATAAATTTTTAACATTTAGATTCTCTCAAGAACTTCAAAAATAGTTATTGCAAGAGCTTTTAACTAGAAAGATAGAAGATATTAAAGAATAATTTGTTAAAAATCAAGTGAACAATATACATAATTTGGAAATCTGAGCAGAATAGGGCTGTATTTCTTTAAATGATTTGGCTCCAAAGCAGAAAATGTTTAATCCAAAGTGGCATGACATTAATTTCAATTATTTTCTTATTTTCTATTCAAAAACAATAATTCCTAAACTTAAATACAAAATATATAGAAAACCCACCACAACTGATATTACAACACACACCACCTGTAGCCCATAAAAATGGCAGCATTTAATGAATTTATTATTAGTAAACATACCAATGCACAAAAAAGATTACCAAGACGAAATAAATACTATCAAATGCATTGCATACAGCCGTTTTTACATAATTTGCCGACTTGGACATTTTTTCGGCCGCCCCTTAAACTTTTTTGTCATTACTCATTATTAAAAAATAATATTTTACCAAATGCCGCAATAGCCAAATATTGATTTAAATTATTACATATTATGTAGGTATAGATTTGTCAAGAAAAATACAAAAAGAAGGAAGACAAGGTATCAGGGGCCGAATTACGGCATCAGTGACTGAACGACACGTGAGGGAAATTTCATACAAAATATCGATAATATTCGATATTTCGTATGAAATTTCCCTCACGTGTCGTTCAGTCTCTGATGCCGTAATTCGGCCCCAGGTCTTTTTATATAATTTTACGATCTGCCGTTGAATCAACGATAGTTTTAGCTATGGCCGATGTCTTTTAATTCCAATAAAAACTAAGCTTTTGACTCAAAATAAGTTAAAGAGCCAAGTAGATAATTTTTAATGAGTTTTAAGGCAGAAAAACCATGTTCTCTTGTTGCTTGTAGGTAAAATTGTATTGTAGAGTCGTTTGGGGTAAGTGTGCGCAGCGGGGAAGTGTACGCACAGTTAATCTCTCGAAAATGACAATGGGCCCTACCAATAATCAAATTTAGTGACGACTTAAATATTTCAGTAAAATGGACTATAATAGAATGGGCTCTAGCTAATAAACCATTTATAGTATGACCTTAATATTCAAGTGGACTCTTAATAATGAATCATATATGGAATGGACTTCAAAAAATTAAACATTCCATGAATGGTACATTATTTGGGATCACCAGAATTAAGGTTAATTTTACTGAAATATTTAAGTCGTCGCTAAATTTGATTATTGGTAAGGCCCAATGAATATTAAGTATCTGCAAATGCGCAATTCAACAGGTATCTGTCCCTTGCTTGGGTCAGCTGTTGTTTCGCTTAAGTTTTGTTTGTTTTTTGAAGGGAAGCCAAACAAAAAAAAACTTTAGTTTTACTAAAATATTTCTCAATTTTAAAAACGTGTTAGTGTCCAGTGATTTTATTATACCACATTGAGTGCTAATTATTTATTGAATATATTATATATATATTGTATTTGACTGAAAATTTTAATTGATTTGGTGTTAATTTGTTCAAAATAAACAAAATATTGACAAACAAAATTGCAGTGGGGGTAAGTGTGCGTAAAACTTTTGGGGCAAGTGTGCGCGTGCGTATATAGAGGAATAACAAATAATATTACTCCAATAAAAATTTATTTATAAAAGATGTTATTTATTCAGAATATTTTATAAGAATGACAAATTATAGAAAACAATAAATGTGAATACAAATATTTGAATAACATGATTATTTAAAGTATGTATAATAAGGAAAGTGAAATGGATTGAAATGTTAAATTAAATGTTGTGGCTGCCCCGCTGGTTGTGATGGATGTCCTGCATTTTGTTGCATGTTAGCTCAGAAAGCTGTGCTTGTTGTTGGTTGTGTGCAATTTACTGAGCAAGACGAGCGTTTTCTTCTCTTAAGGCAGAAAGTTCATGTTGGACATCATCTTGCAAAATTGGCATTTTGTATTTTGTTTGGTTGGAAATCTTTCCGATGCTCCTTGTTTGAGTCGAGGTTCACCAATATCAGGCTCGGCAGGTAATATCGGTAGTAGGGTGGAGTGAATTTTTTGATTTTTATATATTGTGGCATACCAGCAGAAAGGTGCGTTTTAGGCTCTATAAGCCTCAGCTGCAATATTTTTTATTTTTATTAATATTTAGTGGTGCCCCAATTATGACAGAATTTTAAAAAAATCGCCTAAAACATCATAATTCTTGTCACTTTGAACTAATGGAAATTTATTTTATTTTATTTTTGAACACAGTAAACGCAGCAGGCGCTGCACCATCCTTCAGTCGCCAGTGAGCATTCCCAGCATATACCTTAAACTATTACTATTTAAATGTAAAATAATCGCTTATTGCAAGTGTGATAAAGAGTGTCGTGTACCTATACGGTAGAAAGAAATTTCTTAATTGGCCAAAGTACCACAAGAAAAATGATGATTGGAACCGTTGATTAGGTTAACAACAAGAACTAATAAAAAAAATGGAAAGAAAAGAAAGAGTTTTATCTTGTTCGAGACAAATTCAAGACGATAAAGGTAGTCCTACTTCTCGTTTTCAGCTGAACGAATCAGACGGGTGATTTTTTAAGAGGTTTAGAACTTTTTTTTTTTTAAAAAACACAAAAAATTCGAAAAAATGAATGAAATATTTATTTGAATCGATAGTTTGAACCTTGCAATTTAATGTTTAAAGATAATTTCATGCAAATGTTGACCGCGGCTGCGTCTCAGGTAGCCCATCCGCTGAGTCCAATTTTGGCATACTCTTTCACACATATCGGCCGGTATCTCACGAATGAATGCATGGATGTTGGCTTCCAGTGCGTCAATCGAAGCGGGCTTGTCCCTATAGACATTAGCCTTGACATACCCCCACAAAAAATAGTCTAATGGTGTCAAATCGTACGATCTAGGCGGCCAATTGACCGGCCCGAAACGTGAAATTAACTGTTCACCAAACTCGCCTCGCAATTGCGCCATTGTTTCGCGTGCTGTGTGGCATGTGGCACCGTCTTGTTGAAACCACATATCATGCAAGTCAAGAACTTCCATTTCGGGCAAAAAAAAGTTTGTTATCATCGCTCGGTAGCGTTCACCATTGACAGTAACGCTGCGATTCGCATCATCTTTGAAGAAATATGGCCCAATAATGCCGCCGGCCCATAAACCGCACCAAACAGTGGCTTTTTCGGGATGCATTGGTAGCTGTTGCAATGCTTCTGGCTGATCTTCACTCCAAATGAGCAATTGTGCTTATTTACGTACCCATTCAACCAAAAATGAGCCTCATCGGTGAACACAATTTTTTGATAAAAAAGCGGATCCTCGGCCAGCTTTCCAAGAGCCCATTCACCAAAAATTCGGCAAGCGTTGTTCATTTGTAAGACGATCCATGGTTAAATTGCAAACCAAACTGAAGCTGTTTGACAGTGACACAAGGTACTAAACACACGTCAGCTGTCAAAACCAGTGTTGCCAAAACCAAACCAGCTAAAAAATCACCCTTTACAACAAGATATAGTTTTGTTCATGTCAAGCCGCCTCTCAAACAAATGCGCATAGATCACCCATCTTCAGCTCTTGCCTGCGATCGTACTGGAGTTTCAGATAGATCTGCCGCTATAATTGCTTCTGCTGTTCTCAAAGTCGTTGGAATCATAACAGCAATTGATAAAAGTAATGTCATAGATTGGTCAAAGGTTCGACGTGAAAGAGCGAAAAAAAAGTCAGCTTTACAAAACACAAGTTGCAATGAATCCATGCTTGGTCTTTACTTTGATGGAAGCAAAGATAAAACCTTAGTTTCAGTCAAGAAAAGTGATAAATGGTACAAAAAACGACAAATAGAAGACCACTACGTCATTGTATCAGAACCAGGTAGTGTGTACTTCGGTAATGTCACATGCGAAACAGGTGACAATTAAAAACAATATGGTGACATACTTGAAAAACAAACCTGTGGACTTGAGTTATTTGTCTGCAGTGGGTTGTGATGGCACAGTGATAAATACTGGATATAAAGGTAGCATCATTCTCCTATTAGAAGAAGAGTTTATTAAAAACCTTTACAATGGTTAATCTGTCAACTTCATTCCAACGAATTGCCACTAAGGCACTTAATGTTACATTTGGACGGAAAAACTACAGGACCTCGATGTTTGTAGGTGTAATAGGGTCTGAACTACAACAATGTGAACAAATTGCTGTTGTGAGGTTTGGAGTAATACCCACGACTCTTTCTGTAATTTCTAAAAGCCCTTCCACACTATCCCACTGAGTATTAATACATGTCAAAAAAGTGTGAAACAAATTATTTATAATAGTGTGGAAACAAAATATGAAATTCCCAGCCTACACGATTTGACATGTGTTAATACATGAGAATTTTTAGAAATGGTTCTAATTCTGTCACACATTTCATTACATTTTTATTGAGGTTAAACTAAACTGTTGTGTGTGGTCAAAAAATGAAAAGAAATTTCTCTCTCACAAATTTGGCAGTAGCATGGAATTCTTTTCCACTTTGTATTAATACTCAGTGGGATAGTGTGGAAGGGCTTTAAAGACCTGAGTTCTGATCAAAAATACCTGTTTGAGATAATGACTGCTATTAGCACTGGAAGTTTTTGTGTTCTTGTTAAAAAAGAACCTGGTCGGCTGAACCACTTCAGGTGGCTTACCACTGCAAACAGAAGCTTACGTTTATATGCCACAAAGACTGATCCTGGAGAAAACCTTGTTACATTAGCCACTTTTGTAGTGAAAGTTAATGGGCGAATGTGGTTCGAAATAAAGTGCAATCCATCGTGCACAAACGGGGAAAAACATTTTTGGCTTACAATTAATGTTATACGGGAACTGGCATATCGACGTATTCTAAAAGCCAGATCAGAGAAAACCAGACAAGCTCGAATGTTCAAGATTCCGCCTTTTAATTTTAATGCAACAAGTTACATTGACATCATTACTTTAAAATTATTTTATTAAACATCTTAACATAAACCTTTAACATAAAATTTATCTACTCAAAATTTAAAAGACGTAGCACGAAAAGGCATTGAAACGATGGAAAATATACCTTTGTGTCCTTGTCATACTCAAGCCGTGGAGCGTTGTATCAAGCTCATAACAGAAGCTTCCGATGCTGTATGTGAAGAGGAAAGACGTGATGGTCAGGGCCAGAATTTCATCACGCCATTTGATGCCTTCATTTAATACAAAACGTGAATTTTGAACTTAAATCAAAACTTTCAAAATTTTTAATAAATGTATAAGAATTTTCAAAAAATTCAAAAATAATTTCTGTTTTTTTGAAGTTCTTCCTTATAACCTTTATATTAATTCTGCACAATTTTGTCAGTTACATAAATAAGGGGATTTTATGGCGTTTCGATACGCCGCTGTCGTTTTGATGTAATTGACAGGCTTTTAAAACTAACAAAAAACTGTTATGAAATTACATATTTTTTCTAATATTTCATCGCGTGGGGGCACCTCAAGACATCATAATATTGAAAAAATATTTTACACATTTCACTATCTCATCCATTGTCACCTTTTTACCACTATTCCGTTACCGAAAACGCAAAAAAAATGTCCATACATTTTCACTCCATCCTAGTGGGTAGTGTGGGTAGTAAGAACCTCTCGAGATTTTTCGAATACTCGAATTTTCAGTACTTTTCAAAAAAAGCTTAGAAATTTTCAACAAAAAAAAATTAAATAAAAAAACCACCGACGGCAACAGAGGACGGTTTTTCCCCGTATGAATTCTGGCTGGCTCTTTATAGTGTGCATCTTCTTTTTTCGTCATTTTTTGTAGTAGTACAAGTGCAGTGATCGTAAATGTAGAGAAATGTAACATAACAAATGTAAATGTAACAAGTAAGAAATTTCGATTTTAAAATGCACGTATGTAGTTTATTCTCCCAAGAATTTCACTTTTCATTTTGCTTTTATCTGTTCAAATAAAGTGTTTATTTCCCTTTTAGGGTTCCGTACCCAAAAGGTAAAACGGGACCCTATTACTAAGACTCCGCTGTCCGTCCGTCCAGGCTGTAACTCATGAACCGTGATAGTTAGCCAGTTGACATTTTCACAGATGATGTATTCTATTGCCGCTAAATACTGAAAAACAGAATAAAATAAATTTTTAAGGGGGCCCCCATACAACAAACGTGACTTTTTTGCCGTTTTTATAGATAATGGTACGGAACCCTTCGTGCGGGTTATGTCGAAGCTTCCGACAAACTCATTTCCCATTTATTGGAAAATATTAAAAAAAAAAACATAAGTATGAAATCATATTGCAATATTTTTTAAAAAGAAATCATATTGCAATGTTTTTTCCCACAGGAATTGCAATGTCCAGAAATATAATACTTTTATTTTGAGGCATTGCAATTCTACTGAAACCAAAGAAATCATATTGCAATATTTTTCTCAGAGGAAGTGCAATGTCTGGAAATGTAATACTTTTATTTCAAGGCATTGCAATTCTGATGAAATTCAAAATGCAAAGTAAAATTAAAAATTTTAATTTTTAAAATAATAAAAATTGTATTAGTTAGTAGTGATTCAGTGCTCAATAAAGAAAGATCAAAATAAATTATATAAATGTTTTTTTTATTTCTCTAAAAAGATAAAAAACATAAGTGGCGCAGTCGGTTATTTTATAGTCTAAAGACAATAGAATCGAACCTCCTTCCAAAGAAGTGAAGTAAAAAAAAAGAAAAAAAAAAAGAAACACTTATTATCTAAAGATAATAACGTCAATCATAATTCTTCTTAAATAGTGAATTGATAACTCTCTGTCCAAAGACAGTGAAATTAGTTTATTCGTATAAAGAAGTCAATTAAAAATAATAAATATTATTGTCCAAAGACAATAAAATCAATCATTTTACACAGTGAATCAATTTTTTTTATTTTGAAAAGAATTCTATTTGTTCGTGTACCAATACCAAGTGAAAAAAAAATCAAATCTTAAATTTAATAATTCTTGTAAATGCCAGAAAGCAGTGATGAAAAAAACAAAAGTGAGAGATTCATATCATTTACTTACGATACAAGAAATCGAGACATTGAAGAAATTGAAGATATTAAAGATACTGAAACAATCAAGATGGCAAACAGTGGAATACCAGTCAATGAACTCATAAAAGAAGCTTCAAAAATAAAGGAGTTCCATGGTGATGAAAAATATGACTTAGCATACTTTATTCGCGAAGCAGAGCTCATCCTCCCCCTTTTTGACGAAAACCCACTGCTAAAGGAATTTGTTTATCAAAGATATATATTCAAGGAGCTGCTTTGAAGTCTATAAGAACATTGGGACAGAATCCGACGTGGGATAGGATCAAAAACGAGTTAAAGAAAAATTTTGGAGTAAGGGATACTTATCATAAATTACACCACCTTGCAATTACATGCAAGTTTACATCTGTAAGTGCATACTATTATAATTTTCGAAATATTTTAGATAAATTAAATGCTAAGTATGAATTTGATGATACAATACCTAGTGAATTTGCTCCCCATTCAAATGAATCAATTATATTAAAAACAATTTTTTGAATGGTATAAACCCAAGTTTGTCAAGTATTATTTATAGTAGAGACATAAAAACACTCAGAGACGCATATTATACACTAGAAGAGACAGGAATACTGAGGCATTACGATAGACAAGACAAGAAAATTCATCAGGATACAATAGGAATTCAGGACATTACAGACAGAACAATTACAATCCTAAACCAGAAACTACAAATCAGAATCCATTTCGACAAAACAATTATTCCAGACAGAAAAGGCAAAATTAGGCCAACTCCAATACAAATTCTATGACAATCAAGACAAAGTGGAGTGAATAATAACAAATACGATAGGAATTCTTTACAGACTAGACGAAATCCCAATTCTACCCCAATGGAGGTAGATCACATTGAAACCGTTTCAGATGAAGCAAATTTCACAAGCCCAACATCATGTCTACCGATAGTTGAACTAACAATAGGAAAAGATAAAATTAAATGCCTTATTGATACAGGATCAACAACCACACTTTTAAACTCAGACAAACTACTCAAATATAAACGAATAACACTTCAAAACGTTGTTTCTTTTAGCACACTTAGTGGACAAACCTTAATAGACAATGAAATTATAACACCATTACCAATCGAATTTAACGAAAATAATTCTATGAGCTGGAAACTTACATCTTTTTATAATAAAAGTTTCGACGGACTTATAGGTCAAAATCTTCTTAAGCCTTTTCGAGCAATTATAAATTTGGAAGAGGAATATTTAGAAATAAACAATGTAAAAACAAAATTTATTGATTCTTGTCCTTTTAAGTATGAAGAAATAAATTCATTGGAAGAATCCATAATTGACCAAAATACATTAGAAAAGCTAGAACGAGAGAATATGAATTTAGAAGAAAAAAGGGAACTAAGAAATATTATTAATAAAAATAGAGATTTGTTTTTCCAAGAAGGTAATAAACTTTCTCATACCCATGAAATTCAACAGAAAAACCTATATATTCTAAAATATATAGATATCCTCAAATCCATGAAGAGGAAATTAATAGACAGATGAGAGAAATGTTAGCACAGGGAATAATTAGAGAAAGCAATTCTCCATACAATTCGCCGTTATGGATCGTTCCGAAGAAGATCGATAATTCAGGCATACAAAAATGGAGAATTGTAATCGACTACAGAAAACTCAATGAAGTTTCTATAAGCGATAAATATCCTATACCTAATATAGAAACTATATTGGAAAAGCTAGGAAGGGCACAATACTTTACGACCTTGGACCTTGCTTAAGGCTTCCACCAGGTCCTAATAAAACAAGACGACAGAAAGAAAACTGCATTCTCAACACCGTTAGGACACTATGAGTTTGTCAGAATGCCGTTTGGGTTAAAAAATGCTCCGGCTACGTTCCAAAGACTAATCAATTCCGTCGTTAGAGAATATATAAATAAAATATGCGTCGTATACCTGGACGATATTTTAATTTTTAGCACCACCTTAAAAGAACACACTACAAACATGAAAAAAATATTTAACAAACTTAGAGAACACAATCTTAAGATTCAAGTGGATAAGTGTAATTTTATTAGTAGAAATACAGAATACCTAGGACATACCCTAACAACAGATGGTATTAAGCGTAATATGAGTAAAATTGAAAATATTCAGATGCTTTAATTACCCGAATCCCAGATACAAATAAAGTCATTCTTAGGAATGACCGGTTATTATAGAAAATTCGTGAAAGATTATGCGAAAGTAGCTTACGGTATGACTAAGTATTTAAAAAAGAATACGAAAATAAACAAAAGTGATCCTCAATACATAGATTCATTTCAAAAACTTAAAAGATTACTTATTAATAGGTACACCAATTTTAAGATACCCTGATTTTAATAAGAGATTAAAAATGATAATGGATGCCAGTGATTTTGCTTTAGGCACAGTCCTTACACAGGACGATCATCCTCTAAGTTATGCAAGTAAAACTCTTAACGACCACGAAAAAAAATACTTCACAACGGAAAAGGAGCTCCTTGGCATCGTTTGGGCCGTGAACTATTTTCGCACATATATTTATGGCAGAACTTTTGATCTTCTTACTGATCACCAGCCTCTCAAATGGCTCGAAACCAAACACAAAGGTAAAGATATTAACCACAGGTTACAACGTTGGTTACTTAGACTTGGAGAGTATGATATAAATATTGAATACATCAAAGGGTCGGAAAATAAAGTGGCTGATTTCTTGTCCAGAATAAACTCAGGAACAGGAGAAATAAATGCTTTAGACACAGAACAAGACAACGATAATATAAGTACAGACGCAACAATCCACTCACAGGAAGAAGAGCGAAACGATCACTTTCCAATTTTAGACACTGTTATTAATAGATTTTTCACTCAAATTATTTTAACAAAAAATAAAACAAAAGAAATTGAGGTAATTGAGAATAAACGAAAGATTTATATTAGTAAAGATGACATTGAAAATAATTTCATGACAGACATATTTCGAAGATTTTTTAAATCAGGTAAAATAGGAATTTTTTCTGAATTTTCTGACCACGAATATAATAAAGTCCAACAAAAGCTGATAGAATTGTTTAATACTAGTTTAAAATTTTATAAATGTACCCACTATGCAAAAGATACGACAAATGAGCACGAAACATTTAGATACATCGGAAAATATCATAAGAATGAGACAGGACATGCAGGAATAAATGAAAATTATGAAGGCATGAAAAAATTGATATACTATAAAAATTTAAAAACATACATTCAGAAATACATTAATAATTGTGACACATGCAACAGAGCAAAATATGATAGAAACCCTATCAAGCCAAAGTTTCACATAACTGAAACTCCAAGTGATATAAATCAGATAATTCATTTAGATGTCTATATAAATAAAGAACATAGTTTTTTAACCTTCACCTTCACTAATTTTAAATCTTTCAGCTTTTTACAATTCAATATTGCTGAAAAATCAAAACAGAACAACACTATCAAGTGCATGTGATGAAAGAATTGTAACCCTTAATGGGAACTACTTAATAAATTTTCATAACTGTAACATAAAAATAAAAAATCAAACTTATTATGGGAAAAATGAAGAATTTACACAAAATTTTGTAATAGAAAATAATGATAATCAATTGAAAGACAATATTAGTATATTATCGTTTGATGAGATTGTAATTTATCAAATTGAAGACATTTAAGTAATCGAAGAACTTAAATTTCATAAAAAACAGTACATCCTGTACAATTGGATATATTTAATTACATTTTTTGTAATAGCGATTAGTTTCATATTACTATTCTTGTTTATACTTTATAAATACAAATCAATTAAAGTTGTAATTAATAACGAAACCCAGGAGAGTTTCGTCTTTAAGGGGTGAGGGGTTATGTCGAAGCTTCCGACAAACTCATTTCCCATTAATTGAAAAATATAAAAAAAACATGAAAAGAAATCATATTGCAATGTTTTTTCCCACAGGAATTGCAATGTCCAGAAATATAATGCTTTTATTTCGAGGCATTGCAATTCTACTGAAACCAAAGAAATCATATTGCAATATTTTTCTCAGAGCAAGTCCAATGTCTGGAAATGTAATACTTTTATTTCAAGGCATTGCAATTCTGATGGAATTCAAATTGCAAAGTAAACATACAAAATTTTAATTTTTAAAATAATAAAAATTGTATTAGTTAGTAGTGATTCAGTGCTCAATAAAGAAAGATCAAAATAAATTATATAAATGTTTTTTTTATTTCTCTAAAAAGATAAAAAACATAAGTTGCGCGGCTCCGACTAGAACTTGGCCGGTTTTTTTTTTTTTTTTTTTTCATTTACGTCACTTTATTTGATAACTATTTCGCTATTTTTTTCAACTCTATAAACTACATCTATATGATCTATCAACTAAAATTGGTTACGAAATATGAGAAGGACCCAACTTTAAAACAGTTTTGTATTGTATTATTTAGTTTATAATATGAGAAATGTGTTTAAGACTAGGTATGTATAACAAATCATAACAAAACACTGACAAATTTTTACAGAAAATCATTTTTTGAAATATTTGACCAATTATTATCATCACTAAATGCAAGATTCATAAATGATTCTTGTTTCTTCAAACTACTGGAACGCTTCGCTGTAGGTCAAAAAGTAGATGTCGATGATGTAGTTAAGTTCTACAAAGATGACTTTGATAAATAAAGACTTATTAGCGATAGGGACGTATTCCTACAGATTTTGAAAAGACAGAATGAGCAAGCAAAACAATTTGAGAGAAGTAGTTGATTTTTTGCAAAAAATACGCCTGGAGTCGAGGGATTATTCCCGAGTTTGTACGGTTCATCCGGTTGCTAATCAACAATGCTCAACAATATTGCTATATTGCATGTTTATTCCAACCACACGGAAAATCTAAATTTGGATGAATTATTAAATAAATTTCTTTCACATCACTCCAAACGAAGTGCGGTTTTCGTATGAAAAACTAGTGTTGTTAATAATAAAAAACTTAAAATGAAAAAATGTTATGACTTTTTTTTATCAGTGAATTTAAGCTTTTTCATCTTACACCAACTACCCACTCGGGCTGAAGCTGTTCTGCCGGGCCTGAACAATATAGAGGAATAACAAATAATATTACTCCAATATAAATTTATTTATAAAAGATGTTAATTATTCAGAATATTTTATAAGAATGAAAGATTATAGAAAACAATAAATATGAAAACAAATATTTCGATAACATGACTATTTAAAGTATAATAAGCAAAGTGATAATTTAACAAGTAAGAATTTATAATTTATCTGGATTGAAATGTTAAATTAAATGTTTTGGCTGTCGCCACACATACACTAACCCCGGCAAAGAAATGTTAAAGGAAAAAACGTTTCGGTTTGTAGATATATTATTTAGGAATATAATGTAATAATGAAAATTTTAATTGATGTAATTAAAAACAAAGTTTTAACATACATATATCCATATAAATTTTTAAAATTTTTTCCTAAGCCACTACCAGTGAATATTATCATTGAGTTTATACATATAGAGGAACCACGAAACTAGCGTTAACTGCACAATAGGTGTCGCTGCATACACCAAATCCAGATGTTAAAATTTTGTGGAATTTTATAAAACAGAAGTTCGAACAAAAAAAGCAAGCAAAACAAATAGAAATGCACAAGAGAAGTATGACAATGAGAAGAAGGTACGAAGGGTGTCTGCTTTGTTTTGTGGCTTGTGCACGATAAGAGCTAAGCAATAGGGGTATTCCCGATCCGATGCAAACTGGTCTTGCATCATCGCAAAAGTGCAAAAATCTTTTTTTACTATGGGGTTAGGGTATAGCAATTTTACACTTTTGCATTTTCGCAATGATACAAGACCAGTTGCATCGGATCGGGAATACCCCTAATAAGTAAACTTACACTGTACACATACACAATATCCCTTTTCAGTTTTTATACATTGAGCAGCTTATGCATGTCCGTAAAGAAATATGTAGATGTGTCTATCTATAGGTACGTATATTATAATTCCATTTCAAAGCACATTTTGTGTAACATTTTAGCGTTCGTTTAACGATCGGTGAAGGTCGAGTTTATGAATGGAAAAAAAATTAAAATATGTAGGTGGCTGCGTACCGACCACTATTATTGGCACCCCTAAGGAAATTTTTAACTTTGAACAACCATAACTTTTGCGTTTATAGAGTTATTAAAATAATTTTTACATCAAAGTAACATTAAACTAATTATGCGTTGATTTAGTTAATAAAATTAAGGTTTTATTAATAAAAACCATTTAAAAATATTAAATTAAAAAAAGCTTATCAAAAACCACAATTATTGGCACCCTGATACAATTATGGTCACCCCAAGACCACAGTTATTGGCACCGTTCAAAACAGAACAAAAATGAATGATGTTTAATCAATGGTTTACTGATTTATTCATACATTTAAGACATTTTATTTTAAATAAAAAGTAAAAGAAAAATAATGGTTATAATATAAATTAATAAATGAATTAATACAAATGTATATTTTAAGAGGAACTTTGATTTACTTATTATTGCTTTTTATTTTATATTTATTTTGTTAAAAACAATAAAGATGAAATGAATTAATACAAATGTATATTTTAAGAGGAACTTTGATTTACTTATTATTGCTTTTTATTTTATATTTATTTTGTAAAAAAAAATAAAGATTATCAAGCATATAGGTAGCTAGCTATAACAAATGCATAAAAACATAAGGAAAATAAACAAACAAATTATTTAATTCGTTTCAAGTTATAAAAATTAAAATAATAAAAATAACGGTTGAATGATACAACTATTGGCACTCATAAAAGTACAACTATTGGCAGTGTCAATAGTTGTATCTAAATAGGATACAATTATTGGCACCCCCCTGCCAATAATTGAACCCTAGTTTTTTTTGGACCCAATTATTGGCACCCCTTTTATTTATAAAACAAATACTTTTTTAACAAAATATATATAAAAATAACTTATTTAATATATTATTATTGTAATTAAAAAAAGTTTTCATTAAACAATTTGAAAGAAAGTAGTGAAAACAAACTTACAAAATTGTGTGTCCTTAACGAAAACAATGGAAATTTCGATGGTTTTTTTTTTTTGTCGAACGTGGTTACTCTTTTAATTATAAATCAGAAAAATTTATCCAAACTTAAGACGTAATTATGTGATAAAAATATGCAAGTTGGAAACAAAAAATAAATCGACCAATTCGGACAAAGGGGTACTGAGAAAATCACTATTGAATGATGGGGTGCCAATAGTTGGGTCAAAAATTTGGGGTGCCAATAGTTGTAGTCGGTACGCTTGATAGAAAAAGTTCAAATCTTGGTTATATATTTTGTAGGTACCTACATAGTTGGTTTTATTTGTAATAATTTTGAATCGGGAACTTTTGAGTGGGTTGACAATATTAGATATAGGTATGTACCTAATTATTGTACCTAAAAATATATTGCAAACCTAGTTTCTAAAGCGAAAAGGGACAACTTGCACTTTAATAAAAAGAAGTAGGTACTAAAAATGGAAAACAAATATTAAAAAATTACGGTATACTAACATTTAAGCATTATATCTTTTCTTAAAGAATACTCTGTTCGGTTAGCTAATTTTTAAATCAAGTGAAATCTATGCATATATGTAGTTTTGAAAAAAAAAACGGATTTTAAACTAAAAATTTGGTAAAAAAAAAAACATATAAAAAGCTTGAAGTGTAATTCTTCAAAACTGTAAAATAAAGTACCTAATATTTTTTTCTGAAATTCGTTGTTCTAATGAAGTCTTAATCAAAAATCGAAAACAAAATGATATAATGTCTTCTAGAAATCCATTTAAATATTTTGAATTGTTTTCGAGAAACTACGAAATAATAAAAGTGGGCGCGGAAGTAGGCGGATTTAACTTATTTCTTTTTAAATTTTGTTCCTACCTAAAAAAGAGAACCGCGATCTCTTAAAGTTTAATCCAAATTGTCGGAGCCGTTTCCGATAAACTAAAAACGAAAAAAGTGGGCGGAGCAGTGGGCGAATTTCACTTATATTTTCTTTACATTAGTTTCCTTATTCTCTGAAAAATTCATTAAAATAGCTAGCTAAACCAAGCGCAGTAATAAAAGTGGGCGTGGCAGTGGTTGGATTTTAGAATTTTTCAATTTTTTGTTATAAGAATAAACTCTTATAACCTCATTCAAATCATTTGAATTGTTTTCGAGAAACTAAGAAATAAGTGGGCGTGGCAGTGGGCAAATATTAGTAAATATAAATTCTCGTTCATAAGAATAAACTCTGAAGATTTCATCCAAATCGTTGGAGCCATTTTCGAAAAACCCAAAACTTATGAAAGTGGGCGTAACATTAAGCGGATTTACTAATTTTGTTCGTACCCATAAAAGTAAACTCTGAAAATTTCATTCAAATCGTTTGGGCCGTTTCCGAGAAATAAAGACATTTCCGACCGTTTCCGTCATACTAAGAAGTAGGAAAAGTGGGCGTGGGGTTGGGCGGATTTAACCAAATCGAATTTCTTATTTTTTTATCGTTCATCGTAATTAAATATGAAAATTTTATAAAAATCGTTTGAGCCATTTCCGAGAAACCAAATATACGGGTGTCCCATAAATGATGGTCCAAACTGAAACTGGTGATATGCCAGGTCATGACCACTCAGAATTTAGTAACATGTCCGTACCGCATCATTACGGTTTTCGAGTAACGGCTATTTTTTTGAAATTTCGAAAAACCCCTACTTTGACCCAGTTTTTTGGTCACCCTGTCCATAGTACCGTATAACACTTGCCAATATTAGACTTAGATCAAAAGTCATAACCATTTTAACTCAATAAAATAGTGTTCTAAAATAAATACAAATAAATCTTTTTTTAAATAATAGCTGATTTATTAATTTTTATTTTTTATTTTTACAGTTAGTTCAAATTTTTTTTTTTACTTAACTTACATAAATTGCTCAAAATGGTCCCTTCTACACTTGAACAAGACCAAAAAACTTCAAGTTATACCTTTTAAGAAACTTCAAAAACGTGGCCAATTTTTAGAAGTTCTAAGTCATACGATTTTTTCTCAGTGTGCTCTTTTGAAAAATGAAGTAAAAAAATAGATTTGATCAAAGCGTCATGAAATTTATGAATTTTTAACAAAATGGTGCAGAAAATTTTTAATACTTTAATGCAAGAAATTGATCTCATTGTTAGGCAATATTTTAGTGTAAAAATAAAAAAAAACAAAATTCAACTATGGACAGGGTGACCAAAAAACTGGGTGAAAGTAGGGGTTTTTCGAAATTTCAAAAAAATAGCCGTTACTCGAAAACAGTAATGATGCGGTACGGACAAGTTACCAAATTCTGAGTGGTCATCACCTGGCATATCACCAGTTTCAGTTTGGACCATCATTTATGGGACACCCTGTTTACATTACATATGTACATAAAACTATACAGGGTGTCGCGAAATCACCGCCTCAGAAGAAAACCATGAGTTTCTGAGGTCATTTTGAGTAGAAAAACTTAAGAGGTAATTTTCTCGTTTTCGCTTCGTTTTCGACTTATAAAGGTTTTTATGATTTTTATTCTTTTTTTTATAAATATACATATATACATATCAAGAATAGCTCGTTTAAAGTAATAAATATATATAAGATAAGATAAGACACACTACATGATTTTCTAAAGCCATAATTAAATTTTTTTAATTTAATTTTTCAATCAAGATGTTTGAGTGAAAATTAAAATATCATTTTCAAACTCAAAATTTTGTAAAAAGGTGAAAAAATGTTGTTAAGATTTATTTATAAAATTTTTACATATAATGTTATGTAGGTAGTAGGTAGGTACCTATAACTTATTGTTGTTTTTTCTCGTATCTACCAACCTTAAACAGGTTTATATGAACTGATAGTCAAATTTAAAAAAAACAAATGGATTTATGTGCCTACGTAGGTAGTTTAGTTTTTGAAAAAATTGAAAACAAACTTTTTTTATCAGAAAAGTTGGCCTTCCCGCCTAGGTATATGAGATCAAAAAGATTCCCTCCCATACGGTTCTATTCGTGACTATTGCCAATATATGTACCTTAATGCCCCAGCTTTTTGTCACATCTAATGTGAATTACCCAATTAAAAAAAAATAAAATAGCACTTTGAATTAACCCTTGACAGCGACTTTAGCGATAAAAAAAAATAAAAAAAAACAGACATTTTTTTTTTCTCCATTTAAAACCTATTTGATGCCATCCAAATATGAAAACCCAATAAAACTATACGACCATCCAAATAGATATACAATAGATCAGCGGGGATCTGTAACTTATCCTCGCAAACAAAATCTCCGCACGACACATCCTCGAAAACAAAATCATCGCAAAACCAAATCTCCGCAGAGACACATGCCCGCAAACAAAATCTTCTCAAAGGCACATCTCTGCTGCGACACATCCCCGAAAAACAAAATCATCGCAAAGACACATCCCCGAAAAACAAAATCCTCGCAAAGACACATTTTCGAGGTAGTTGATATACACTGAAGGCAGTTGACCGAGGTATTTTTTCGGTGGGCTTTTAAACTGGCAACAATTAGGTAAAATTATGTGGTATAGCAATGGGGTAGGTGATAGTAAGGTTGAACGCGAGAGGAGTAGCAAATATAGAAATAGGGCACTGTTATTTGTGATTTGTCCATTAGGAATCTAAAGAGGTTGGGTGGAATGGGGGATGGGTTTATTTAAGTACGGGGCCGGATAAGAAAAATGTTACGTCGCTGTTCATAAACGGGTGGTTCATAAAAATGTCAACTTCGTTGTTTCTTGAGTGATTTCAATGACATTGACACTATTAATAGGTAAGATAAAGTTATGAAAGAAAAAATATTTTCAAAACAGGGTGGTTCATAAATATGGCAAAAAATGCTAACTTCGTAGTTCCTTGGGTGATTTTGCTAAAATTGACACTGCTATGAGGTGATATAAACTTATGAAAGAAAAAAATATTTTCAAATTAGGGTGGTTCATAAAAATGTCAACTTCGTTGTTTCTTGCGCGAAATCAATGAAACTGACATAGCTATTAGCTGAGCTATAGTTAAGATTACACTGTCTAAGAGTTGTATAAGAAAAATTTTGTCTCTTCTAGCACCAACGATATTACTTGGGCATTGAAGAGCTCTGAAAAGAGCAACACGCGGTGAGCTCCAAGATACAAAATGGATTGCTTTCGGGTTTTGTGGTAAGATTCAGGGCTATTAAAATTGATTTATGTATATAAAAAAATTTCAATTAGGTTCCGTCAAAAAGAAAGCAATTTTTAGAAAGAGAAAGTGCAACAAAATTTTATAATTTATTTTTATTAACCTATCTTCTATATATATAAAAGAAAGTCATGTTAGTTACACTATTTATAACTCAATAACGGCTGAACCGATTTGGCTGAAAATTAGTGGAGAGGTAGCTTAGAACCAGGAGACATGGGATACTTTTTATCCCGTTTCCGTGGGACGTGACATAAAACGTGGTATAACAAAACGCAAAAAACAGAATAAAGAAAAATTTATCAGTCAAAACATCAATGTTTGTTCCTAAAAGCACCGGGATGGTTTAGAAAGTTGTTTGAGACATTGTCAATAAAATTCATTTTTCAATACTTTAGTAGTATATTATGTACATAATATGTCAATTGAAGAAAATTAATTAAACGAAAATTTTTAAATGAATTAAAAGGAATGTGAAAAACACAATAATAAATGGTATGTGCATTTTGCATATATAAAAATAGTAAGATCAAAAGGTATTAAAAGAAAATTAAAAATAAATAAATAAACATTAAACAATTCAGGTTCCCCCACATCAACGCGAATTGTTTTCGTCGCCTCGACAGGTTCGCGTTGATGTGGGGGAACCTTTAAACGAATACTCAAACAAAATTAATGAAGTGGTGTGTACATAAGAGAGATCCAAACTCTAAGGCGATTATTAAAATTGGTTCCCGCGTCCGGTTATTAGAGATTCCGCTTATGGGAGACTCATTACTATGAATTTAAAGGTTAACCCAAACCAACGAGAAAAATTCGGAACGACGACGAAAATTTTGCCTGTAAAAATTATTTACAAGACGATAAGTGACAAAATTAATGAAGTGGTGTGTGCATAAGAGAGATCCAAACTCTAAGGCGATTATTAAAATTGGCTCCCGCGTCCGGTTATTAGAGATTCCGCTTATGACTCATTACTATGAATTTAAAGGTTAACCCAAACCAACGGGAAAAATTCGGAACGACGACGAAAATTTTGCCTGTAAAAATTATTTACAAGACGATAAGTGACAGTACTCACACCAAGCAACGTGAGTCTTGACGATCACGATGTGACTAAGCGAAACAAATATACAGAGCTCGTCTAACCAGAGTAATAGAAGCTAATAACCTTATAATCGTAAGACTAAAAAAAAGCGTATGTAAAATATATTGACAGCCGAAAGTCACGTCGTCCGTCGTCGCGGTCGTTTCGAATGTTTTGCGTTGGTTGTATTTCCTAAAAATGCCCCCGAAAAGACAAAACATAGGAATAAATGCACTCAAAAAAAAAAATTATAGTGAAAATGAAGAACTATACGAACAACCCATTGAATCAATACGCGTAAAAAATTCACAGTCACGTACAAATGAAACAAACGCACAAACTGAATTAAGAATTGAAAACGACCGTAGAAAAAGAAGACGAGCAAAAAAAAGTTTAAAGTATAATTTTTATAATACAAAGTGTTGCAGGCTGTAGGGTTCAGAGAAGCGGTCTGATAACAGTTATAGAAAATATACAATAATTTCGACTTCGGAGTTATTAAAATACCTAACGCCAGCTATAGCAATCTTCCCTTGCGTTTAAGGTTATTCCACTATCCCAAATTTTTCACATAGGTCGAGCTGTTGTACATAAATAACATATTAATATTTTATTTTATTAATTTTGTACAAAACCAAGATTTGTCAACCCGTGCGAACCCAGGGCGGGTCAGCTATCTATTATAAATAAATGGCATTACTTTAAATCAAACATAAAATATTGTTTTCTTTCTCAAGCTCAGCTAATACCTATGTAAGTTTCATTGATATCTCACAAGAAATAACGAAGTTGACATTTTTATAAACCACCCTTATTTTTTAAATATTTTTTTGGTTCATGACTCAGCTCAGCTAATACCTATACATATGTCAGTTTCATTGATATCGCGCAAGAAACAACGAAGTTGACCTTTTTATGAACCACCCTTATTTGAAAATATTTTTTTTTTTCATAACTTTATCTCACCTATAGCAGTGTCAATTTTAGCAAAATCACCCAAGGAACTACGAAGTTAGCATTTTTTGCCATATTTATGAACCACCCTGTTTTGAAAATATTTTTTTTCTTTCACAACTTTATCTTACCTATTACTAGTGTCAATTTCATTGAACTCACTCAAGAAACAACGAAGTTGACATTTTTATGAACCACCCGTTTTTCTTATCCGGCCCCGTACTTAAATAAACCCATCCCCCATGCCACCCAACCTCTTTAGATTCCTTATGGACAAATCACAAATAACAGCGCCCTATTTTTGTATTTTCTACTCCACTCGCGTTCAACCTTACTATCACCTACCCGAGTTGGGTATAGCCGATCCCGGAACCACTGGTCCCAAGACCACTTATCCCAGACAACTGGTACCAAGACACCCTGTTCACCAAACTCATCCCGGAAGTTATCGCAAAAAGACCAATTAAATTTTTATCGAAGATAAAACTCGTCGAATACAATGGTTCGTGTATTTAATATATTCGTTAAGATGGTTAGTGAATTAAAGTAAGGAATTTTTGTGGGAAGAATTTTTTGCTAGGGATTTTTAAGGATAATTAACGGCCATTGGTCGATTTAATGCGATGAGCATGAGTTATGTATAGTTGTAGCCTGTAGGTATTTTGGTTTTGCATGGAAATATTCTGAAATCTATTGTGTCTCTCGTTCATTAGTTGTTTTTTTTTCTTTATTGAAATGAAATGTGAGCAAAAAAGGAAAAATGCTTGCTATTTGTAGATGAAGTGTGACGGATGTTTGGGATGAGGCGTGAAACCACAACTTTTTGTTGTTGTGATTTAGTTTCTTGTAGGTACCTATTTCTTGATTGGTTTATTTGTACTATCTATAATTAGGTAATAGGAGGTAGTGTATAGGTAGGTAGATTGGTCAATGGTTGTAGGTTGGTAGGTAGGTATTTTACGTTGCCGATAATGAGAACAAATTATGGGTAGGTATAGGTAAGCAAAGAATTGAGACTTTCAAAATTGTAGCTTATAGGTAGCTAGGTACCTACTTTATAGGTATAGGCAGGGCCAGTCCTAGCCAAAATTGCGCCCTGTGCAAGATTTATAGTAAGCGCCACTTTTTATATTTGCACACATATATACACATAGCAAATGGGGGAACCCGACTAATCCTCGCAAAACAAAAACTCCGCACGACACATCCTCGCAAACAAAATCATCGCAAAACCAAATTTCTGCAGAGACACATGCCCGCAAACAAAATCTTCTCAAAGACACATCTCTGCTGCGAAACATCCCCGAAAAACAAAATCATCGCAAAGACACATCCCCGAAAAACAAAATCCTCGCAAAGACACATTTTCGAGGTAGTTGATATACACTCAAGGCAGTTGACCGAGGTATTTTTTCGGTGGGCTTTTAAACTGGCAACAATTAGGTAAAATTATGTGGTATAGCAATGGGGTAGGTGATAGTAAGGTTGAACGCGAGAGGAATAGCAAATATAGAAATAGGGCACTGTTATTTGTGATTTGTCCATTAGGAATCTAAAGAGGTTGGGTGGAATGGGGGATGGGTTTATTTAAGTACGGGGCCGGATAAGAAAAATGTTACGTCGCTGTTCATAAACGGGTGGTTCATAAAAATGTCAACTTCGTTGTTTCTTGAGTGATTTCAATGAAATTGACACTATTAATAGGTAAGATAAAGTTATGAAAGAAAAATTATTTTCAAAACAGGGTGGTTCATAAATATGGCAAAAAATGCTAACTTCGTAGTTCCTTGGGTGATTTTGCTAAAATTGACACTGCTATGAGGTGATATAAACTTATGAAAGAAAAAAATATTTTCAAATTAGGGTGGTTCATAAAAATGTCAACTTCGTTGTTTCTTGCGCGAAATCAATGAAACTGACATAGCTATTAGCTGAGCTATAGTTAAGATTACACTGTCTAAGAGTTGTATAAGAAAAATTTTGTCTCTTCTAGCACCAACGATATTACTTGGGCATTGAAGAGCTCTGAAAAGAGCAACACGCGGTGAGCTCCAAGATACAAAATGGATTGCTTTCGGGTTTTGTGGTAAGATTCAGGGCTATTAAAATTGATTTATGTATATAAAAAAAATTTCAATTAGGTTCCGTCAAAAAGAAAGCAATTTTTAGAAAGAGAAAGTGCTCTAAGGGAGTTTTTAGCGCTGCAAGCCGACATGCCAATCCAAGAATTTTTGGAATTGCTAGCACTGTGCCTAGAAGCTGCACATTAAAAGTCGAAATTGTTTATTTTGTTGAAAAATTAAAAACTACCATATAAACAAAATCTTATAATTTATTTTTATTAACCTATCTTCTATATATATAAAAGAAAGTCATGTTAGCTACACTATTTATAACTCAATAACGGCTGAACCGATTTGGCTGAAAATTAGTGGAGAGGTAGCTTAGAACCAGGAGACATGGGATACTTTTTATCCCGTTTCCGTGGGACGTGACATAAAACGTGGTATAACAAAATGCAAAAAACAGAATAAAGAAAAATTTATCAGTCAAAACATCAATGTTTGTTCCTAAAAGCACCGGGATGGTTTAGAAAGTTGTTTGAGACATTGTCAATAAAATTCATTTTTCAATACTTTAGTAGTATATTATGTACATAATATGTCAATTGAAGAAAATTAATTAAACGAAAATTTTTAAATGAATTAAAAGGAATGTGAAAAACACAATAATAAATGGTATGTGCATTTTGCATATATAAAAATAGTAAGATCAAAAGGTATTAAAAGAAAATTAAAAATAAATAAATAAACATTAAACAATTCAGGTTCCCCCACATCAACGCGAATTGTTTTCGTCGCCTCGACAGGTTCGCGTTGATGTGGGGGAACCTTTAAACGAATACTCAAACAAAATTAATGAAGTGGTGTGTGCATAAGAGAGATCCAAACTCTAGGGCGATTATTAAAATTGGTTCCCGCGTCCGGTTATTAGAGATTCCGCTTATGGGAGACTCATTACTATGAATTTTAAGGTTAACCCAAACCAACGAGAAAAATTCGGAACGACGACGAAAATTTTGCCTGTAAAAATTATTTACAAGACGATAAGTGACAAAATTAATGAAGTGGTGTGTGCATAAGAGAGATCCAAACTCTAAGGCGATTATTAAAATTGGCTCCCGCGTCCGGTTATTAGAGATTCCGCTTATGGGAGACTCATTACTATGAATTTAAAGGTTAACCCAAACCAACGGGAAAAATTCGGAACGACGACGAAAATTTTGCCTGTAAAAATTATTTACAAGACGATAAGTGACAGTACTCACACCAAGCAACGTGAGTCTTGACGATCACGATGTGACTAAGCGAAACAAATATACAGAGCTCGTCTAACCAGAGTAATAGAAGCTAATAACCTTATAATCGTAAGACTAAAAAAAAGCGTATGTAAAATATATTGACAGCCGAAAGTCACGTCGTCCGTCGTCGCGGTCGTTTCGAATGTTTTGCGTTGGTTGTATTTCCTAAAAATGCCCCCGAAAAGACAAAACATAGGAATAAATGCACTCAAAAAAAAAAATTATAGTGAAAATGAAGAACTATACGAACAACCCATTGAATCAATACGCGTAAAAAATTCACAGTCACGTACAAATGAAACAAACGCACAAACTGAATTAAGAATTGAAAACGACCGTAGAAAAAGAAGACGAGCAAAAAAAAGTTTAAAGTATAATTTTTATAATACAAAGGGTTGCAGGCTGTAGGGTTCAGAGAAGCGGTCTGATAACAGTTATAGAAAATATACAATAATTTCGACTTCGGAGTTATTAAAATACCTAACGCCAGCTATAGCAATCTTCCCTTGCGTTTAAGGTTATTCCACTATCCCAAATTTTTCACATAGGTCGAGCTGTTGTACATAAATAACATATTAATATTTTATTTTATTAATTTTGTACAAAACCAAGATTTGTCAACCCGTGCGAACCCAGGGCGGGTCAGCTATCTATTATAAATAAATGGCATTATTTTAAATCAAACATAAAATATTGTTTTCTTTCTCAAGCTCAGCTTATACCTATGTAAGTTTCATTGATATCTCACAAGAAATAACGAAGTTGACATTTTTATAAACCACCCTTATTTTTTAAATATTTTTTTGGTTCATGACTCAGCTCAGCTAATACCTATACATATGTCAGTTTCATTGATATCGCGCAAGAAACAACGAAGTTGACCTTTTTATGAACCACCCTTATTTGAAAATATTTTTTTTTTCATAACTTTATCTCACCTATAGCAGTGTCAATTTTAGCAAAATCACCCAAGGAACTACGAAGTTAGCATTTTTTGCCATATTTATGAACCACCCTGTTTTGAAAATATTTTTTTTCTTTCACAACTTTATCTTACCTATTACTAGTGTCAATTTCATTGAACTCACTCAAGAAACAACGAAGTTGACATTTTTATGAACCACCCGTTTTTCTTATCCGGCCCCGTACTTAAATAAACCCATCCCCCATGCCACCCAACCTCTTTAGATTCCTTATGGACAAATCACAAATAACAGCGCCCTATTTTTGTATTTTCTACTCCACTCGCGTTCAACCTTACTATCACCTACCCGGGTTGGGTATAGCCGATCCCGGAACCACTGGTCCCAAGACCACTTATCCCAGACAACTGGTACCAAGACACCCTGTTCACCAAACTCATCCCGGAAGTTATCGCAAAAAGACCAATTAAATTTTTATCGAAGATAAAACTCGTCGAATACAATGGTTCGTGTATTTAATATATTCGTTAAGATGGTTAGTGAATTAAAGTAAGGAATTTTTGTGGGAAGAATTTTTTGCTAGGGATTTTTAAGGATAATTAACGGCCATTGGTCGATTTAATGCGATGAGCATGAGTTATGTATAGTGTAGCCTGTAGGTATATTGGTTTTGCATGGAAATATTCTGAAATCTATTGTGTCTCTCGTTCATTAGTTGTTTTTTTTTTCTTTATTGAAATGAAATGTGAGCAAAAAAGGAAAAATGCTTGCTATTTGTAGATGAAGTGTGACGGATGTTTGGGATGAGGCGTGAAACCACAACTTTTTGTTGTTGTGATTTAGTTTCTTGTAGGTACCTATTTCTTGATTGGTTTATTTGTACTATCTATAATTAGGTAATAGGAGGTAGTGTATAGGTAGGTAGATTGGTCAATGGTTGTAGGTTGGTAGGTAGGTATTTTACGTTGCCGATAATGAGAACAAATTATGGGTAGGTATAGGTAAGCAAAGAATTGAGACTTTCAAAATTGTAGCTTATAGGTAGCTAGGTACCTACTTTATAGGTATAGGCAGGGCCAGTCCTAGCCAAAATTGCGCCCTGTGCAAGATTTATAGTAAGCGCCACTTTTTATATTTGCACACATATATACACATAGCAAATGGGGGAACCCGACTAATCCTCGCAAAACAAAAACTCCGCACGACACATCCTCGCAAACAAAATCATCGCAAAACCAAATTTCTGCAGAGACACATACCCGCAAACAAAATCTTCTCAAAGACACATCTCTGCTGCGACACATCCCCGAAAAACAAAATCATCGCAAAGACACATCCCCGAAAAACAAAATCCTCGCAAAGACACATTTTCGAGGTAGTTGATATACACTCAAGGCAGTTGACCGAGGTATTTTTTCGGTGGGCTTTTAAACTGGCAACAATTAGGTAAAATTATGTGGTATAGCAATGGGGTAGGTGATAGTAAGGTTGAACGCGAGAGGAGTAGCAAATATAGAAATAGGGCGCTGTTATTTGTGATTTGTCCATTAGGAATCTAAAGAGGTTGGGTGGAATGGGGGATGGGTTTATTTAAGTACGGGGCCGGATAAGAAAAATGTTACGTCGCTGTTCATAAACGGGTGGTTCATAAAAATGTCAACTTCGTTGTTTCTTGAGTGATTTCAATGAAATTGACACTAGTAATAGGTAAGATAAAGTTATGAAAGAAAAAATTATTTTCAAAACAGGGTGGTTCATAAATATTGCAAAAAATGCTAACTTCGTAGTTCCTTGGGTGATTTTGCTGATACTGACACTGCTAAGAGGAGAGATAAAGTTATGAATGAAACAAATATTTTCAACAGGGTGGTTCAAAAAAAATGTCAACTTCGTTATTCCTTGAGTGATTTTAATGAAATTGACACTACTAATAGGTTAGATAAATTTATGAGAGAAAAAAATATTTTCAAAACAGGGTGGTTCATAAATATGGCAAAAAAATGCTAACTTCGTAGTTCCTTGGGTGATTTTGCTGAAATTGACACTGCCAAGAGGTGAGATAAAGTTATGAAAGAAAAAATATTTTTAAATTAGGGTAGTTCATAAAAATGTCAACTTCGTTGTTTCTTGCGTGATTTCAATGAAACTGCCATAGGTATTAGGTGAGCTTGAGTTATGAACAAAAAAAATATTTTCAAATTAGGGTGGTTCATAAAAATGTCAACTTCGTTTTTTATTGGGCGATTTCAATGAAACTGACATAGGTTATAACTGAGCCATAGTTAAGATTACACTGTCTAAGAGTTGTATAAGAACAGTTTTGTCTCTTCTAGCACTGAAGATATTACTTGGACAACCTACATGATCTGTAATATAGTCTGTTTAACAAAAATTGTCACTACAGGGCTAGCAAAACAGTGGCGCCTGTATTTATCACGACACTGAATGAAAAAAACTTCAACTAAAAACTACTCACTGGCTTACATGAATTGTGTGCCTAACAATTTAACTTGTATAGGGTCCAATTTTGAATATTTGGTAGGCTATAGCTTGTAAAGAATTAATATAGGGCTTTATTATACAAGTCATCTAATTTTCAAAATTATTTAAAATAATTGCTTTTTAAGAGTGAAATAATAAATTTGTATACAAGGCTTGTCTAATAAAGTATGAAAAGGCCTGTTTAAGATGCTAATAGCAAACTAATAGAAATTATTGCTTTTTTTGGTGAGCTATTACCTTCCATAAGAAAAATAAAGCTTTTATAAAATGTTAATAGCAAGCTTATGTAAAATATTGCTTTCCTTGGTGAGCTATTGGCTTTCATAAGAAAAGTCAGCCTCCTCGCCGTCAGTACACGCAATTTCGATCGCTCCTATATTTTTTTTATTTTCAACTAGCCTCACCCCTCCTTTAATTCAAATTGGTGTGTTTATTTTTCCTTCCATACAATCTTTTTGGAATTGTGCTAAAATAAATTGTGAAAAACTGAATTTGAAGTGAATAACTATGTTTAAAAGTGAATTTTTATCATTTTCAATAAAACAAGAATAATTATTGATAGTGTCATACACATACATTATTTATATATCTAATCTGTTTCTCTGAGAAAAAGAGCGTTTTCGTTAACTATTATTTCTCCCATACTTTCTTTGCTCCCGTTATTTGTTATCTGCTTTCTTCTCGCCGGGTGAGTGAAACTTTTTTTAGTATATGATCTGCCCATGAAGCATAATTGGATCTACATTGTATCCCAACATTGTATATCGTTTCATACTGCTACCATTCGAACCTACGGATTTTCATTACCGACAATCAACGTTTGCGGTTTGTGGATAGGATTATCTAATAACTTAACCATTTCTCCGATCGTGCAGTTTTTATTCCGTGTACACTCAGAATCAATATTTTTCCATCCCAAAAATTACAAAAAAAAAAATCAAATCCATCTTTTACTTGTCTATTAATAAAAAAAAACAAAATCTTAAAAATCGAAAATCAAATCAGTAAACTTATAATTTTTACAATGGAGAATAACCCTTGTGACTGTGACAATTGCCTTCTCGATAGTAAATACACTCAAGGAGTTACGTGCCGTGGTCTCTGTGGTAAAACTTATCACCTTCTTTGTCTCGGGCTTAGTAAAAAATCATTTACTTATTATAAGGAATTCACAAATCATTTCGTATATCTCTGTGACGAGTGTAAAAACATATCGCTATCCCACGTTCTTCTCTCCATTATAACCGACAATAATCGTTTCCATAAGAACGTACTCGCGCAATTTCATCACTTTGATGAATTCTCTAAAAGTATTGAAGTCCTTGAAAGTTCCATCGAGACTCTCGCCAAACGTTTTTTTTCTAACCAATCAATCTTGGAAAAGCAACTGTCAGCTATAATGATGGTTCTTAATTCGCGAGTTGACCATTCTCACTGCCGTTTTGATAATATTAATGGTGAAATTCGTTCTACGCTCGTTTCTGTATTAAACTCATATCCTATTGAAAACATCTTCGATCACATTAAAACTATCCGGTCAGACCTCGAACTTTCTCTGCAATCTACATCGAATTCTGTATCATCTGCTTCCTGTCAACTTAACTCAATCCTTCTTGATTTAGTTTCAAAGATTAATGACATCAACAGCGAACTAACAGTAACTCGCACTTCTTGTAGTGATATAATTGATGAACTTAAAATAACTTCAAACAAAATCGATGAAATTCCGTTGAACATTCAGCCCATCGAAACCAACTATAATACATCTCTTCTTGCTGAAATCACCGAATCAACCCAAAGCCCGCCTGTATCTCTTTCACTCTCCCTACCTCCAGTCCCAGATGCTCAAAATATCACCACCACTATCCGCACCGAGTGTTCCGGTTCACCTGAGCCCACCATTGTTCGAGTTGGTAACACATGGACCGTTAGCGACTGGAATGCTAGGCTTACTAAACTCAGAAACTCAAACGAATGTGACCCTTATTTTTTAAATAATACACCTAATCACGTCGATAGCTCATGGATCCAGAATCTTTTTATGCGCAAATATAAGATCACCATTGGAGAATGCCGCAAGATAAACTAGGGTGTCCATAATTTAAATGAAAAAAAAAGAGAACATTTCCAATATGCAAACATAACCAAAAAAAAACATCAACCAAAAACGATTAAAATAACGACTTGTTCACAAAATATTTTTTTAATTTATTAAGAGAATTAGTTTCAGGTATAGAAGACAGAAGAGTTTGAATTTAAAACAGTTTCGAAAACATTAATCAATTGCCGTGTTCAGAAAAATGAGATCTCAAAGATTTTTCTCACTCAAAAAGTGAGCAAGCGAATCCAAGATTTTTTTCCTCAGAGTTTTGACAGCAAAGCAGAGAAATTTTGCTGAGGAATCCTGTTCAGGTAACTGACCATGTCTATTAATTCAAAAACAATAGTCACGCTGTTCTGATTTCCATTCCGAATCAAATCCGTTAACAGAATATAAAAAAAAATATAATGTGTAGAAATTCACACAAATGCACAGAGTTTCAAACTAAAGGAACGCACCTTTTTAGCTGAAACAACATTTTTAAGATTTTGCCAATTCCAAATCGGATATAAAAATTCCAAACGTCAAGAATTTTCAATCCGATCGAAAATCAAAGCACACTCAATCCGCAAGTATTGAAAGCGAGAATTATTTCAAAACACCTATGTTCTTATTTATAAACGTTGTCTAACATTAGACAACTGCCTAACTTTGGAAAATGTATTCAAAAACCTTGTTTATTGTTGTCGTATAGCTGCCTAACTTAGACACAAGAGTAGATTGTCCAAACCGAGAATAATGTGATATTTATTTTAATTAAATAAAGCATATTTCCACCAATTTAAAAATAGTTAGACAGTGTCTAAGTAGACACAAATCTAATAAGTACGACTGCTAGAGTTTGAAAACGATAGGATTTTATGACCGATGGGAATTCAGAACAGGGTGAATGTTATAATTCTTAATCTGAAGTTTCATATTTTTGAAAATTTCTTATTTGTGATGGGTATTTATTTTCATTTAAAAATATATTGTAAAACTTTTGAAAGTTTTAATCCTTCAAACTGTAAGCCACTATTAAAATTGACTTAACAGTTCCCAGTTCCCACTTTTAAACTGTTATTTTCTTCTAAAAAGTATGCTCCACGTTCAAATATTTCCGAGGAAAACAGAAAAAAAAAACAAAAATTTTTTAAAAACTTCATACATAATTATATTAGGTATGTTCCTTTGGCCTGCATCATCTACTGTTAAGTACTTCTGGCTCCGTAGTCAAATAAGTTTAAAGCACTTCAATAATGTAGATACGAATTGTATCCACGCAAAAAAGCAGCACTATCAGTAAAAAGAAGTTACATATATAGTAAATTACTGTTGTTGGTGTTTCTCTAATCAAAAATAATATACAAATACAAACAACAAAAATTACATTTATATTGAGGTTAGATTTGTTGGCAAAATTAAATTACTCCATTCATCATCTACTAGTAAATACCAAGAAGAAAATTTGCAGGGCCCAATGGAACAGACCTAAAAATAATAATAAATTCGGAAAGAAATTCAGAATTATTTGAAGAACAAAAAAAATTAACCCTTTTTTATCAGACACTGTTTTCCGAAAGTCTTCATTTTTTAATTCCACATTCTCTAACATTTTTCAAAATCAAATATTCGCAACATCATCAAGATCATCTAATGAAAATTGAAGTGTCCATTTTTCTATGTACTTAATATATTTTTTGTAACAATTAATGCATTTTATTTCAAGCATTGTACTTCACTTTCAACCCGCTTTTATTTAAATTGTTAAGGATTGATTTAGGGCTGAGTGGAATACATTTTTTTTGAGAGAATCTAAAATTGTTGAAACTTCCAAGTTCCAATGGTTAATTGTTTTCAAAGTTGAGAATCACATAAAATTTGAAATACAATTAATTTTGAAGTTCATTTGTGGAAAACCTATTTTGTATTTCGAAAAAGAGACTAAAAAGAGGACGTGCAAAAAAAAGATAACAAAAAAAGAATTTTATGAAAAAAGAGAGTGTAAAAAAGATCGGAATAGAAAAAGAGAACATGTTCTCTATAAAAGAGATGTTCTGGAAACCCTAAGATAAACCCATCATGTTTTAAAGTTTACATTCCATCGAAATATCAATGGTTGTTTTCAAATAATTATAAACCTATATATTTACAAGATAAAATAAAAATCTCTAAATGGTTAAATTCAAAAATTAAAAAACACCCTATTCTAAATGTATCAAATAAAAAAAATAATAAATCTGTAACTAGATCTAAGATTAAACTTTCCAGAAACAATTCTATCCCCCATCCCCAATCCTTATCGCCCTCTTTTACTTCTAAAAACTCTCCGACTCCACAAAAAAAACGAGTCTCCTTTTCTACCAGTACAAATAATAATACCGCACCTAAATCTATAATTAACAACAACTCCACTAGTCCACCTTATCGCAATTTTATTCACTCTCACACCCTGAATCCTTTAACTCATTCTTTTACTCCCCGTTCTGCTATGAGAACTCCCAACCCTCTCAATGCTATATCCAATTACCATGTACCTCCTCCAGTTTTTGATCCAATGTTCTCACCCGTTGCTAAACTCACATCCAAATTTGCCGCTTCTAAAACCTCTAGTAATGAACTTGATGGTCGATATGTGATGGCCAGACTACACGACAATAAACTATATGATAATGTTCGTCTCTACCTCTCATATCTTTATAATAAACCTGACTCCGTTTGTATTAATGGCAAAACTAAAATGAACGTTTTAGTCTCAATACAAAAAGAAGGTCTTCCAACAGATCCATGTGCTCTGAACAAAATATATACTCATTTCCATGAAACTTTGAACATTTCCGCATCAACGGTTGCAAAGGATCTAGCTTCATATGCTTCACATTTAAATTCAAAACGTTTGTCTTTCGCTCGTCGCGATCATACGCCTAGTCTTTAACTGTAACCCAGTTTCGCAACCTGTAACTACAATTACCTTGTCTCTTTATTATCAGAATGTTAGAGGTCTTCGTACTAAAACTTCAGATGTCTATTTAAACTGCCAAAAACTCCCCTTCGAAGTCTTTGCACTTACTGAAACCAATCTTTCTTCTGAATTTAACAACAACGAAATTTTTACCTCTGATTTTTGCGTCTATCGAAAGGATGTCCTTTTTATTGACAACAATCTAAATAATGGCTCCTCCAGTAACTCTTCACCAGGACGTGGTGTCCTTCTAGCAATAAAATCCAATCTTGACTCATCACTTTTTAATATACCTAATATCTTAAATCTTGACATCATCTGTGTAAAAGTTCAGATATCTAAACGCAACCTTTATATTTTATGCTGCTATATACCACCATCCCAGCCTACTAGTGAATATCAACTATTAGTAGATGCAGTTGATTACTTAATCGATGTCACCGATTCCGCAGATGATATAATCGTAGTTGGTGACTTCAACCTTTCCCGACTGGTATGGGAAGTTTCTGACGATGAGACCTATTATGTCTCCTCCAATGCAACCTCAGAAAAAGAAATTTTATTTGTCGATAGGCTTCTTTCTTCTAATCTTGCCCAAATTAGCGGTGTTAAGAATTATTTGGAAAGACAATTGGATTTGATTTTTTCAACTGATGCACAGAATACTGTAGCGAATGCTTATAATCACCTTCTCTCTAAACTCGACAATCACCATCCACCTATTTCATTTACATTTGCTTTTGAAAGCGAAAAAATACTTCCTTACTCTCTGATATCGCAAAAATATAACTTTCGGAAAGCTGATTTCGACAAACTTAATGAGTGTATTGGAAAAATAAACTTCGACTTTATCTCGAAGAATTCGAATATTTATTATATCATTACCAACTTTTATGTTCACATAGAAAACTGCTTTTCACAATCCATACCACTCCAACCTCAAAAGAATTTCTTAAATTCTCCTTCGTGGTACAACAAAGACCTTCGCCATCTTCGTGATAAAAGAAATAAACTTTGGAAAAAATTTCTCACATCAAAGTCGGATCAAGATTTTTCCAATTATGTTGCCGCATTTAACAACTTCTCCAGCTTGTGTGAATCCCTGTATTCAAGCCATCTAATTCAAACCCAATCCGACCTCATCTCGAACCCAAGACACTTTTTCCAATTCATTAATTCCAAAAGAAAGTCCGACGGTTATCCCTCTATCTTGAAATATTCCAATGACTCATCCTCTGATCCTAAAACTATGTCCAACTATTTCGCGGATTTCTTTGGTCAGGCATTCGCTCCTGACAACAATGATGTAGATCTTGGTTTCTTTAGCTACATGAATGGCTGCACCCGAACCTCTTTTAATTCGATTTACATAAGCCAATCATCAGTGATTAACAAAATTCGTCTACTGAAAGATGATTTCTCATCGGGCCCTGACGGAATACCTCCTATCGTCCTTAAGAAGTGCATTTCAAAGCTTGCTCAACCACTTACTGATATATTTTCACTATCAATTTCTTGTGGTATGTTTCCCAAACAATGGAAAGACTCCTTCATTATTCCTATCTATAAAAAAGGATCTAAGAGTGATGTCTCAAACTATAGGCCGATTGCAAAACTTTCATGTATTCCTAAATTATTCGAGAGTATAGTTCATGATAATTTACTCCTTCATTGCAATTTTCTCTTCTCCGAAAAACAACACGGCTTTCTCAAAGGTAGATCAACAACATCAAATCTCACTGAATTTGTATCCAATACTATTTGTTCCATGGAATTAGGTTTCGAAATTGATGCAATTGCAACTGATTTTAGCAAAGCATTTGATAAAATTTCGCATATTATAATAATTTTCAAATTAAAATCGTATGGATTTCCATCGCTATTTATCTCTTGGGTTCAGTCCTATTTAAAAGATCGTCTGTACACAATTTTGTTTAGGGGTAGCACTTCTCACCCTATCTGTTCAACATCAGGCGTCCCGCAAGGGAGCCACCTCGGTCCTCTCCTCTTCTTGTTAAGTATTAACGACGTTGATCTTATTTTAGAAGGATCAAACCTAGAGATTTATGCTGATGATATGTGTATTTCTAAACAGATATCATGCACGGAAGATGCTCAATTACCTCAAATGGACTTAAACAAATTCTTTACTTGGTGCCAAAATAACTTTCTTGAGCTTAACGTTAGTAAATGCCAAGCCATAACTTATTCTCGAAAACATCCTCCTCTTCCTCAGCGTTATTATATCATAGATAACGTACAGGTCTCAGTGGTCACTTCCATTCGCGATCTAGGGGTTATTTGCGACAATCAGCTAAATTTCAGAGCTCATTATGACTCAATTATTAACAGAGCTAATTCAACCTTAGGATTCGTTAAGCGCTGGTCCAAAGAATTCTCAAATCCCTACGTCACAAAATTCCTATATACTACTTTTGTAAGGCCACTACTTGAATATGCATCTCCGGTCTGGTCACCTTACCATCACGTCCATATTCAACGTATTGAAAGCGTCCAACACAGATTTATCAGATTTGCTTTGCGGGACTTAGGATGGGACGACCCATTTCGACTTCCCCCCTACGAAAATCGACTCAAGCTGATAAATTTACAAACCCTAAGTATGCGTCGCGATAACGCTGACCTTATGTTTTTACATCAGTTGCTAACTAAAGGTATCGACTGCGTATCTTTACTTCGCAAAATTAAACGTAACACAAATCATCGACATCTCAGATCAAAACCACTCTTCTGGATACCCTTTCACCGAACAGAATACGGTAAAAATGAACCTTTAACAAGAATGTTAAGGAAATCCAACAATTCAATTATATTTGATCTAAACTTTTCAAAAACCACTTTCAAGAATGCCCTCCAACAATAATCCCTCCAATTCCCGATATCTTTCCTATATACTTTCCTACATATTATCAGTATTTATAGGTATTTAACTTTAAGATTTTGATGTTTAGTTTTAAGTTATTTATTATACTATTAATGTGCTTGTATTAAGCTAAAATAAATAAATAAATAAATAAAACAGCTTTTATAAAATGTCAATAGCAAATGCATCTACTTGTTAGAAATTTTACATCTATCTATCGAATAGCGAGTTGGCCTAGTGGTAGAGTGCTGGAGAAGTCATCGGAAGGTCATGAGTTCAATCCTTGGAAAAATCAAATACCGAAGTAAAATTAAAATTTTTTTCAATCAAATAACATTCATAACATTTCAGAATAAAGAAAAAAGAAAAAAGCGGTTCAAAATCTCCTAATGACAAGAAAATAGACGAAAAAATAACATAATTGAAATTGAAAGCGACATATATTTTTTTTACTATTAATAATAAGATTGTTGAAGTTTTTTCAATTCAGTGTTGTGATAAAATACAGGCGCCACTGTTTTGAAAAAAGCTCGCCCTGTACTGACAATTTTTGTTGAACAGACTATTGGTTGCCCAAGTAATATCTTCAGTGCTAGAAGAGACAAAACTGTTCTTATACAACTCTTAGACAGTGTAATCTTAACTATTGCTCAGTTATAACCTATGTCAGTTTCATTGAAATCGCGCAATAAAAAACGAAGTTGACATTTTTATGAACCACCCTAATTTGAAAATATTTTTTTTGTTCATAACTCAAGCTCAGCTAATACCTACGTCAGTTTCATTGAAATCACGCAAGAAAGAACGAAGTTGACATTTTTATGAACCACCCTAATTTGAAAATAATTTTTTTGTTCATAACTCAAGCTCAGCTAATACCTATGGCAGTTTAATTGAAATCGCGCAAGAAACAACGAAGTTGACATTTTTATGAACTACCTTAATTTAAAAATATTTTTTCTTTCATAACTTTATCTCACCTCTTGGCAGTGTCAATTTCAGCAAAATCACCCAAGGAACTACGAAGTTAGCATTTTTTGCCATATTTATGAACCACCCTGTTTTGAAAATATTTTTTTCTTTCATAACTTTATCTTACCTATTAATAGTGTCAATTTCATTGAAATCACTCAAGAAACAACGAAGTTGACATTTTTATGAACCACCCGTTTATGAACAGCGGCATAACATTTTTCTTATCCGGTCCCGTACTTAAATAAACCCATCCCCCATTCCACCCAACCTCTTTAAATTCCTAATGGACAAATCACAAATAACAGCGCCATATTTCTATATTTGCTACTCCTCTCGCGTTCAACCTTACTATCACCTACCCCATTGCTATACCACATAATTTTACCTAATTGTTGCCAGTTTAAAAGCCCACCGAAAAAATACCTCGGTCAACTGCCTTGCGTATATCAACAACCACGAAAATGTGTCTTTGCGATGATTTTGTTTTTCGAGGATGTGTCGCAGCAGAGATGTGTCTCTGCGGAGATTTGGTTTTGCGATGATTTTGTTTGCGAGGATGTGTCGTGCGGAGTTTTTGTTTTGCGAGGATTAGTCGGGTTCCCCCATTTGCTATGTGTATATATGTGTGCAAATATAAAAAGTGGCGCTTACTATAAATCTTGCACAGGGCGCAATTTTGGCTAGGACTGGCCCTGCCTATAACTATAAAGTAGGTACCTACCTACCTATAAGCTACAATTTTGAAAGTCTCAATTCTTTGCTTACCTATACCTACCCATAATTTCTTCTCATTATCGGCAACGTAAAATACCTACCTACCTACCTACAACCATTGACCAATCTACCTTCCTATACACTACCTCCTATTACCTAATTATAGATAGTACAAATAAACCAATCAAGAAATAGGTACCTACAAGAAACTAAATCACAACAACAAAAAGTTGTGGTTTCACGCCTCATCCCAAACATCCCTCACACTTCATCTACAAATAGCAAGCATTTTTCCTTTTTTGCTCACATTTCATTTCAATAAAAAAAACAACACCCAATGAACGAGAGACACAATAGATTTCAGAATATTTCCATGCAAAACCAATATACCTACAGGCTACACTATACCTAACTCATGCCCATCGCATTAAATCGACCAATGGGCGAATTTCCAGCACAACAGAAAAAAACCCTCCAAAAAAATATTTCCCCCAAAAATTCCTTACTCGAATTCACTAACCATCTTGTCGAAAGTATTAAATACACGAACCATTGTTTTATTTTCGATATAAATTTAATTGGTCTTTTTACGACAACTTCCGGGATGAGTTTAAATTTAATTGGTTTTTTAACGGCCAGTTCCGGGATGAGTTTTGGGGACCAGGTGTTTCGGGAACAGTTGTCCTGGGAGCAGTTGGCTGCTGGTACCAGTTGAGTGGGATAAGTAGTCTTGGTATCAGTGGTTCTGGGATCGGCTGCGTTGACACCATGGGACCATTGTATATAAAATCTGTAGTACTATCATGAACACAAATTTTTTAGTCGAACATGTGTCCTGTACGCGTCGCTGAGATCGCCACAAATTAGACTATTGAGACTTAGCTAAATGTAGGGAATAAGTAAATAGAGCGAGAAGAATCTATTATTTAAATTCTGCAAACATAATAAGATTCCTTAAAAGGGTCAAGTAAACGTGCATGAAAATATTTTGTTTAATTAAATTTGTGTTTCAATTAAATTTTAAATTAATTACATTTTTTTACACATACTTTTATGTTCCTCCGCAATGATTTCGTAAAAAAATGTAACCCGACATTCTACCTAAATTTTAAGGTCTCAACCTTAACGATCCGATTACAACAAAATTTATCAGCCCACCAAACCAACTACGAGGGGACCTTTACAATTATTATGAATAAAAAAAACCTACTGCAAACGTGCATACCTACATATACCAAATTTTTTTTCCGATGCGAAGCCAATTTGTCAAGGTTATAGTTTTTTATTGCGTTTTTTCACTTCCTCGCACTCTCATAAAATTAGTATACAGCGTTCCCGTTCTTATTTTATTATTACGTTTCTTGTTTTGTGAATATTCGGGATTCCAACCATCACATCACAAAGAAGTCGAACATATGTCCTTAAGATGTCGCTACCGTCACTCCTCTTCATGATATTACTATAGATTTTATATACAATGATGGGACCATTGTATATAAAATCTATAGTACTATCATGAACACAAATTTTTTAGTCGAACATGTGTCCTGTACGCGTCGCTGAGATCGCCACAAATTAGACTATTGAGACTTAGCTAAATGTAGGGAATAAGTAAATAGAGCGAGAAGAATCTATTATTTAAATTCTGCAAACATAATAAGATTCCTTAAAAGGGTCAAGTATACGTGCATGAAAAAATTTTGTTTAATTAAATTTGTGTTTCAATTAAATTTTAAATTAATTACATTTGTTTACACATACTTTTATGTTCCTTCGCAATGATTTCATAAAAAAATGTAACCCGACATTCTACCTAAATTTTAAGGCCTCAACCTTAACGATCCGATTATTACAACAAAATTTATCAGCCCCCCAAACCAACTACGAGGGGACCTTTACAATTATTATGAATAAAAACACCTACTGCAAACGTGCATACCTAAATATACCAAATTTTATATACTATATTTTCGATGTGCGACAAAAAAGAAAACAATGATGCAGATAACTTTTACACCAATTTGCAAATCTGTGAATGCCAGCAGGCTACCGACATGAAGCTACACGAAATGGCAAAAGAATTCATCTCAGGAGACAACTTGAGAACAGTGGAGACTGGAGCCTAGTGATTTCAAAAATGCGCAAGAACAAGATCGAGCTAATGTATCCTGAGTAGTACAACAACCAAATTAGAGAGATGAAACTGGACTTTTGTGACGATACGAAAGGTTTAAATTACCTGATAGCAAACCGATGGCGCTTCGACGGATGAGATGTCTTGAAAAACGTTTGGATAATGACAACAACTCAAAGCAAATGTGAAACAACAAATTGAAGACTACAAGCAAAAAAAAATATATCCATAAGCTGAACGAAGAAGAGCTGAAAGAACATCATTATAGGTGTTCTGATTCGTAGCAGAGAAAAGAAGATTTGTATTTGCGGCGACATCAAGGAGAATTAACTCATTTTTTATTTTCGCTTCCATTTGGACACAAAATATAAACCTTAGTTCAATGGGACATATAGTTCTTAGAGAATCTTTATTACCGAAAACTTGATGAGTTCACATGTAAAATTAGCTAGTTTGAAAATTACTGAAAATTGTCGTTTGCGAAAACTCTATCTATGAAACCTATAGCTTTTCTTAAAGCCATCAGGAACCCATTCCTGAACTTTCATTTTAAATAAAATTACTTTAATCAACAGGTTTTCAAAAATTTACTTTCAAACTCGAAATTTGAAAAACTAAATGCTAACAATTTTCGTGTTTAAACAAAATTGACAAATTATTGAAGAAAATATAGTTACCTTGAAATCATATAACAAAGTTATAAAAGCAAAGCAATCCATTAGGACTGTAATCACCCATAACTGGAAAAGCGAGGAAATTGCGCTGTTTTTTAGATTTTTTCCAATTTTGGCGGTTGATGTGACGCAAGTTCACCACGTTTACCTGACAAGGTTTCTGTATTGTAAGAGTAATAAAGATGATTCTGTCGTTTTTGATTTTTTTTTTTTCAAAATCTGGTAGATATTTTAGCATCTGGTTTTAGTGTTTGATTATAAATTAATAAGAGCATTATTATATTATTTTTATTGTTAAAATTACCCCTCCCATATTATTTGTTTTATTCTTTTGATCTAACCTACATAGGTACTGTATTTATTTAATGCCTTTAATGCATCTTAAGACAGACACCAGGTATTTGTTATTACAATAAAACCCGCTTCAGAGAAACTGCAAAATGTCACAGTCTTTCTTTCACTTAAACGGGATTTTCACTTAAACTAACCCCACTTAAGTGAAAAAAATTCTACTTAAGCGGAGTCCGGATAAGTGAACAAAAATTGCACCTAAGCGGATTTAAAAATTCCCAAAAAGGTTTCGACATATCAGAAATTCAAATGTCATTTTCGTGATGAAAATTTGGTGGAGGTGAAAAATAAAAAATAAGTAAAAGCGTTCAGCACATTTTTTTTTCTGTTGTATTGAATTTTTTTTCACTTAAGAGAGTTTTTTTTTCAATGAAAAATATTAAATTTAACTGAAAATATGTTTCAGGTGTCCGGGTTTTTCACTTAAGCGAGTTTCGCTTTAGCGGAGTGTTAAAAAGGTAATTGGTCGACAAATACTCGGGGATGAAAAAAGTGTTTCAGATAAGCGGGTTTCTTTTAATACCTACTGTTTATTGTATAATATATTATGTTATATGATCGTATTCAATTTTACATTTTTTCCAAAACTTTAAGGCAAAATGATTCGTATTCGAAAGAAAATCAGTAGATAAGGAAATGTATTAAATTATTATTAAATTACCTACATATACCTATAGCTTTTTATACATTCTGCTTTTATATTAATTTTTTATTGCACTATTTCAAATATTTAGTAGAAACTGTTTCTTATGCGAAAAGTCTTAAGCTCATAGATAAACAGACACATTACATTCCCTACATAGAACTTCGTACTCAACGACATGATTAATGATTCGACCTTTGCAATAAATCATTTTATTTAAAAAAAAAACTTAAAAAACTAGATCAAAAAAGTTTTCAAAAAAAGAATAAAAAATAAATGGCTTACAAAGCACCATGTCAGATGCAAGGTGGTTTATATTTTTAACTTTTCTGAAAAAAAACTCCTTTCGTGTATTCATTGTTCTTTCAGTGTAGGTACTTTTATACAAGAAAGTTTAATTTTTTAACTACTCTTCACAGTAGTTGCCGCCACCGAGGTCAATGCTATCCTCATGTGGCTTTTAAAGTCCCTTGTTCAGATTTATGACTGCAAAATTTCAACGTTCACCACCACGCCGAGTTTGCAACAGCCACCTACGTATATCTTATTCTGAATAACGCAACTACGCCCACCTTATTCACACACCTCTTCTATATTTCTTCTGCAAGCTAAATTTATGTGGTTTCGATTTCTCTTTTACATTTTCAGTTTTTTTTTTTACAGTTCTATCTATATCTTTTGTGTTTCGCTCTGTGTTTTCGTGTGTATCCATTTTGATTTACCTACGACTTGCAAAGATACTGGCTCCGATATCGCTGTCCGTTCTTGGCCATTTATATAGCTGGTTGCACGGCATTCGTATTCACCCTGATAGTCGTAGGTTACATTGTCAATAACTAGACGAGCTTCTTTGCCTCTTTCAAGATATCTCGATCCGTGTGAGACCCTGTAAGGGAAGAAAAAGAATTAAGGATATGAGCATTGAGGAATGAATTGCATTGGAATATAGTGTACTGTCACAAGTCTCTTGGCTCTTGTCTGTGGTACTGTATACGCGTTGTATATGTATATTGCATAATTAGTGTCTTGAGCAGAGAAAAGAGTCCAGATTTATTGTTGAAAAGTTGAAAAACAATTTTAATATTTGTAAGCTGTAGGCCGATTGGTTCGGTTTTTCTAAAATTTAGTTGCATATCACTCATACAGGGTGTCCCGAAATCTACGCCTCAGAAGAAAACCATGAGATCCATGAGGCCATTTGAAGTCGAAAAACTTAAGAGGTAATTTTCTCGTTTTCGATTCGTTTTCGACTTATAAAGGTTTTTATGATTTTTATAATTTTTTCCTTTGACAAAGGCCCTCACTAGTCAACTGATGAGTCCAAGTGAGATCGCCGGGACGAAACGCCAATTTTTGTAGGACTTAGAGGCCGTTAAAAGCTATTTTGAAGTCTTTTACTTGGCTGATGTATTTCTGTAGTATAGTTTATAGAATTTGTATTATTAAAAAAACCTTATAAAATTCAACTTCTTTTCCAAAGCATGCTTTTTTTGAGGTATTAAATAATAAAAATGAGTTTCAAACAAAATATTCAGTAAATTCCTTTAAAATAACCTCTCGGCGTCATTTCCGTCATATAGATAATTTAGAAAAACAGTTAAAAGTAATAAAATTGACTGGCCCACTGGCTTAAAATATTAAATACCTCATGTGTTTTGACTGCGGAGTAACAAAAAAAATTTTAATTATACCTATGTTTATATTACCTTAGTTAATATTCAATTCGAGGTGCAAAATTTTAATATTTTGAAATATTGACCCGAATATGTTAATACAGGAAATTGGGTTAAGGGCTAAATTTATATTTTATGCAGCAAAACTTAAAAGTTCTAATTCTGCAGTACGGATGATGTTGATGGATACGTACGTAGGCATATAATGTATGATTAAATTTTTGAAGAAATCAATTTTGTTATAGTAGAAAATATCTAAAGATTTGGTTTTTCAAATGTTGAGCGTAACTTAATTTAAAATTCTGTTCAGGGTTGATGCCCATTTATAACTTCATGGCTAGATATGTTAATTAGCAAAATTGACGTGTTTCGGTAGGAGAACAACAAGAGGTTACAGACAGGTGCGAAAAAAAACAAGTTTTTATATTTTATCTCAAAAATATAAGTATGTACCATGATTCAATATTATTAGCTCTCAAAAATAGAAGTTTCTGGAAACATAAATGTCATTTGGAGCAAATTTATTCGAAATTCGACTTTAAGCTTCGCTCAGTCAGTGGATTGCGTAGCGTGGCGGCTGGACTTTACTTGGGCCTTGGGGGTTGCATATTTTTAATATGCAATTTGCTGAGGCGGCAATTTTTCAAAATATTAATCAAAACAGACGTTAGTGTAAAAGATTTTTGTATATGTATGCTCTCTTTTATATTTTCTTTGCCGCCCTTAAAATGTTTAGAACCATTTCCAAAAATCCGGAAAGCAGTTTGCTCTCTGGTGATAATTTTTCGAAATATCACGTTTGTGTTAAAAGGTATGCTCTGTTTTTGTATTTTATTTTCATTTCGATCCATTTTTTTTCAAATGGATACATTTTATCAGTCCAAAGAAATTATTTAAAAGTTTTCGAGCGGTAACACAGCTTTACAGTCAATAACTGTAATTTTCCTTCAATTTTAAGAAGGAAAATAAATCTATACTCCGTCACTTTTGAGATCTACTAATTTTATTTGTCCACACTGAAAAATTCAAAATTTCTTTAGCCAAACCTAAATATAAAAATAAGTGCAATGTTGCAACTTACTCTGAAGTCTGAATGCTTAAATCTGAATTCTATTCAGTTCTGAAATTAATAGAATTTATGTGATGTGTTTTAAAATAAATTTTTCGTTAAAAATACGGTTTTTGAAAACTTGAAATTTTTCTTAGTTTTATTTATCTAAGGCTAAACTCATACTGGAGCTGCGAGCAGAGCGGAGATGCGAGAAGTGAGCACTGAGCAGAGCGACGAAAACAAACAAATGTGTTCTTATGCGAGCTCTCATACTGAGGCCTCTAGCAACGAGGTATCAGTTCTCATAAGAAAGCATGTGTTTGTTTTTAACGCTCTACTCACCTATGAGTTTAGCCTAAGTCTAATCTAATCAAGGAAGTTTAAATTGAATCGGATTGAACGCGACAAGGTTTAATAAATTTGTATTACTGGTTGAAAACTCAGACAGACGGTCCTTTAGAGAAAGCAGAAATAATTCGGACAAATGTATGTATAATGTATCAAAAATGTTCTGAAGAAAGTAGGTGATACAGTTTATGTGAATCTATGAAATAAATAATTAAAAAGTTTTGATTTCATCTAAAATTAGCTGAGGTAAATCCTTTTATTGAAGTGTAGAAAACATGCGAACCGTTTTTAAAAGATAAATCCAGTGTTGAATACTACAATTTGTATAGGCTATTGTGAGATATGTTTAAGTTAAAAATAAACTTTGAACAACGTTTCTGATTCTTCATTTACTTCAAGAAAAACAACAACTAATGGGTTAATGTATATGTGTAACAATAATAAAAATAAATAAGAATAATATTAATTAAGGGCAGTGTGGGTTCATTTTTTTAAACAGATGTTGTTTTTCAGCAATCATCACCCTATTAAACACTTCTGTCTAATATCTACATAGGTATAAATAAAGAATAAATCTATTAATAAAAAAATTAAAGTTAAACAACAAGGAAAGTAAAATAGCTGGTAAATACATCAGAACAAAAGTTGATAGGGGCCGCGAAAAATGACTCTGCCCCGGCCCCCGGGTGGCAAAAACCAACGCTCCGCCAGTGCGCTCAGTACCTAGTGCCTACTTGTTTTTAATCAATAATTGGGCTATTAAATATATTTTAAAATAGGGACCAATGTACATTTTTAATTAAAATTCATACCTAAGTTTCCTTAAATGTCTTGTAAGTTAGGTTAGGTTAGTAAGCTGACGGTTGATCTTGTTACCGTCACACTTAGATCAATGTAGATCCATTGTGATACCCTAGAGAAAAAACCTATGATAAAAGTCCTATATGAAAGAGCCCGTTAAGGGCGTGGATGCAGTTTCAGCGAGCTGTAGCCCGAAGTTATTAAGAGGTGTCAGTCGGCACAATCACCCGAGTGAGGAGAGGTTAACGCGCTAATGTCTATTCTTGGGCGTGCTGCCCTCCTTTTCCCCCACAGGGCAGGATCATCCCTCCTCCAGACCCGTAGGAGCAATGGCTCAATGCAACGTCTGGTGGATGGGTTTGATAATTGATATAGGCCGGCGGTTGGTGTATGCACTAGTTAAGTTAAGTCGGGTTGACTTATTAATGCTGGTGTACAACGCCGAGGCTGTAAGAGCTGGTGTATGGGCGAGGTGCCCATTCTCCGCTGGTTGGGTGGCGACCGCAGTGCACACCCGCACTTTCAGTAATTTTATAGGTCGGGTTGGCTTATTAATGCTGGTGTACAACGCAGAGGCGGCAACAGCTGGTGTATGGGCGATGTGCCCATTCTCCGCTGCTTGTCGCCACCGCAGTGCACACCCACATTTTCAGTCATTCTTGTTCATACTATCATACTATATCATCAAGCGTTGTTTGACGTTTGGTTAAGGGAGCGATTTCCTGCCTATTGGTCGGCTGGATCGATTTGGTGAAGTATAACAAGCATTTGCTTGGAATAGCAGT
>OV839567.1:26512252-26755590 GCA_929447395.1 Epistrophe grossulariae
TGGAGCTTAGCGAGTCTTCTAATTGGCTAATTTATTTCAGTGATGAACTTAAATTATAAAAAGAAAACATTTGAATATAGCTTCTAAAAAATTATAAACGAAAATTTTGAATGACTGACTGTCATTAATTTGAATTTCTATAACAATAATTTAATGAAATCTTTGAACAGTTGTCCCTTCTTTTACCTCCTTTAATCGCATTCAACGAAATTTGTTAACATCTTTTTATGTAGTTGGGAAGCAGTGACTTACGCAGTAAGATTTAAGACACAGTACACAAATCTAAGGTAATATATTGCGCAAGTTGTCAAAGTTGAAAATGTTAAAAAATTAAAAATGGCTTTTCGAGTGCCCACAGAAGCTCAACGCGCATCATTGGAAACAATAAAATATTGAAATTAGACAAGGAAAGTGGCACTGGATCCACCATTTTACCACCTCGATTTTGACAGATGCGCAGAACTGAGCAAAAATGAAAACTCTAATGATATTACCTATATGTGTAGGTACTGTGGATGTAAGATAGTTGAGAAATCTGTATCTCGAATTTGTTTATTTAAATTAATACATATATCAGCAAACGAATTTACTTCTAACCTGTAAGCTTGAAATTTCGGAACGACCTGCCCTTCGCCAGACAACACTCGCTGGCGGATTAGCATCTGCCACACATCGCATTATCAAGGCATCCTTATCCTCTTCTAGGTCGATTTCAGGAGAGCCAATAAGTTTTATTGTTGGAGCGTCTACAAGAAAAATAGAAAAATTTAAAATTGGAAGTGCTACCTGAAAAGAAAATCAAGTTACTACAAACATTTTATGTCCATCCTCGCCTCCACCGTCACCGATTTTGCTGAGTAAGACTCATGAAATGCCACACATCGCAGCATCTCACCATGTCGTTCACGCATCGCTGACACCTGCACCACGGACGAAGCAGACCATGTCCTTGGATTATCTGGCTCAGTGGAGTTAGCTTGTGGACCTAAAGGCATTAGCTCCTGATCACCTATGTTCATATAGAGAAAGAAACGATATCATCCTTGTTTGCCTGACTGCACTTGATGAAACAAGAAGGAACATTTTGCGTATTAAAGTTCTCACCTAGGAACCACTTAAGAGTTGCCGGTGGATTACCGTAATGCGAGACACATTTTACGGTCGCCACCGCACCCGAATCCACTGTGATATTATGTCCTGGGGGAACGTGAGCGCCATCATGTTCCAGTCGAGGTCGTTGTGGCGCCACTATGAAAATGAGGATTAAAATGTAATTACCTTCAAAGTGTAGTACAGATAAGGATCTAGCGTGTAAGTAATATTAAATCGTACTCTTTTAATTAATTAAAATTAACATACTCATTGGATAGAAGGATATATAATTGTTCGGGATAAGGTAACTATATTTCCTTTAGGAGGCAGTAAAACAAGGATCAAGGATTCCCATTTCAATTAAGAAACCAATTACCTCGGACAACTAATCGCACTGGCTGGCTCGTTAAGGCATCTTGGGTCGTAAAGTCACTCGCTGTCACCTGACACTCCCAGAGGCCATCATCAAAGTCCAAAGTAGCCGAACGTATCCATAGCGAGCAGTCGCCTCCAATATGCGGTGGAGGTTGCAAATCCATATGCAAACTTCCGGTGGAAGGTCGTGCCACCCATTCATACTTCTTCGGATAAATACCTACAGGCTGTGTGGATTAAAAGGATAAAAGAAAAAAGGATGAGTGTTTTTGTTACTATTAAAGGATGCAACATTGAAATTAGATCAGTTAAGCTGCTAGTTGGTGTGCTGTGGGCCTGTAATTATTGGGATTTTGGAAAGTTTTGGAAAGTCATCGCTTTGATTAAATCTATTTTGACTTTAATAAGTGTCAATAGAGCATTGCAAGTGTATACAAAAATCGTATTTTGAGGGACGATAGTTGACCGGATTAAAACTTAAACGCTTTAACAGTATTTTTAGTTATTTACTTTGAAATAGAATTTAGAAACTGTAAGTTTAATTAAGCTTGAATTTTTTAAGTGAGGTATACTTCTTTATGCGCCTATGAGATTAAATGTTTTATATCGGACATTGGAACTGCCACCGTTAGTGACATGAGTTTTGTCAATCTAATTGATACCGCGCAACCGCATTATTGATAGGGATTTTTGGTAAAACAACTTTGAGCTTTCGAATGATATCAATCAACTATTGAATACCTTCGTGAATTGATTTTTACTTAACTAATGAGTTAATAAAACAACAATATTATTGTAACACACTTTTTGTTACTGTTCGTAATTTTAAACGTCACAATCTGAATTTTAAATTTATCGAGAAGAATTGCATTGAAATTGCATATACTTGGTCAATTGCCAACCACAATCCATAATTCCGTTATAAAAAGTAAACATCCAAAATTGACTGATATGTTAAGCTCAAGTTCTTCAATTTTAAAGTCTTAAAATAAAGTGAAAATAATATTGTATCATTATAAAATATATATTCAATCTCACTCTTATTCTTATATGAACAAGAACTATATTCGAAGGTTTTTTTTTTTTTTTTTTTAATAATACAAATTCTATATACTATCTACTGAAATACATCAGCCAAGTAGAAGACTTAGCACTATTTTATTTGGACTTGTTGAATTATTGATTCAAAATAGTTTTTAACGGCCTTTAGTCCTACAAAAATTTGGCATTTGGTCCCGGCGATCTCACTTGGACTCATCAGTTGACTAGTGGTGAGTGAGACCGCGATTTCTTATATAAACATTGCCATGGCCCCGGGCAAAAACAAAAACAAAAACTTCCAATTTAATGATTAGGAATTCTAGTCTTGTTGGATATAGTTCACACTAGATATTCGTCACGAAATCTATGTATGATGAACTGAACTTAACAAAAAAATTGCGTATTGACAAAGGCCCTCACTAGTCAACTGATGAGTCCAAGTGAGATCGCCGGGACGAAACGCCAAATTTTTTAGGACTAAAGGCCGTTAAAAGCTATTTTGAATCAAGAACTATATTCTATGGTAGATTATTTAGTCTGAAAAGAAGAGCCAGACCGAAAGGTTAACCAATAATAAACGTGGGATTTTTTAAGGATATTTTGCCCACAATAAAAATTGTTTCGTGTTTAATTTATTTAAGAGTAAAGCGAGAAACAGATTGGCATAGCAACTTTAACAACCACATTTTAGAGCCAGTGGTTTTAAATGTCTTTGAATACATCAACACAGCAACATCAACATCGACATCAACGTTAGACCTAAACCCTAAATTCGATGTCGCTGTGCAAATGCTGCCAACTTTAAGGCAAAGTTTTTCAGGTTTATCAAAACTCAAAAAGTCCAAATGTTTGTTATTTATATGATTTTTATATTTTTGATTTTTTGTTTTTATGCTGTCAAAAGCTCTGTTCCCGTTGTAATCTATTTCACATTACTTTTGATGTCAAAGTTTTCGGTGCTGTTGAGATTGCTGTCAATCTGTTTTTCGCATTAAAGAAGTCATAGTCATCGAATTATACGTTTTAGCGTTGTTTAATAATGGAAGTCTGAAGCTATTTAATTATAACCGAGTAAAAGTCCCCTGAAAAATTGTGCAAATTTAAATGCAAGTAAGCAAACTTGAACATGAAAGTGCGTGAGTGAAACTATGTAACTACAATAGCTTAAAAATATACAAGAAAAGTGAAATTCAAGCATAAAGTCTGTGTGTAATGTAATGTAATGTAATGTAATGTAATGTAATGTAATGTAATGTAATGTAATGTAATGTAATGTAATGTAATTGTTTATTAAAAAAAAAACATTTTTAAAAAATATATACATAGATGAAAATAAAAAAATTAAACATTGAATTTTGGATCAATGGTTCGGTTGAACCACCTGCTGCAATGAAATACCCTCGTTGTTGTTGTTGTTGTTGTTGTTGTTGTTGTTGTTGTTGTTGTTGTTGTTGTTGTTGTTGTTGTTGTTGTTGTTGTTGTTGTTGTTGTTGTTGTTGTTGTTGTTGTTGTTGTTGTTGTTGTTGTTGTTGTTGTTGTTGTTGTTGTTGTTGTTGTTGTTGTTGTTGTTGTTGTTGTTGTTGTTGTTGTTGTTGTTGTTGTTGTTGTTGTTGTTGTTGTTGTTGTTGTTGTTGTTGTTGTTGTTGTTGTTGTTGTTGTTGTTGTTGTTGTTGTTGTTGTTGTTGTTGTTGTTGTTGTTGTTGTTGTTGTTGTTGTTGTTGTTGTTGTTGTTGTTGTTGTTGTTGTTGTTGTTGTTGTTGTTGTTGTTGTTGTTGTTGTTGTTGTTGTTGTTGTTGTTGTTGTTGTTGTTGTTGTTGTTGTTGTTGTTGTTGTTGTTGTTGTTGTTGTTGTTGTTGTTGTTGTTGTTGTTGTTGTTGTTGTTGTTGTTGTTGTTGTTGTTGTTGTTGTTGTTGTTGTTGTTGTTGTTGTTGTTGTTGTTGTTGTTGTTGTTGTTGTTGTTGTTGTTGTTGTTGTTGTTGTTGTTGTTGTTGTTGTTGTTGTTGTTGTTGTTGTTGTTGTTGTTGTTGTTGTTGTTGTTGTTGTTGTTGTTGTTGTTGTTGTTGTTGTTGTTGTTGTTGTTGTTGTTGTTGTTGTTGTTGTTGTTGTTGTTGTTGTTGTTGTTGTTGTTGTTGTTGTTGTTGTTGTTGTTGTTGTTGTTGTTGTTGTTGTTGTTGTTGTTGTTGTTGTTGTTGTTGTTGTTGTTGTTGTTGTTGTTGTTGTTGTTGTTGTTGTTGTTGTTGTTGTTGTTGTTGTTGTTGTTGTTGTTGTTGTTGTTGTTGTTGTTGTTGTTGTTGTTGTTGTTGTTGTTGTTGTTGTTGTTGTTGTTGTTGTTGTTGTTGTTGTTGTTGTTGTTGTTGTTGTTGTTGTTGTTGTTGTTGTTGTTGTTGTTGTTGTTGTTGTTGTTGTTGTTGTTGTTGTTGTTGTTGTTGTTGTTGTTGTTGTTGTTGTTGTTGTTGTTGTTGTTGTTGTTGTTGTTGTTGTTGTTGTTGTTGTTGTTGTTGTTGTTGTTGTTGTTGTTGTTGTTGTTGTTGTTGTTGTTGTTGTTGTTGTTGTTGTTGTTGTTGTTGTTGTTGTTGTTGTTGTTGTTGTTGTTGTTGTTGTTGTTGTTGTTGTTGTTGTTGTTGTTGTTGTTGTTGTTGTTGTTGTTGTTGTTGTTGTTGTTGTTGTTGTTGTTGTTGTTGTTGTTGTTGTTGTTGTTGTTGTTGTTGTTGTTGTTGTTGTTGTTGTTGTTGTTGTTGTTGTTGTTGTTGTTGTTGTTGTTGTTGTTGTTGTTGTTGTTGTTGTTGTTGTTGTTGTTGTTGTTGTTGTTGTTGTTGTTGTTGTTGTTGTTGTTGTTGTTGTTGTTGTTGTTGTTGTTGTTGTTGTTGTTGTTGTTGTTGTTGTTGTTGTTGTTGTTGTTGTTGTTGTTGTTGTTGTTGTTGTTGTTGTTGTTGTTGTTGTTGTTGTTGTTGTTGTTGTTGTTGTTGTTGTTGTTGTTGTTGTTGTTGTTGTTGTTGTTGTTGTTGTTGTTGTTGTTGTTGTTGTTGTTGTTGTTGTTGTTGTTGTTGTTGTTGTTGTTGTTGTTGTTGTTGTTGTTGTTGTTGTTGTTGTTGTTGTTGTTGTTGTTGTTGTTGTTGTTGTTGTTGTTGTTGTTGTTGTTGTTGTTGTTGTTGTTGTTGTTGTTGTTGTTGTTGTTGTTGTTGTTGTTGTTGTTGTTGTTGTTGTTGTTGTTGTTGTTGTTGTTGTTGTTGTTGTTGTTGTTGTTGTTGTTGTTGTTGTTGTTGTTGTTGTTGTTGTTGTTGTTGTTGTTGTTGTTGTTGTTGTTGTTGTTGTTGTTGTTGTTGTTGTTGTTGTTGTTGTTGTTGTTGTTGTTGTTGTTGTTGTTGTTGTTGTTGTTGTTGTTGTTGTTGTTGTTGTTGTTGTTGTTGTTGTTGTTGTTGTTGTTGTTGTTGTTGTTGTTGTTGTTGTTGTTGTTGTTGTTGTTGTTGTTGTTGTTGTTGTTGTTGTTGTTGTTGTTGTTGTTGTTGTTGTTGTTGTTGTTGTTGTTGTTGTTGTTGTTGTTGTTGTTGTTGTTGTTGTTGTTGTTGTTGTTGTTGTTGTTGTTGTTGTTGTTGTTGTTGTTGTTGTTGTTGTTGTTGTTGTTGTTGTTGTTGTTGTTGTTGTTGTTGTTGTTGTTGTTGTTGTTGTTGTTGTTGTTGTTGTTGTTGTTGTTGTTGTTGTTGTTGTTGTTGTTGTTGTTGTTGTTGTTGTTGTTGTTGTTGTTGTTGTTGTTGTTGTTGTTGTTGTTGTTGTTGATGTTGATGTTGATGTTGATGTTGATGTTGATGTTGATGTTGATGTTGATGTTGATGTTGATGTTGATGTTGATGTTGATGTTGATGTTGATGTTGATGTTGATGTTGTTGTTGATGTTGATGTTGATGTTGTTGTTGTTGTTGTTGTTGTTGTTGTTGTTGTTGTTGTTGTTGTTGTTGTTGTTGTTGTTGTTGTTGTTGTTGTTGTTGTTGTTGTTGTTGTTGTTGTTGTTGTTGTTGTTGTTGTTGTTGTTGTTGTTGTTGTTGTTGTTGTTGTTGTTGTTGTTGTTGTTGTTGTTGTTGTTGTTGTTGTTGTTGTTGTTGTTGTTGTTGTTGTTGTTGTTGTTGTTGTTGTTGTTGTTGTTGTTGTTGTTGTTGTTGTTGTTGTTGTTGTTGTTGTTGTTGTTGTTGTTGTTGTTGTTGTTGTTGTTGTTGTTGTTGTTGTTGTTGTTGTTGTTGTTGTTGTTGTTGTTGTTGTTGTTGTTGTTGTTGTTGTTGTTGTTGTTGTTGTTGTTGTTGTTGTTGTTGTTGTTGTTGTTGTTGTTGTTGTTGTTGTTGTTGTTGTTGTTGTTGTTGTTGTTGTTGTTGTTGTTGTTGTTGTTGTTGTTGTTGTTGTTGTTGTTGTTGTTGTTGTTGTTGTTGTTGTTGTTGTTGTTGTTGTTGTTGTTGTTGTTGTTGTTGTTGTTGTTGTTGTTGTTGTTGTTGTTGTTGTTGTTGTTGTTGTTGTTGTTGTTGTTGTTGTTGTTGTTGTTGTTGTTGTTGTTGTTGTTGTTGTTGTTGTTGTTGTTGTTGTTGTTGTTGTTGTTGTTGTTGTTGTTGTTGTTGTTGTTGTTGTTGTTGTTGTTGTTGTTGTTGTTGTTGTTGTTGTTGTTGTTGTTGTTGTTGTTGTTGTTGTTGTTGTTGTTGTTGTTGTTGTTGTTGTTGTTGTTGTTGTTGTTGTTGTTGTTGTTGTTGTTGTTGTTGTTGTTGTTGTTGTTGTTGTTGTTGTTGTTGTTGTTGTTGTTGTTGTTGTTGTTGTTGTTGTTGTTGTTGTTGTTGTTGTTGTTGTTGTTGTTGTTGTTGTTGTTGTTGTTGTTGTTGTTGTTGTTGTTGTTGTTGTTGTTGTTGTTGTTGTTGTTGTTGTTGTTGTTGTTGTTGTTGTTGTTGTTGTTGTTGTTGTTGTTGTTGTTGTTGTTGTTGTTGTTGTTGTTGTTGTTGTTGTTGTTGTTGTTGTTGTTGTTGTTGTTGTTGTTGTTGTTGTTGTTGTTGTTGTTGTTGTTGTTGTTGTTGTTGTTGTTGTTGTTGTTGTTGTTGTTGTTGTTGTTGTTGTTGTTGTTGTTGTTGTTGTTGTTGTTGTTGTTGTTGTTGTTGTTGTTGTTGTTGTTGTTGTTGTTGTTGTTGTTGTTGTTGTTGTTGTTGTTGTTGTTGTTGTTGTTGTTGTTGTTGTTGTTGTTGTTGTTGTTGTTGTTGTTGTTGTTGTTGTTGTTGTTGTTGTTGTTGTTGTTGTTGTTGTTGTTGTTGTTGTTGTTGTTGTTGTTGTTGTTGTTGTTGTTGTTGTTGTTGTTGTTGTTGTTGTTGTTGTTGTTGTTGTTGTTGTTGTTGTTGTTGTTGTTGTTGTTGTTGTTGTTGTTGTTGTTGTTGTTGTTGTTGTTGTTGTTGTTGTTGTTGTTGTTGTTGTTGTTGTTGTTGTTGTTGTTGTTGTTGTTGTTGTTGTTGTTGTTGTTGTTGTTGTTGTTGTTGTTGTTGTTGTTGTTGTTGTTGTTGTTGTTGTTGTTGTTGTTGTTGTTGTTGTTGTTGTTGTTGTTGTTGTTGTTGTTGTTGTTGTTGTTGTTGTTGTTGTTGTTGTTGTTGTTGTTGTTGTTGTTGTTGTTGTTGTTGTTGTTGTTGTTGTTGTTGTTGTTGTTGTTGTTGTTGTTGTTGTTGTTGTTGTTGTTGTTGTTGTTGTTGTTGTTGTTGTTGTTGTTGTTGTTGTTGTTGTTGTTGTTGTTGTTGTTGTTGTTGTTGTTGTTGTTGTTGTTGTTGTTGTTGTTGTTGTTGTTGTTGTTGTTGTTGTTGTTGTTGTTGTTGTTGTTGTTGTTGTTGTTGTTGTTGTTGTTGTTGTTGTTGTTGTTGTTGTTGTTGTTGTTGTTGTTGTTGTTGTTGTTGTTGTTGTTGTTGTTGTTGTTGTTGTTGTTGTTGTTGTTGTTGTTGTTGTTGTTGTTGTTGTTGTTGTTGTTGTTGTTGTTGTTGTTGTTGTTGTTGTTGTTGTTGTTGTTGTTGTTGTTGTTGTTGTTGTTGTTGTTGTTGTTGTTGTTGTTGTTGTTGTTGTTGTTGTTGTTGTTGTTGTTGTTGTTGTTGTTGTTGTTGTTGTTGTTGTTGTTGTTGTTGTTGTTGTTGTTGTTGTTGTTGTTGTTGTTGTTGTTGTTGTTGTTGTTGTTGTTGTTGTTGTTGTTGTTGTTGTTGTTGTTGTTGTTGTTGTTGTTGTTGTTGTTGTTGTTGTTGTTGTTGTTGTTGTTGTTGTTGTTGTTGTTGTTGTTGTTGTTGTTGTTGTTGTTGTTGTTGTTGTTGTTGTTGTTGTTGTTGTTGTTGTTGTTGTTGTTGTTGTTGTTGTTGTTGTTGTTGTTGTTGTTGTTGTTGTTGTTGTTGTTGTTGTTGTTGTTGTTGTTGTTGTTGTTGTTGTTGTTGTTGTTGTTGTTGTTGTTGTTGTTGTTGTTGTTGTTGTTGTTGTTGTTGTTGTTGTTGTTGTTGTTGTTGTTGTTGTTGTTGTTTCTATCCATTATATTCTCATATAAGTTCAGTGCGATATTTATTGGCTAGAGAGAGGTATTTTACGAATGAGATCCAGTTCCCGTTGCCATTAAGGATGTTCACCATATTTTCCGTGCTGAGTGCTCTTGACCCAAAAAATAACAGACGCAGTTCTTTGAATACAGGACATATTCCAAAAAAGTGTATAAATTTTTCATCTACTCTCAGGTTACACAGGGTGCATTGAGTGTTTCTGTTGTTCGTTGGAAATGTACCGTTCAAATACAGGAGTCCTCCTCTTACTTTAAAGATCCATCCTATTTCGGATGAGATTCTTTCTTCCTGTAGGTATCTACTTCCGTCGGTGTAGTTGAGGGCATTGTACAGCCCATGTGAAGTTGACGCCTGCGCTCTTTGAAAAGCCACTTCCCGTTCTCTTTCCATTATTTGCGAGTCAGCCAAATCAATTGCATTTTGGAATAACCTACTGTTTCAAACAACCTCATGGATATGCCTTCCTTCTAAAATACTCGCCTATTGTGTGATCCAGTATATATTTTTCGTTACAATCATACTCGCTAATATATGCGGGAGTCGGTTCTCGTCATACACACTGAATACTTTCTTGATGCAGGTCATGTGACATTTCATGGTGTAGATAAAAAGAGGTTTCATTTTAAGCTCCAAGATAAGCATGTAGTTTGGGGATGATGTTGGAACTTTCAAGATTTTAAAAAAAAAATATCGTTGGACCTTTTCCATTTCATCGAATTGCTGATGACCCCAAGCTTGTGCCCCATTAAACAATTCAAGTTTTGCTGAAATACCGATGTCTTTTTTTGCTACAAAAGTATGCCAAGTCAGGTTTAAGCTCGTTTTTGCCTGCTGCTCTCTTTCTTTGAAGTGCTCATTCATGCTCAACCCTGGTGTCAGCCATAAACCCAAGTACCTATACTTGTTGACCACCTCAATTTCTTCGGTTCCGAGAGTCCATCTTTCTAAAGTGCTTCTTCTGCCTCCATTTTTTCTGAATATAACAATTTTTGACTTCACAAGGTTAATAATAAGATTCCACAACTGGCAATATTCATCAAGCTTGTCTATCATTAGTTGTAAATCCTTTGGTGTGTCTGCAAAAATTACAATGTCATCTGCGTACAATAGCATTCGGATGACATGCTCATTTAAATATATTCCTCCCCCTATGAAATCATGCATGTCGTTGACAAACAGTGCAAATAGCATAGGACTTAGAAGGCATACAGATCCTTTATAATGTTTAGAAATTTTGTTGACAAACCCATTCTTTTTAGCTTGACAAACAAAGCATTCCGGCAAATGCTATCAAACGCCGCCCTGAAGTCAACAAAGAAGCAGTATGTTTTTTTGCATTCATTCATCCTGATTTTCACAATGTTAAGTAGATTAAATATATTATCTGCTGTGCTAAATCCTTCCCTAAATCCTGCTTGATATTCGTTCAGTACCCTGTTTCTTTTTTCCCAATCCTGTAGCCTTTTGAGTAGTATGCCCGTGTAGATTTTCGCCATGGCATCCATAAAGGAAATCCCTCTATAGTTTTGTGCGAGGTATATATCTCCCTTTTTGTATATAGGGAAGATCAACGACTTCTTAAAAGAGGGTTCAACGCTTTCTGTGATGTGAATTCTATTGTAGATTCCAACCAGACGACCTAAAAGAACCTGAGGTGCATACATAAAGAATTCATAGGGGACACGGTCGTATCCGGCAGCTTTGTTTGTCTTAGCTTTGCTTAGTACTTCTAGGATTTCGAAGTTCGTAATCACATCATCAAGCTGTGCATCCCAGGCATCTTCGAGCGTGTCTTCCAGCGATCCTATGGCCTGAAGCGGAGGGTTCAGGAGCCGTCGAAAATGATCTCTAAAATCACTGCTTTTTATGTTTGGCCCTATTCTGTGGTTCTTATTTCGTAATTTGTTTGCAATATCCCACCAATCCTTTGTATTTCGTACGTTTCTAAGACTAATACATAGCGATTGATAGTATAGCTTTCTTTTCGTCTTACAGGTCTGTTTGTATTTTCGATTTGCCTCAAGGTATGTTTTTTTCAAGTCTGTGTGCCAAGCGATAGTATTTTGAATATTTTCCCCTGCCACGGAGGCGTTCAAGAAAATATTTATGCGTTTATTAAGTGTCTCATCCAGCAATGCCAGATAGTGGGATTTATTCTTTATTATTTATTAGGAATTTTATACATATAAAATAAGCTAAGAGGGAAAAAGAGATTTTTCGAACCTCATAGACAGTGTTACCGCAGCCTAAATTATATATCATTCCCTCTAAATGAAAAAAAGAGTCCTTTTGGAGATACAGTAGACGCTCGATATAGTGAAGTAATTAAAACCAGGCATGTTCACTATTTAGAAATTGTTCACTATTTCGAGAGATAAGGTAAAAGGGCTTTCCAATGTGAAATTGGTACCAAAGGAACATTTTTTGTATTTTTTAAAGTGTAAAATATTTTCAATTGGGTAAAAACCCATAAATAATTCATAGAATTAGAAAAAAACCGTACAATAATCTTTATTTTTCATAAAAAGGAAAATCTTCATAACCCCAGGTACAAATACATTTTTTTCTTAAATAAGAATAAATTTCAAAAAAAATAATCACTTTAATTTCTTTTGACGTTTCATAAATATCTTTAAAAAAGTCCAAAATGCTGTAAACGCAGTGCAGCTGGCTTAATCTTGTTTAATATTAAAAAAAAATGTGTGTTCACTATATCGAGATACCTTTTGTTCACGATTTAGAGTAGTCTGTATAAAATTTTGTGTGTTCACTATACTGGATAGTTCACTGTACCGAGATTCACTATATCGAGCGTCTACTGTAAATGAATTCTTTTACAAATAAGTAAGGTGGATCGCCAATCTAGCTGGACAAAATTAAAAAGTCAAAGTTCAGCCACTAGACTTTAAATAATGTTTTTAGCTTCTCAATACAGTACCTATTAGGTAACTATAAATCATGTTCTGTTTTTTTTATCTCTGTCTAGAAAAAACTTAAGCTACAGATGTTTGTCAGATCTTACAATATTGTGAGAACTATCAATGGTCTGACAAAAGCTAACAATTAGCTGACAATTTACATATTTCTTAAAATGAAAAATTATCCGTTCACAAGGTTGGTAGATTTTTTCCCAAAGTCTGACAATTTGATTGTCAGCTCTTTTTTTATTTCTCTTTAACCAACTCATTGACATTTCGGACAATGAAGAAATTGTCAGCAATTGTAAGATGTTTTCAATGAAAACCGGACAATGACCAATGAGTCTGACAATGTCCTAATCGACTGACAATGATAAAAATTGTGTGTTCAGACGATTGTAAGATACCTAACAATTTTTTGTCAGATTGTCGTCTGACAATGACGTTTCTGACAATATTATCAGACAAAATTGTGTGTTCAGACGATTGTAAGACATTTGGAACAGTTTTTTTACTGACAGGTCTGACAATATTGTAAGATCTGACAATCGTCTGTACTTAGCTGTAGTTTATAAGAGATTTGGCTTGCATAAAATTTATTTTATCACCTTGCTGTTTTTAGCTTTATATGGTTTGCAATATTATATATTTTTTTTTAATTTAGCTTGCTTTCAGATGTTTCTATTTCTTCTTTTTTTTTTTTTGAAATGGGCCTTTTTTATTTTTAACTTGCCTCTTTTATTTCTTATTTTAATCGCCTCAAAACTGAAAATTAAAATTTTCAATGATGAGTTTCAATGAAAGCTATAACTGGCCCCTTACGCAAGTTAAAAAGAAAAAGCAAGCAAAAGTGCAAATCTTAATGTACAAAATAATCGTTAACAATCCATTTAAATTACTGTGCCGCCACCAAAATATATTCAGTGCCAGCTGCAAAGCTAATTACCTACCAGAAATAGCAGTTAAAATTAATAAATAGCAAGCGCTATTCCTTGAAATAAAATTATAAAACTACATACGGTGCTCCGTTAAATCCTGTAAAAACACCTATAATAAGTAGTGCAATTTTCGTTCATTTCACAGGTAAACTGTGTGAGACTCATATTCCACATTAAGTAAGTAAAATTATGGGCGCTCAATGCATTTGAGCGCCTTGCCATCACCAATAAAAGCAAATTCGACACTGGGTGAGAATTTCAATTTTGACAGAAAGGCACCTGACATATCACGTTTCAAAGTATATTTGTATTTTCAACAAATTTGCCTTTTTTATAGCAAAATGCTATGAAATATCAATTTTAAAGTATTCTACAATAATGTATTTACATAAAAAACATCACTTCACATTAAATATGTGGAATTTGAGACACAATCAGCCCTTGATTGTTAACTCCATATTATAGGTGTTTTTACACAATTTAACACAGCACCGCATGTTGTTTTATATTTTTTTAACAAAGTATTGCAAGTTTTCACTATTCTCACTTTTATTTCATTTTTTTATTTAGTTTAATAATCTTTTTTCACTATTGTATTTCTCGAAACACTTTTCTTTAGATCGGCAAAATGACAGATAGGTACCTGTTTGTTTTTTTTTTAATTTGGTGTTTCACTCACATACACTGTATATGTGGGGTTGGGGTCAGAATCCCGAAATCCCAAAATCAGGAAAATCCCGAAAACCCAAAATTCCGAAAACCCAGAATCCCGAAAACCCAAAATCCCGAAAAACCAGAATCTCGAAATATCAGAATCCGGAAAACCCAGAATCCCGAAAACCCAAAATCCCGAAAACTCAAAATCCCGAAAACCCAAAATCCCGAAATTGAAATCTCGAAAAATTATATAAAATGAAAAATTTGCGCAAATTTTTCATTTTATTTTCGGAATTTCGATTTCGGAATAATAATCCTTAGTGTAAAATTAAGAAGTAAAAAAGTTAACAACAAGATTACTGTTCAGTTCCGTTAAGTTCTGTTTGATAAGATAAGAGTGAAAAAAAAAATTAATTAAACTATAATTAAAAAAAATCACTTTGAACGCAAAGAACGTTCGCAAATAAATTTTTTAAAAGGAATATCATACCATATAAATTTATGTTAAATATGATTATATACTTCGTTTATTTGAAGTTTTGTTATTGTTAAATTCTAGTTGTTATAATATGACTGTTATTATTGTTAAATTCTGTTTCTTATATGACTATTTTCTTCTTGTTAGCAGACAGTTTTGAATTTTTTCTATTTTATTTTCGGGAATTTGGCCTTTCTGGATTTTGGGTTTTCTGGATTTCGGGTTTTCGGGATTGTGGGGTGTTACGGTAAGATTTACCGCAACAAAAACCATTTCTAAACTCGGTTCTTAAAACCTCTTTCTAGCTATGTTGTTTGGTCATAGTCTAACTCTCGTTATCTGTTTCCCCTCCATCCCAACCATTCCCATTTTTCGACCCATAATTTTGAGTCCGTTGTCCTCATGCAGCTGGAGAGTTGCTCAGAGAGGATAGCAATATAGGTACCTCTTTATTCGATCGTGTTGAGCCAGCGGATGGGCTGGAGACTCGCACGCCATCTATGTATAGAGCGAGGAAGCTCTTCTCTAAATATAACAACACTCGAGGATAGAAAGAGATATACACTTACACTTACAAGTGGATTTTATACCAGCACAACAAAACACAAACATACATTTTAACTTCATTTTTAAATATGGCTTCGAGCCCATCCTAGAATTTATAGCTTCAAATTTAAAGTAAATAACATCGACCGACTGTAAAAGATTGGAACGCTAAACGCTATTCCCTCAATCCCCCAGATCTGCACAAAGGTCCACCGAATAGTAGATTGCGCGTTAGGTAGTTTGATTTGAGTATTTGCCTTCCTCCTTCAATTCCTTAAAAAGTATTAGAAATTTGCATTAGAGTATTTGTTCCTCCTTCGAAACATTTTCAGAAAGTTAAATTTAGTAGTGTAGCTGAGAGAATGCTCAGAATAATATTTTCAACTTTTTATAGTTTTTTTGATTTTCTCAAGAGTTTCATATTGTGAATATGTCTAGATACGGCCTTGGATTCGTCAAGTTTTGGGACAGCACCAACAACTTGGGGAATTTCGTGAATGTGTGGGTGAGAGAGAGTTTCGTTGGAACTTAACCTCGGGGCTCGGAGTGATACCGTAGCCGAGTTCCACGAAAGCTTGTGATTGAGAGTGAGAATGTGTGTGTGAAAGAGGAGGCCAATAGAGGACGCATGACCAACCACTTTTTGGTTGACTTGCGAAGCGAAAAGGTTTTGAAAATTTTTGAGAAGAAGAAAAAGAAAATAAGAAGTTGAGAATAAAATAATTTATAGTTTTGAGAAAGTTTTAAAAAGTGTTTTGAGAAAGTTTTGAAGCAGGAATTAATAAATATATCAGAAGAGGAAAATTCGCCAGACCGAGCGATTAAATTGAGGAAAGGAAGAAGGAAGGGGAGAAAATTCAAAAAAGGAAGATAAGTAGAGTGCATTAGTGTTTTTATTCGTTTTGTGGAAAATTTTTTTCAAAATATAAATATATTCGGTTGATCTTTAATAGTTCGTTTTTATTAATCTCAAAATTGTGAGACTCGCGACCCCATTTTTCTTAAAGTAGTTTTCTTGTCCGTTTATTTCGGGACCTAGTGATAGCGGTCCAATCTTGCGGTCTTTGTTTCATTGTTTTAACATTTCCTTTGTTTTAAAATTGGTCACGACCATTTTAAATTCCTAATTGTAGGTATTTATTTCTATCGAAAAAATTCTGGGTTTTAATCCAGGCGCAAGCCAAAGTTTCCCAGATATTTTTAAATAAAATTTATTTAACTTCCCTTTGGGAATATAAACCATTGTGTTTCCCTTCATTATTGAAGAAGAATTTTCAGCTTACCCGGTCAAGGCAAACGACCCTAAAAAGTTTCCTGGCGCCCACCCTACAGCGTAATTACGCCCTTGTGCTTACTTTTTATTTATTAAACAAATAATTCGATAATCCTTTTTATTTGGTTCGAATTGTTTACTTACTTTTTTTATTCGTATCATTAATTCGACGAACCCACCCCCAGCTGACTAGCCGGTTGGCTGCATCGTTGTTGCAGTTTGTTGTTGCAATATTTTCTCTATTCTCTTTATCTCACGTTCTTCGTCGATCGATTTGACAGTTCGTCATATCGATCTTATCTTCCGCGTGTGCCGGTTGCACAATTTAATTTCCTAATTGGTTTGTGGTTTTATAAAATTATTATTGTTGGATTCGTAAAATCCAAAGTCGTGGTCTACAAGTAATTCGTCATCCTAAACATCGTAATACATCATACATCATAAAATTCGCTTTAAATAATATTGCAACAAATTGGCGCCCAACGTGTTGGTTTTTATTGAGAAATTGAATGCAGTTCGATTAATTAAAATCACTGTATACAACTATAATCTACCTACATAATTTGGTTGAAATTTGGAAGTGTTTTTGTTCTTTATTGGTGAAATCAATTGTTCCTTTTTTATCATTTTGTGAGTTCTTTTATTCATTTTATTCATTTTATTTTATTCAAAGTGGAAATCTTACAACAACAAGACAGCGGTGTTCCAGTTTTTTATTTTGTGTGACGAAGAGTGCAAAAGTGCAGGGAGTACCCACAAATAATTGTTTTGAAAGAGTAAGGTGTTTTTATTGAATTTTTTATATTTCTTTTTATAATTATTCAAATTTTATTTGTTCGATTGTTGATTGAGTATTTTTTTGGGGTTATACCTACAATTTATAGCATTATTATTCATTATTTATTAAAAGAGAATAGTGCGGTCTCTTTCTCTTTCGTGGTTAGTTTTTTTTTTCGGCGATTTTAATTGAATTTTAATTTGTAAACAACAAACGATCAGTGCTCCCACTTTGTCAAAGTCGACTTTTTAGTACTTTTTTATCACATCAATTTTTTTTTTCTCGTTTAGGAAAAAAAATTTTTTTTTTTGGACATTGAGTCAAAATTTTTTTTTGCTAGGTGTGTGGTCTTTTGAGTGTTTTTTTAATCAGTAATTTGGACAGTCGGTCCAAAAATATTTTTTTTAGTCAACTCGAGGAGTTAAATATTTTTTTTTTTCAAAAAAAAAGCAAACATTTTAGAATTTTGTTAGGGTTGCCAACGTGCATCTCTTTTTTTGTTTTGTTTTTTAAATTTTTATTTGTATTCAAATTTTTTTTTAAGTTTTTTTAAATACGTTTCAATATTTCTTCGTTCTTTTTATAGAATTTTAATTAGATTTTCAGTGCTATTAAATCATATTTGTTATTTAAATTAAAGCAAACTTTTTCTAGTTATTTTAGTTTAAACTTTTTTAAAATGGAGGTGAACAGGCTGTCGCAAGATGAAATTGCTTATGAGATGGAGTGGCGAGGTTTACCGGTAGGGTCAGTTGAGGAAATGCGAAAATAGCTTAGGGTTGCCAACAAATTAGAACGTAGGAATTCTTTTGTAGCTCCCGCTTACCTGTTCAATTTTGAACAGAATCAAATGGCGGTTGAGAAAAAGTTAGGAGAATTAGATAAACTTCTAGAAAATCCTCCGAAGTTGGAAACTTCGAAAGAGTGTTTAAAAATAATAACGAAAGTAGAGTGGGGTCTTCGTAGATTAGATAGGTCTATTCCAGAGAATGAGGTTCAGGAAAAGAGCAAGCAGGCTCTTAAAAATAAGTTGATTATGGCAATGGCAGAGTTAGAAGAAGACGACGATGAAGATGATGGGGAAACAGATAAGGAAAATGAAGAAAAACAAAAAAAGAACAGTAAAATTAAAAATTCGGAGGTTGAAAATCAGCGTTCTGCTGAACCTCAAAACAAGTCCACGAGTACTTCTGCCGATACATCGACGGGCTGCTTAGTAGTGGCAGATAGTAGGATTGGTGGCATTAGAGATTGTGGTAGATCAGAAAACCAAAGTATAGAGCAGGTTGTTGCAAATCCACAAAGATTTGAACAAATTTATAAATGGGACGTGAAATTCACTGGCGAGCGCTGTGGTGCCTCCGTGAACGCGTTCATAGAAAGAGTTGAGGAAATGCGCCAATCCCGTGGGGTATCGGAAGCGCAACTTTTTAGGTCCGCGGTAGAATTTTTTGTAGGAAAAGCTTTATTATGGTTTAGGGCAATTAGGCTTTCTGTCAATTCGTGGCCAGAACTCGTCAGGGAGTTGAAATTGGAGTTTTTGCCACCGATTCGTTATTAGAAGAGATTAGGCATCGCACACAAGGCAAAGATGAGTCCATCGGTGTCTATGTGGCGACGATGCAGAATTTGTTCGGCAGGCTTTCCGAACAAATATCAGAACGGAGGAAGTTGACAATGATTCAGAGGAACTTTACACCTTTCTACCAGACGCAACTTGGTTTGGCTAGACCAAATTGCATTTCTGACTTAGTAGAGTTAGGTCGAGATTTGGAGGCAGTGAGAGCGAACGTGGAATCATACGTTCCTCCTCCAAATAGTAGAAGTAGGACTTTGCTGGAGCCAGATCTAGCATACGTAGGTGCAGATCCTCCAACAGTTTCGGTTGTTACAGAGAACAACCAAACTGTTCGACGCAGACAAAATCCAACGGTTTCGGTTGTTACAGAGAACAACCAAATCGTTCGACAGGGACAAATTTCGAACCCATTTTCAGCAAATAGTGCATGGCCAATTGTTAGGTGTTATAATTGCAATGGAGAAGGCCATTTTGCAAATAGGTGTTCCGCTGTTAGGCGTTGTTATGGATGTGGTAGGGTTGGAGTTAATCGGAATAACTGCCAAAAGTGTTCGGGAAACGGGAGACGAACTTTCGGGTCAGTAGGACGAGAGTTCCGTTAAAATCTGATAGGTTGCCTACTGGTAACCAGTCGGCTTATATTCATTTAGGTTTCACGCTAGAACAAAATGGTAGGGATCAACGACCGTATCTTGGCGTTGAAATTTATGGAATTAACATGTTAGGACTTTTAGATTCAGGCGCTTCACGCACAATCATAGGTAAAGACGGATGGGAAATTTTAAAGGATCTAGGATTACATTTAGAGAAAACGAACTTAGGTAGAGTTATTTTAGCGGATGGTGCAGGTATTGGAGTGGAAGGTGTAGTTTCACTTCCAATAAAAGTCAAAGAACAAGTAGTTCTTATAGATTGTCTTGTTATTCCACGCCTTCCCCACTAACTGATTTTAGGAGCAGACTTTTGGGCTCTATCGGGTGTGGTCCCGGATTTGAAATCAGGGGAATGGACATTTTCGAACCAAAGTTCGCTGGCTTCGGTGTCTATGGCGGATAATTTAACGGAATTGAACGAGGTGCAGAAAAAAAAGAGTTAGATAGTTGTTTCGAAGAAGTTTTTAGTGAAATGCCAGAAGGATTAGGGTGCACACAGATGGTGGAGCACAAAATTAGGACGGAAGCTGAACCAATTAAGCAACGGTATTATCCGGTGTCTCCTGTGATTCAGTCTTTCATAGACAAAGAGTTAGAAGAGATGTTAAAAGATGGAGTTATAGAAAAATCTGACAGTCCATGGGCTTCTCCCATTGTCATGATTAAAAAGAAAGATGGCACGTATAGGTTTAGTGTAGATTATAGGAAGTTGAATGAGGTTACGGATAGGGATGCATACCCCCTTCCGTATAATACGGCCATCTTAGATAAATTAAACAATGCTAAATTTTTGAGCTCACTGGATATTAAGTCTGCATATTGGCAGATCCCAGTTGAGAAGGATTCTCGAAAGTATACTGCTTTCACTGTTCCAGGTAGGGGTTTATTCCAATTTTTAAGGATGTCGTTTGGGTTGCATAACGCACCTGCAACATGGCAACGATTTATAGATACTGTTTTAGGCCCTGAGTTAGAACCATATGTCTTCGTCTATCTCGATGATATCATCATCGTGACAGATACTTTTGAAAAGCATATGGAGATTTTGAATGAGGTTTTTAGTAGATTAATCAAAGCAGGTTTAAAAGTAGGTAGGGAAAAATGTCAGTTTGTTAGGCCATCTTAAAAATTTTTGGGCTATGTTGTAGACAGAAACGGTTTACACATGGACCCAGAAAAGATAGAAAGTATGTTAGGGATTCCATCGCCAAAGAATGTCAAGCAGGTTAGGAGTTTTATCGGAACGGTATCCTGGTATAGGAGATTTATTCCAAACTTTGCTAGTTTGGTTGAGCCGTTATCCGACCTTTTAAAGAAAAATAAGAAATTTGATTGGAGTAGGGAATGTGAGGAAAGCTTTAGAAAAGCTAAAGAGTGTTTAGTTGCTGCACCCATCCTGACGTGTCCGGATTTTTCGAAGCCATTTGTCGTTCAGACAGATGCTTCTGATTTTGGGATTTTGGCGGTCTTGACACAAGATTTTGATGAGGGAGAGAAGGTGGTTTGCTATTTGAGCAGATCACTGAATAGGAATGAGAGGAACTATTCGACCACAGAAAAAGACTGCTTAGCTGTTCCGTGTGCGATAGAGAAGTTGCGGCCATATCTGGAGGGGTGAGATTTAAGGTCATTACCGCTCACCACTCTTTGATATGGTTGAGCAAGTTGAAGGACCCAGCGGGTAGGCTGGCTCGATGGGCTGTACGTATGCAGCAGTTCGAGTTCGACATTGTTCACCGCAAAGGTAAGGATCATGTGGTGCCAGATATGCTTTCTCGAAGCGTTCCGGTTTTATCTGGGATTTTAGAGCCCATAAACGATCCATAGATAGGGAAAATGTTAGAAGAAGTAGAAAAGAAACTATTATCTTTTCCAGCTTGGAGAGTCGAAGAGGGAAAATTGCTTAAATTTGTGAAAGCAAACCATACAATTGTTCATGATACAAATAGTGAGTGGAAATTAGTTATTCCAAAGAATGATAGGAAAAAGATTTTAGAAGAAAATCATGACCATCCGTTAGCAGGGCATATGGGAGTAAAGAAAACTTTCGCTAGGATAGGAGATAGATATTATTGGCCGAAAATGAGGTCAGATATCACTAGGTATTTTAAAAATTGTAAAGTCTGTCAAAGCGTGAAACCAATTAATGAAAAACCGGCTGGGTTAATGACGGAGAGGAAAGTGGTTACCACTCCGTGGGAAATGATTTGTGTGGACCTGGTGGTTCCACTTCCTAAATCGAATAAGGGTTTTATCCATATTTTAACTATCGTGGATTATTTCACGAAGTTCCCCCTGTTGTTGCCCTTGAGGTCTGCAACGGCTTAATCCATTTGCAAAGAATTGGAAGACAACGTCTTTCTTTTGTTCAGCGTACCTAAATACGTTATTTGTGATAACGGTCCCCAATTTAAAAGAAAGGAATTGAAGTTCTCATGCCATAGTTACGGTTCTACTAGGGCTTATGTTTCAGAAAACCACAGGGCTTGGAATTCGCAGTTGGCGAAAGTTACGTGTAGTATACGCACGGCCCAACATGAAGTTTTAGGTGTGTCGCCGTATTACGCAAATTTTGGTCGAGGTATGGTGACTTTTGGAGGCGAATCCTTAACCACCATTCCGAATGTTAGGGGCGTTAATACGGACGATACTAGGGAACAGTTTAGGAAGCTTAGTGAAGAGATAGGGACAAATTTAGAGTCGGCAACCAAGAAGGCAGCGAAAACATATAACCTTCGTCGGAGAGATGTTCAATTCTCCCGAACGAATTGGTTTGGCGACGTAACTTTGCCCTATCAGAGGCAGCAAATTATTATACGGCGAAATTAGCGCCTAAGTTCGTAGGCCCGTTTCTAATTAAGAAACGAGTATCGCCGTGGACTTACATTCTCGTAGATGAGAAAGGTACAAACAAAGGTACCTGTAATGTTAAGGATTTAAAGCCTTACTGCGACGAACCCGACGCAAACGAAAATTAGTAGCGTAGCGGATGAGCTGCGCTAAGTGGTGCCGAGAGTTCTCAAGCTCTGTGATGTGCTTAACTCTCACCAGGAGTGATTGAGTTTTTCTTTAGTTGTCTTGTATAGTAGAGTATGTTGTCCATTTTTGTGTTGTTAAACCTTTTTCTTATTCCTTTTTACTTCGCTTTCATTTCTGAAAGCCAGGTTCTACTCCTCGGTAGGTAAGGGTGGAATTTGTTACGTTTTAATCCAGGCGCAAGCCAAAGTTTCCCAGATATTTTTAAATAAAATTTGTTTAACTTCCCTTTGGGAATATAAACCATTGTGTTTCCCTTCATTATTGAAGAAGAATTTTCAGCTTACCCGGTCAAGGCAAACGACCCTAAAAAGTTTCCTGGCGCCCACCCTACAGCGTAATTACGCCCTTGTGCTTACTTTTTATTTATTAAACAAATAATAATATTTCGATAATCCTTTTTATTTGGTTCGAATTGTTTACTTACTTTTTTTATTCGTATCATTAATTCGACGAACCCACCCCCAGCTGACTAGCCGGTTGGCTGCATCGTTGTTGCAGTTTGTTGTTGCAATATTTTCTCTATTCTCTTTATCTCACGTTCTTCGTCGATCGATTTGACAGTTCGTCATATCGATCTTATCTTCCGCGTGTGCCGGTTGCACAATTTAATTTCCTAATTGGTTTGTGGTTTTATAAAATTATTATTGTTGGATTCGTAAAATCCAAAGTCGTGGTCTACAAGTAATTCGTCATCCTAATCATCGTAATACATCATAAAATTCGCTGTAAATAATATTGCAACAGGGGTTTCGGGATTCTGGGTTTTCAGTATTCTGGGCTTTCGGGATTTTGGGTTTTCGGGATTCTGGGTTTTTGGGATTCCGGATTTTCGGGATTTTGGGTTTTCTGGATTCAAAATTTCGGGATTGTGTCCGTCTCCCGTATATGTGACATACACCTCTTCCTTATCTTCTTGTTCTAAGATTTATATTCCCCTTTTTTAGGTTTTCATATTAGTAAAGCTGTGCCAATCTTAGAATAAGAAGATAAGGAAGAGGTGTATGTCACATATACAGTGTCTGTGAGTGAAGCACCAAAAAAAAAAGGTGCCTATCTGTCATTTTGCCGATCTAAAGGAAAGTGTTTCGAGAATACAATAGTGAAAAAAGATAATTAAACTAAATAAAAAAAATTATATAAAAGTGAGAATAGTGAAAACTTGCAATACTTTGTTAAAAAATAAAAAACAACATGCGGTGCTTTGTTAAATTGTGTAAAAATACTTATAATATGGAGTTAACAATCCTGCCTATGCCTATTTGTCATTTTGCCGATCTAAAGGAAAGTGTTTCGAGAAATACAATAGTGAAAAAAGATAATTAAACTAAATAAAAAAAATGAAATAAAAGTGAGAATAGTGAAAACTTGCAATACTTTGTTAAAAAAATAAAAAACAACATGCGGTGCTATGTTAAATTGTGTAAAAACACCTATAATATGGAGTTAACAATCTTTTCATTTCACGGGCTGATTGTGTCTCAAATTCCACATAAATTAATGTGAAGTGATGTTTTTTTATGTAAATACATTATTGTAGAATACTTTAAAATTGATATTTCATAGCATTTTGCTATAAAAAAGGCAAATTTGTTGAAAATACAAATATACTTATATGTCAGGTGCCTTTCTGTCAAAATTGAAATTCTCACCCAGGGTCGAATTTGCTTTTATTGGTGATGGCAAGGCGCTCAAATGCATTGAGCGCCCGTAGTGCACAATAATTTTACTTACTTTATGTGGAATATGAGACACAGTTTTATATGTGTTTTTACAGGATTTAGCGGAGCACCGTATGTAGTTTTATATTTTTATTTCAATGGAGAATAGCATATATTTACTTTATTTACTTTTATTTCACTTGTTTATTTAATTTAATACGCTTTTTTTCTATTTTGACGATTTAAAATCTCAAAACACATTCCTCAAAAAAACAGCTAAAAATTCCTTTGGGCGCCCCACGATTTAGCTGTCTAACTGCATGCCTTCCCTGTGTAAATGCATTTGGGTTTGTGTAACTCACACTATTTTGAAAAATGCTTCACTTTTTCCTCGATATGCCCGTTCCTCTATTTCTTCTTCTAAGGTAACAAGCACGAGCTGCGCACCCAAGAGAAGAAAAATAATATGCCATTTCCCACCCTTATCTCACTCCAAGTGCCAGTGAGCACTGGAACAAACAAATTATATATGCAAGCTATATGCACACATCGCAAGCAGTGTTGTCACTTTACCACAATTGTGGTAGATCTACCTCTTTTCTCCAACATTTTCTTAATCTACCACTTCTACCCCGGAAGTAAAAAATTCTACCCCTTTTTGCTCGTCCAGAAAAAAAAAAATAAAAACAATATATAAAAAATCTGCTTCGATTTTTGAAAAAAAAAGTTTTTTTTTCTCTGCACTTTTTATGCTGTTTTACCTGAATACATTTATAGGCTTTATCTCACAACGTTTTTTTACTCAATGTGAATGCTTTCATCTGTCATTTTGCATACGCGTATCTACCTATCGTTTTGTCTTTTTTCCGCATTAGGTACATATCTACCTACGTTTATTTTGTAAAAAAACAAAGTTCTAGTCTGCTTAAGAAAAATAAGTAGATCCTACTTCCTACTCACTTACTCCTAAGATTGTGTGCCTTATTTTAAAATAGTAATATTGTTTACTTGGATTTCGTATTAACGGTAAACAGTTAAAAGTTTATTGTTTTCGAAATTTTCTAGAAGAGTGGTCAATGGAAGTCAATTGTATTTCAAGTGAAAAAAAAATTAAAATGCGAAAATTTTTAATTAAACCGTCTGAAAAGGCAATAAAAAAGATTTGATTTTTAAAGCGATCGATTGATATTAAAAACAAAAAAAGAAACCAGCTTGATGTATTATTTTTGCAAAAGAAATGACAAATAAAGATGAAATAATTTATTCCATCTCCAGAAATGATTCGCTTTTATTTACAATTTAAATTTTTTGATGGTAAATTTGAAAAACTGAAATTTATTTTAAAACTGTATCTACTAATTGGTACATAATATTCAATAAATGAATTATATATTTTCTTTAAATGAATGTACATATTTTATATTTACGGCTGTACTTAAATAAACTGATTCCAAATAGCTAATTGTGATTTAATTTTTCTTTAAAAGAAAATGATAAGAGCTTAAGTTAACTTAATTTACTTAAGGTACCTACATTATTTCTTTAATAATATATATATATATTTAATAAAAATAAAAATTAAAAACTAAATTTGTTACTCTCTCTATTTAAATTAATTCTCCCATGGAAAATCTAAATCTACCACTTTTTTTTAGCTTTATCTACCACTTTTGATTTGTAAACATCATATTTATATACGAAATCGATAGGTCGAGTTCAGTTCGGGTTGAAATTTGGTTGGCTGCTTAAAGCCCTTCCACACTATCCCACTGAGTATTAATACAAAGTGGAAAAGAATTCCATGCTACTGCCAAATTTGTGAGAAAAAAATTTCTTTTCATTTTTTGACCACACACAACAGTTTAATTTAACCTCAATAAAAATGTGATGAAATGTGTGACAGAATTAGAACCATTTCTAAAAATTCTCATGTATTAACACATGTCAAATCGTGTAGGCTGGGAATATCATATTTTTTTTCCACACTATTATACATGATTTGTTTCACATTTTTTTGACATGTATTAATACTCAGTGGGATAGTGTGGAAGGGCTTTTAGAGGATATATTAAGCCCCTATTACACGACAATTCTTTGCGTTTGACTCTATTCGAACATAATGAGTGCGAAAGAGAAAAAAGATAAGACTGAAGACCAGTTGCCCTGTGAGCCGTGGGCCAAGTTTTACGAGACTCTTTTTGACGCTTCTTTAGCACTATCCGTATTTTGTATTCTTTGCAGTACTTTTTTTCAATTACATGACTCCTTTGAGGCCAGAGCGGTTCCAGTTCCAGAAATTTTTGATGTGTTAACATCTATACAGGCGGTAGGGTGACAAAAAACGTTACGTATCTTGTAGTCGTGATTCTTATCTTGTAGCCGTGGTCGTGATTTTGATTCTGAGCCATAGATTAGTCTGCTATTACACGATGCATCTAGACGCATGCGACTTTTCGAACTACGTAAGTGCAAAAGAGAAAAAAAAAAAAATCGAAAAGATGAGACGGAAAAAAAGTGACCGGTGTCGCGTGGGTAAAATTTTCGGTGCAACTATTTGACGTTTTTCTTTTCTCTTGTCCCGTTTTTTTACTATTCTGCTTCATATGGTTTTGTTGTTCAAAGAGTAAATTTCGATGCAACGCACTGTTATTGATACCCTTATAGGCTTTTCAGAAATGAAAAATTCATCTTTAAAAACAACATAAATAAAATAAATTATTGCTTTTCTTGACTGATATTCATTTAAAAGCACACAAACCTTTCTTTCTTCAATGTATCAAATAATGAAAACAAAAATAAAAACAGAAAAAGTTGTTTTATTGCTCGACCACAGCCCAACACGAAAATGAAAAATAAAGAGAACTGTCAAATTAGATTCATGACTTTGGTTTCAACGTGTAATAGCGCTTGAAACAGCGGACGAAATAACAAAGAAGAATTCGAAGAAGGCGCATGCAACTAGATTCATCGTGTAATAGTAGACTTATGAATTATCCATAATCTCTGTTCTGAGCTTCACGAAAATTGAGTGCGTTCAACGCTATGTACGCTCAGTAACTAAACGCTGAGTGTTTATATACGAAATCAAAAAGACGAAATAAGGTCATTGACTGGAAAATATTTTTAAATATAATTTTAATGATTGGCTAAGAGCCCACTGATCTTTGTGGGTGTGAGTGATCGCAAAAATTCACTGGTATGTTTAGATAGATCTTAACTTTTTATAAGCGTGGTTGGGGCCTTTGTCGGTAAACTAAAAAGCGCATTTTCCATGCATCATTACCGATTTTCAAATTTGCTTATTAAAAGTTAAGATCTATATAAAAATACCAGTAAATTTTTGCTATCATCCACACCCTAAATTTTATGTAGGCTCTCAGTCTATGAGGCATTCGGACGAATGTTGATGTTTACACATCTTAACCGTGAGTCCCGGCACTCACACTTTTTTTTAAATAGGAAGTGACAACACTGATCGCGAGCCAGACATGTTATATACTGGAAAAGGAGAGAGCAAACGAACGATAATATATATGTAAATGCAAGGGTAAGATATCTGTACAAAATATCTTCACTAGTTAAAAACAGTGATTGTGTTAGGACGTAAAAAAGTTTTGTAGCGAATGTAAGTAAAAATAAAAAACAACCACAAACAACAGCAAGGGAAAATTAAATGTCAAGTAACGTAAGTGACCTGTATTGAAATTTTAGAAAAAGTGATAGCTTTAATAAATATTATATGTGCAAGCTAAATTCCTTTAAAATAACAAAGGAAAAAGAAAATCCATGCAAGCGAAATAAAAATTAAATTTATGCAAGCGAGCGGAGCAATGGCGTTAGGTATTTTGTTCTTTTTTTTTTGCGATGTGAATAATTTTAAGGGGAATAATTTCCTGAGTATAATAATACAGAATATGTGTGTGTCGGCGAATCGCACAACGGTGCAGTGTGGTGACGATACTGTGCAGCAGAGAGAAAGAACTAATAAAGAGAGTCAAACTTCCTCATCTCCGTCCCCTCGAAACCTTTTGTTTACATTTTTTATAACGTGTTGAATTCTTAGCGGTGTGTTCATGTTTTCACCTCGGGCAGTGCAAAACAACAAAAAAGGTGGTGAGTATGCACATATTCTTGCATATGTATTTGTCCCCACATTTTTTTATATGGAGTTAATGATTATACATATGCAAGATGGTGCGCAAGTCGCAACATCTTAGCTTGTAGGCTAAAAGAGAACCACCGGCGAATTTGACTCTCTCTATTAGTTCCTTCTCTCTGCTGTGCAGTGCGTTATTGTGGATGTATACATAGGTGCGTATTTACAAACTGAGGAGAAATGACATTCAGTTTACAGTGGGTTCCCTGGCTCGGTTTCTGTGCGATTTTACATTGGGTTTCCTAGTTCGGTTTCTGTGCGATTTTACATTGGGTTCCCTGGTTCGGTTTCTGTGCGATTTTACAATGGGTTCCTTGGTTCGGTTGTCTGTGCGTTTTATAAATGTATCTCGGCGTGAGTACAATAATAGACAGGGAGTTAAAAATTAAAATGCGCATGTTAGGGTCAACAATGCTGTAGCCATAAGCAAGCGAAAATCTATAAAAAAGGCAAGCAATAAAATAAATTTCTTAAGCAAGCGTCAAACATAATTAAAAAAATCTCTTGAGAAAGCGTCAAAAATAATAAAATAATTTTCTTGACCAAGCGTTTTAGCAAGCATAACAAAATAAATTTCTCGAGCAAGCATTCGCAAGCATGAAATAAACAAACAAAAACAAAGGTTTTCCTTTTTTGGCTACAGCAAGTAAGCAAGGTAAAATTGAAACTTGCAAGTAAAATATAGCAAGCGCTAGAGTGATGATGTAGATTCCACATTCTGAAGAAATATAGCAAGCGCCAGAGTGATGATGTAGATTCCACATTCTGAGGAAATATAGCAAGCGCAAGAGTGATGATGTAGATTCCACATTCTGAGGAAATATAGCAAGGGCCAGAGTGATGATGTAGATTTCACATTCTGAGAAAATATAGCAAGCAAGGACCAGAGTGATGACGTGAATTCCACATTCAGAGAAAATATAGCAAGGGCCAGAGTGATGATGTAAATTCCACATTCTGAGAAAATATAGCAAAGGCCAGAGTGATGATGTAGATTCCACATTCTGAGTAAATATAGCGAACACAGAATGATGATGTTATTTCCACATTCTTTAGCAAGGAAAGAATTATAATTTCAGATTCTTAAGCGAAAGATAACAAAAGAAAACAAACTTTTTAAATTGATATTGGGAATAGGTAGGGAAGATGAAACGCCAAATGCTCTCGCTAAAAAGATAAAAGGAAAGGGATAGGGCAAGGGATAGCTTGAGGGATTTAAATATTTACAATAATAACATCTATATTACAAGATTTCGTTTACTTATTCAATTGCAGACAAATATGGCAAGCCAAAAGCTATTCAATTCCTTCATAGGAGAAATTAGGTGTCAAGAGACTTTTACGAAGCAAGAGAAATTCGAGCAAGCCGACGAAAAAGTGCTGAACGTCCATCAGCATCAGGTCACTGTCCAAATGGCAAGGGTTTGGGGATCGCTTTGTGGCAGCTGTCCACAACAACGATCAAATATAGCTAGCTTTTAAATTCTAATATCTCAGCAAGTCGCTGACAGGCAAGGCAGCAAAGACCATGGGCGAATGGCAACCAACGGATGACAATTATTTAGAGGTATGGAAACGCCTGAACCAACTATATGGTAAAAAAATATCAAACCTGTCGGGAACTGCTCCGACAATTTATCAAGCTTCCTACATTGCAAGCTAGGCCAGCAGCCGATGACATTATGTCCAACGCAACCCATAAGATGATGAGACAACTGCGTGCACAAGGGATTCCTGTTGAGCATTGGGATATATAGTATATAGTTGCTACCAAACTCCATGTCAGCATTGTCCATTTAAAGTAAAGCAGAATAGCGTGTTTTGTCCAACAGGGGAAGAAGCAAGGTTAGGAACTGTAATGAGTGCAAGCGGCAATAGCAAGTGAAGCAAATTCAAGGCAGAATGACGCGAGGATAATATTCAAGCATAACGACAAGGTATTAAGCAGCAAGCGTACTACAACAGCTAAACCACTTATTTATAAGCAAAGTATATGTTGCCATTCAAGAATAAAGTTCTCACCGATTTTATGTCCACCTATTTAAATGTACTTAATTCTATTTCTGATTCCACCTATGGCTTTAATGCGAACTATGATGATAAGAATATAATAACATGGTAGATATTTTGGGCCTGTTCGCGCCCTTCTTGATTTAGGGGCACAACCAAATTTGATACAACACAATGTGGTAAATTCATATTGTCTTCCCACTAATTCAATAGCACGCAAGGTTGTTGGGGTAGATGGGCGTCCAGTAAGGGTGCACAAGCAAGCTAATCTAAAGATTGCACCGTGGTTTGATTCAGATACAAGCATAGATGATGATTTTTGGGTACTTCCAAAGGAAGCGAAGTGGATATTAGTTACACCACAAATACAAATTTACAACCAATTGCAAGCTAAAATGAAATTCCGTTTGCGGTTCCAACATACTGGAAACAAGGGCATATCTCGATTCTGCTAGGGGTCAAGTTTTTCGCGAGGGTGATAATTCATTCTATACCGCGTAATGTAGGACAATTAGTCACAGTAGATACATTCTATGGGATGGTAATTTTTGGGGTACATCCTAAGAATACAGAAACTGAACAAGTCGATTGTTTACAAGTAGCAAGGAGTGTTGAGTTAGAAAATCTTGACAATATGATTAGAAAGCTTTGGGAAATTGATGAGCAAGGGAGGTCAATAAATAGGACGTCATAAGAGCAAGCTGTGAAAGATAATTTCACAAATACAACAAGGCGCGATATAGGTGGTCGGTTTGTAGTAACAATCCCATTAAAACCTGGTATACAAGATATAGGTAGCTTCAGGGCAATAGCTTTAAGAAGATTTATGTATCTCAAAAGGAAGTTTGCAAGGGAACCAGCTCCTAAAGAAAAATATATCATTTTTATGCTAGAGTATTCAAGTTTCGGTCATATGACCAAAGCAATACACAATCCACAACCTGGCAAGCTAGTATATTATATACCGCATCACTGTGTTACGAAAAAGTTTCGAGTGGTGTTTTATTGCAGCTGTCGTACAGACAAGGGGATTCCTCTAAATGAGATTCAACAGCTAGGGAAAAAGCTATAGCGTGATTTATTTGGTATAGTCATGCGCTTCCGAAGGCATCGAATAGCCTTTAGCTCCGATATAAAAATTATGTTCAGACAGGTACGCATAACACAACAGCAATGGGATCTCCAGAGAATATTCTGGAGAGAATCGCCAAGGGATAAATTAGAAGAATACTGGTTAACAGTTGTCACTTTTGGCATGACATCTTCTGCGTACAATACAGTACGAGCTCTTTTACAATGTGGTCGCGACGCAAGGGAGTCATTTCCAGAAGTGGATGATATAATAGCAAACGATTTCTATATGGATGACTGTTTCTCCGGATGTGATAGCGAACAAAAAGCCATTCTTTTAGCTACACGATTAGACAATGTACTAAGAGCAGGTGGGTTTGAACTATGCAAATGGAAATCAAATAGCCAATGACTAATGAGCAAGCTTGATTCAGATAAAGCAAGGGCAATGTTATTCGACAGCAAAGAGCAAACAGCAGTTCTAGGGCTACAATGGTTGATCGAGGAGGATCAATTTACCTTTGTAGTCAAAACAGCAGAAATATCAGGCAAGGTAACAAAGCGTAAGGTTTTGAGTTGTATGGCATAGCTTTACGATCCAAATGGTTATATAGCACCGGTGGTAATACTTGGGATGATTTTTATACAGGACACGTGGCGTTTGAGTTTAGAGTGGGACCAAGAGGTAACAATCGAGATGAATGCAAGGTGGCTAAGCTTGTGAAAGAAAGAGAAATTTAGAATAGATAGGTGGTTAGGTATGAGCAAGGGAGAAAACAATCAGATTCATGGGTTTTCAGATGCATCAATGACTGCATATGGGGCTGTTGTATATGTGCAAGTAGAGAAAGGGAATGGCAAGATAATGAGCAAGCTATAAGTCTCTAAGACACGGGTGGCACCGTTGAAGACGATTACAATCCCACGTCTGGAATAAGCAGCAGCAGACCTGCTAGGTCTTTTGATGGTTGAGTTAAGCATGAAATGGAATTGCAAGGGGTTGAATATACCTTATGGACAGATTCTTTGGTGACACTGCATTAGCTACTAAAGTTTCCACGCGACGTGAAAACATACGTAGTGAATCGAGTTTCATCTATTCAGACTAACACAGATGTCAACTGATGGCGGCATGTCGGGGCAAAGGAGAATCCATTCGATTTGTTAAGCAGAGGGATGTCATCAGAAGAGCTAGTGAACAGCCAGCTATGGTTACACGGACGACATTGGTTATGTCTTCCTGAAAGTAGATGGCCAGCCAATCCAATAACGAAGAAAGCACCTGAGATAGTTGCAATGGAAATTAATGAGTGTGTCGTCACAACATGCAAGGTGCGATTGGGTATATGGGTACCTGCAAAGCAAGAAACAGTTTTAATCGAAGATTATTGTAATAATCTGACAAAAGCAGTCAGTATTTTAGGTTACATAAATCACTATATGCATAGGTTACAAGCAGAAGCAGGGCTTAAAAAACAAGGCAAGGTAAATAGACGTTTAAAGCGAGAAGTGGTGACACCTATGACGCTCACCACAAGCGAAAGGGCAAGGGCTTTACAATACTTTATTAGGCAAGCGCAAGATGAAGTTTATGGCAAGGATATAACAGCTCTTCAAGGCAATCGCGAGCTACCAGAACATAGCAAGCTGAATCACTTAAACCAATATTTAACGATGAGGGTCTTCTATGTGTCGGTGGACGCATTTATAAAGCAAGCGGAGAGTATGAGACACGCCTTCCAGCAATAATTCCTAATGGAACCAAGTTAGCATGGTTAGTCATCGACAGTGCTCATAGAATAACTAAACATGGTGGGGCATAAATAATTATGCAAGCTATACGTCAACGTTACTGGATTTCAAAGTTGCGAAGTCAGCTAAGGAATTTTATACACAAATGCTTAGTGTGCGGTCGGTACAATTACCGCTCAGAGCAGCAGCTAAGGTCAGAATTGCCAGCTGATAGAGTGCAAGCTGGAAAACCATTCTTACATACCGGGGTAGATTATGCTGGACCCTTCATGCTCAAAGTATTAAATAGGCAAGGTTTTAATAAATAGCTATACGCAAGTCATGGGTCGCTATATTTGTATGTTTAAAAACAAGGACGGTTCATATTGATTTGGTAGGGGATCTGACATCCGTGTCGTTCCCAGCCTGTTATGATCGTTTTGTCAGCCGGCGAGGTCACTGTCAACGTATGTATAGCCACAACGGTACGTCGTTCGTTGGTGCAGCAAGGGAAATTAAGCAAATATGGCAAGAATGGGAAGCGCACGAGTTATTCAGTAAATTAAGACAAAAGGGAACTGACTGGGTCTTTATGATACCAGCCGCGCCCCACCAAGGCGGGATTTATGAGGCAGCAGTCAAATCGATGAAGTATCATCTCAAGCAAATAGTAGGCCAGCAAATACTTGAAGGGTAGCAATTCTTAACACTATTGATAGGTATTTAAAGTGTATTAAACTCCCGACAAATCCATCCTCTTATTGATGATCCTGGGGATTTGCAAGCGTTAACTCCGAGTCATTTTTTGATTGTGAAACCAATAATACTACCACCATCATTCGTGATGGCAGATGAAGCAAAGACAAAGGGGTAAAACCAGATCGACAACGGCAACCTATGTTTAATAATTTTTGGAAGCGATGGAGAGAGAGGAATATCTCGTAAATCTACAAGAGCGTAAGAAGTGGAGAAGGGAAAGGGAATGTCTTGAGGTAGGACAGGTAGTGTTAATTAAAGCTGAGAATTTCCCTCCTGCCCAATGGGCTTTAGATAGGGTCTGTGAGCTAATCATGAGCAAGGACGGAATAGTACGATCCGTAGGTTAAAGAACCAATTTTAAGAAGAGCAAGCGAATTGAATATGCAAGCTATTAACAACACTAACCCATAGCAAGTTGATTTATTTTCAGTTTAAGCACAAGCCAATGGGAACAGTCGTATGAAGAGCCAGCTAATGATAATATGTAAGATTATCAGTCACTAACAAATTATAGCCAAACCACAACCACGCGTCAGGTCGCTCTGACTTTGACATATTGAATAGAAACAATGGGCTCTTATGAAGCAATCTGAAATGTTACCTCACCCTTCGCGTTCACTTTAGATCGTAAATATCGTAAGCCGGAGCGCAACGCCCGAATAGATCTATTTTCTATTCTGGTCGCGCTTTGACAGCTCAACAAACAACAATCAATTTTTTTTATTTGCTATTCCATTTCTTTCGGATGTGAAAGTTTTTATTAAAATAAAAATACAAAAATATGTTATTTCAGTAAAACCATTGGAATATTTGTGTGTGAGTGACTAAAATAAGTGTTAAATGCAACAATTGCTGTATTAAAAATTAAATTATATTATTAAATTGTGGTTCAAGATCCAGATTAAATTGAATATTATGGATTCTTGGAAATAAATTTTAATGATTTTATTATTCTAAAAGATACACACATCCATGTAGATAAGGTTTAATTAATTGGATAGAATAAAAACATAACAAATAAATCATATTTAAAGTGAAATCTGTTTGTGTTTTATTCATTTCACTCTAAAATTAAAAAAAAAATGTTTTGCTGCTCAACAGCTGTTTTGGAAGTACCCTTGTTTGGTTGGACTTGTTTGATTTAGGCAATTTTTTTCTGGTTCCGGAGAGTGAATTTTCTCTGGTTTTTGTACCTGTAATGCCGACTTCTCACTTGTCTGATTTTATGTGTTAGGAAAAGCAACACAAGATCCGACTTTTACAGGTAGATGACTGTTTTAATTTGCAAAATAGCGCCAGTAGTGTAAAGAAACAGATACGAGTAGATACAAATAAAACAAACAAATGGAAAAAAGAGAGAGGTATATAACAACGTTGTCACTGGGATCGTTGTTTTATCTCTTCGTATTACAGTTTTGAGTGAATTGTTCACAGGCAGAGGCATTTTATTCCGTTTTGTGAATTTTTCAATAGGAAAAGAAAGAAACAAAAATTAAATGTGTGTAGGTAATTGTTCTGGGACTTTTACCTAACTACAATACATACATTTTTCGATAGTTTTCTTTAATAATGAAATTTGTTCGAAATGTCAAAAAAAATCTAGTTTATGTGTTGTGTGAACGGATTTCATGATCTTGTTGCCGAAATCCGAGATTTTGTGAAAACCACATAATAGGCACTGGATTTGATCTGGAAAATAAAATACAACTAGTAATAATAATAATAGAAATAATAATTAAATATTTTCCACACCCCGATTGCAAATATAAAGCCATTCTTCGAATTACTTGTCAAAGTTCAATATGCTTGAATATTTGTTGTTTTTGTACACTAGCATTGTGTCAATGTGGTAAGACGGTTGTTTCATATTTCATTGAAATCAAAAAGAAAACATCGACATTAGTAAATACTTTCATTGGAAGCAATTTATTTCAATTGTTGTTAGTACCTAATTGAAACCATAAAAACAGGGACATTTTTGGTTCCCTATTATCTGCGAAGAATTTGCGCAGTGTTATTTTAAGGAAACAGAACTTTTATTCTCTCATATCTCAACGCCCGAGGTTTGAAGCTACATTACGTTTTGCAAATTCCTGAGGTCGCGCTTTATGACACATCATATCGTAAAATATCGTAAAGTCGGTGAAAAGCCTGTCAAAAGCCCGAGCGCCCGAAGCGTGGTTGTGGTTTGGCCATTATAAGCAAGGACAACCTGACGACCACGAGATCCTAGAGGAAAACGGGCGTTTTCGTCGGGACTGAATTGTACGCAAGTAGTACGAGTAGAAAGCAAGGAAATATTTATCACCCCAGCGATAGCTACTTTACTCTTTCTTTCATCCTGATGCAAGAATACGTACACATATGCAAGCAACTCTCGTAATACGCAAGCGGAATGAAACACTTTATATATTGTAAAATGAATTATAAACATCAGTCTCAATAGCAAGCTCCACCTGGGGCCTAATTCCGTAAAACGAAAACGATCAAACGATATCGTTTAGACTATACACATCTCTATCACATCTAAAGAGAATGATAGGGAGAGCTATTGCCAAAACGATATCGTTCGATCGTTTTCGTTTTACGGAATTAGGCCCCTGGTCGGTCAAAATAAAGATTTGGGTTTTTTGAAGTATCTTTTTCCCTATTAAAAATAATGTTTTTTATTTCAAAATATTAATCAGAAAGAAGGTGATTTTAGTGTTAGTTTATATACTATATTTAAAGAAGAGCCTACGATTCAGTCCGTGTATTTAAAAAACACGGATACACGGACTCCGTGAAGTTATTACACGCAAATAAAAATCCGTACTCTTAAAACACGTGTATTTATTTGCTTAATATCCGTGTATCCGGATATTAACCATCATCCACCAGTGAGAAAATTCCGTTATTTTTTTAAAATCGACTGATATTGTTGCCTTAGGAAGCTTATAACTTCGGTTTTAATTGTCGGATCATTAATATTAAAGTCTTAAAATAAATTTAGAATGCCAGGCTAAATTGTTGTATCTAAATTATTGGGGAGGCGCAACAAATTTCATACTAAATGGTTCATTGAGTCTGTTGTCAATTTTATTTTCACTTTTACAAATGCAAAAGTTGATGAAAAATTTAAGAATTTTGAAAAATAATATTCAACAAAACTTATTGCTCCTTTCTCTTAGAAATTTATAAGTTATTTTATATTGGCAAACCCAACAGGAGAGAGAGTAGGGCAACTTTATTCCAAAAAATCGATTTTAAAAGAAAAAATCCCATAAATTTGGCTCTGTTTAGTGATAATTGGATTGTTTAAAATACACGGATCTTCGCATACACGGATACACGGACACACGGATGTGCGGATGTGCGGATGTGCGGATGCACGGATATACGAAATACACGAATTCAAATCCGGATATTATAAAAACACGTGTATCCGTGTTTTTAAATATCCGTGTAATAGGGAGCTCTAGTAGGTCCTATGTACTTGAACATATTTAATAAACTTATATCAATTTAGTTTTAATGGTGAGATGTTCAAGATTAAGGTCATCAAATGCAAATAAAATGTTAGGCTTCATTACACTATTGAATTATAGGTTGTCAACTCAGTTGTCAACTTAATTAATGCTTAGCTTTTCATATACTCAGATGAAAGAATGCTGCTTAGCTGTCAAAAACATTACTATTGTCACGACATCGAGTTGGTTAATTTTATTAAAAGATGAGTTGAATGCAAATATTATAGAATAAAAAGAATAAGGTTAATCAGGTTTTGCAGTGAGGTTGAGCTACCTACATATCAAATTATTTATTTTTAAATTTGGTTAAAACAGGTTCACTTTGACAGTAAATAAAATAACTACATAGTTATAGTTGAATAAGTTGAAAGACTTCTAAATCAATTTGAGCAAATTCAAAATCTTATGATTTTCTTCAACATCAACCGTCAAATTGATCAAATTAACTGAACTGAACTACATTAATTTCACCCAGTGTTGCCCCCCCAATTGATTCAAAATGTAGCGTCGCGGATTAAAAATGTAGTAAAATGTCGATTACTTTAAATTGACTCGTAATTTGTTTAAATAAAAAAAACATATAATATGATAACGCTAATTTAAACTTTGATTTAAGAATTTCAACAACAAACATAAATAATTTAAAAATAATAATAAAGATAACATTAAACGTTTGTTAAAAGATAACTTACGCCCATATTATTCACTCGATACATACAGATTAAAACTTAAATCCAGATGTAAATTGGATATACAAAATCAATGTAAATACATCCGGATTTAAGTTTAGATCTGTACGTTTCGAGCGAATAATATTTCATTTCATTTATTTATTTCATTAGTTAGAAGGTTAGTATATATATACAATAGGTAGGATCTTAAATTTAAGTGCAGAAGCAAGTGCTTATTCAGCTTTAATATTAATTAAATAGGTTGACAGAAGATATAATTTTCAACATGTATATTTGGGAAAGCTTAAGTTTATGTGAAAACCCATTAATAGAGCGAATAACATGAGCGTTAAACTTTTCAATCAAAAGTTTAAGCATAAATGAAAAATTTAATAAAGTAAAATGGCTTAATAAATATTGTCAATTTGTATACCTACTTCTTCTTTTATTTCTTAAAACATTAAACTTTCTTGTTAATAGTGTATAGTATTTAATAGGGCTTCATGTGTACTTCTGCTTTGGAAGCTCTTGAAAAATATCTTCATTTACTAAACACAGAATATCTTGCCAGGAAATATTAAATTTTTTGCAACAGCAAATTAAAACGGTTCCACTCCTATGAAAGAAAAACAGTTTACCACATAAAAGAAAACAGTAAAAACTGTAATTTTTGATTTGATTTTGATTTTACACATTTTTAATACTAGATTGCAAATTTCTGAAATTTTGAAATTGTAGTGTTTTACGAATATTTTGGGATTGTACGTAGTGCTGATTTCACCTCCAAAAGAGATCAGGGATGTGACACTGAAAATACATATTGATATTTCAGACTGAAGAATGGTTTCTAACGCCCATATTATTCACTCGATACATACAGAATTTGTATATGATTTACAACTGGATTTAAGTGTTAATCTGGATATATCGATTGAATAATATGGCTGTAAGAGAGCTTCTGAAGTTTTGATGCAACTATAGGATACAAAATAAAATGTTCTTATAGTTACTCTATGAGTGAAATCTGTACTTTTTTTGAGAAAACTAAAAGAAAATAAATTAAAATGACCAAATTTGATAAAAAAAAAATAGTGACAAGGAAATGAAACCGAAAGGTGGTTTCTTTTAAATAAAATCGAGCTTTACTGAATATTTTGTTTGCAACTAATTTAATGCCTAAAAAATGCATGCGCTGGAAAACAAGTTTGATTTTATTATCATATCAAAGGGCACGGTAGTGCCCAGCCAAGTTCTGGCACTACACCCTTTTTACAGTAACAAACTCAGGCGATTTTCGACCCCCCTCTAACTTCAGTACCAATAAAGTCAGGAACTGCAAATTCGGAACATTTGGTAGGCTAGCCAAGCACAAGCACTACACCAAATTTCAAGTCTTTAGCGTAAGTGGTTCCCGAGATATAAGACGTCAAAAATCGCGAAAACCGTAACTGACTCACTGACTCACTCACTGACAGATCATCAAAATTATGGAGCACTTCACGACACCGCAGAAACTTGATATTTCGCACAGCGGTAGGCCTGGTAGTGCATACGAATGAAAAAATTTGAGGTTTTCCATTCAGGGGGCGTGGTATCCACCCACTTTCCCAGAATTGTTATCAATTATATGGAACACTTCCGATTGCTGTAGAATGATGAAATTTGGCAGAGCGGTAGGGCTTTGAGTTAATACAAAGGAAAAAATTTAATATTTGAGGTTTTCCATTCAGGGGGCGTGGTATCCGCCTTCTTTCTCAGAATTGCAATCAATTAAATGGATTACTTCCGATTGTTTTAAAATGATGAAATTTGGTAGAACGATAGGGCTTAAAATGCATACAAAGAAAAAAATTTAATATTTGAAGTTTTCCATTCAGGGGGCGTGGTATACGCCCATTTTCTCAGAATAGTTATCAAGGAGCATTTCCAATTGCTGTAGAATGATGAAATTGGGTACAGCGTTTGGGCTTGAAGTGCATAAAAAGAAACAAATTTTATATTTTAAGTTTTTCATTCAAGGGGCGTGGTATCCGCCTACTTTCTCAATACTACGGCCAATTAAATGAAGCACTTCCGATTGCTCCGCCCACTTTCACAGAATTTTTATCAATTGTATAAAGCACTTCTGATTGTTGTAGAATTATATTAGTAGGTATCTTACGAGGTATTACCTGACAACAAATAAATATCTTTGCAAAAAGGAGTGAGTTCACAACAAAAAACATAAATGTTAAAAAAACAGCCAAGTTCTTCTATATACAAATCTGTATATTTAACAACTCAGCCGTGAAAAGTTGTGAGATCTAATTTGGGGGTTACTTGGCAAGTTTTCTTTTAGTTACTCACAATTCAAAACGTTTTGAAAACTTGACAATGTGAACCCCCAAATTTTAGTCAGTAATCATTAAATAATAAATTTCTCTCATAACTTGTTGTTGTTTCAATATTACTCTTCTTAAAATATTTGATATTAAACCTTCATAAAGTTAGAACTTGGCATACTTTTAGATCTCACTACTCTTCACGGCTGAGTTGTTAAATATACAGATTTTTATATAGAAGAACTTGGCTGTTTTTTTAACATTTATGTTTTTTGTTGTTTATAACAATAAAAAACACATACCTCGGTAATGACAGATCAGGTGAACGATAACTTGAAATGCTTATATTACATGGAATACAACAGATATTTTTTGTGGTTTTTTTTTGTTTTCCGAAAACAACAAACAAGGTTCCCACTTTATTGATGTAATCTCCACAACTTATTCTGCGACCGTGTATTCAATTTCTTTAAAAGATTTATTTTTTGTCAACCGTGGTTGATCTAAATCAACCAAGAACAAGCTGGCTTTAGATCAGGTTTATCCACAAATAAGTTAGTTATTCATTTATTGACTCGTTTGATACATTATTATACACAATGGATCACCTACAGACAGTCTGTCAAATAATAAAATAAGTAAAGAATACAACATCACTATCTATTTTGCTTTCATCGACTATGCCAAAGCTTTCGATACAGTTGAACACAATTTCATTTGGGTAGCACTTCTCAACCAAGGAATAGATGGAATAATTATAAGAATCTTGAAAAAAATGTACGACAGGAACACCGCGCACATTAAAACAGACTGTACTGGACCTGAATTTGAAATATCATGAGGTGTTTGATAGAATACCCTCTCTCGCCGGTGCTCTTGAAGAAATTTTTATAAAATTGGATTGAAAGAATAAGGGCTTAAGATATTATACTCATTTCTATTAGTAGTGAAGAGATGCAAACAATGCTTAATGAGTTATGCTTCGAATGTAAAAATATTGGCTTATAAGCAAACCAACAAAAAACGAAAATTATGACAAACGAAATAAGAATTGAAAATAACATATTATAGTACATTGAAGATAAAACCTACCTTGGCCAAATCATATCATTCGCGATAAAGAAACAAAAGAAGTAGAACATCGAATGACAAACGCATGGATACAGTTTTGGAGTGTTAAACATCTTTTCTTTTTTTTTTTATTTCATATAATAAAGGGTGATTTTTTAAGAGGTTTAGAACTTTAAAAAAAAAAAACACAAAAAATTCGAAAAAATGAATGAAATATTTATTTGAATCGATAGTTTGAACCTTGCAATTTAATGTTTAAAGATAATTTCATGAAAATGTTGACCGCGGCTGCGTCTCAGGTAGCCCATCCGCTGAGTCCAATTTTGGCATACTCTTTCACACATATCGGCCGGTATCTCACGAATGAATGCATGGATGTTGGCTTCCAGTGCGTCAATCGAAGCGGGCTTGTCCCTATAGACATTAGTCTTGACATACCCCCACAAAAAATAGTCTAATGGTGTCAAATCGCACGATCTAGGCGGCCAATTGACCGGCCCGAAACGTGAAATTAACTGTTCACCAAACTCGCCTCGCAATTGCGCCATTGTTTCGCTTGCTGTGTGGCATGTGGCACCGTCTTGTTGAAACCACATATCATGCAAGTCAAGAACTTCCATTTCGGGCAAAAAAAAGTTTGTTATCATCGCTCGGTAGCGTTCACCATTGACAGTAACGCTGCGATTCGCATCATCTTTGAAGAAATATGGCCCAATAATGCCGCCGGCCCATAAACCGCACCAAACAGTGCCTTTTTCGGGATGCATTGGTAGCTGTTGCAATGCTTCTGGCTGATCTTCACTCCAAATGCGGCAATTGTGCTTATTTACGTACCCATTCAACCAAAAATGAGCCTCATCGCTGAACACAATTTTTCGATAAAAAAGCGGATCCTCGGCCAGCTTTCCAAGAGCCCATTCACCAAAAATTCGGCGTTGTGGTAGGTCGGCTGGCTTTAGTTCTTGCACCAGCTGTATCTTAAAAGGCTTTACGCCCAAATCCTTCCGCAAAATTTTCCACGTAGTGCTGTAACAAAGGCCTAACTGCTGGGAACGGCGCCGAATCGACATTTCGCGGTCTTCTGTCACACTAGCTGATACGGCCGCAATATTTTCTTCACTACGCACAGTACGTAAACGTGTTGGTGGTTTAATGTCCAACAAAGTAAATTTGGTGCGAAATTTGGTCACAATCTTCCGAATAGACTGCTCAGAAGGTCGAGAATGCCGACCATAAAATGGAAGCAGCGCGCGATGAACATTTCGAACCGAGCACGAATTTTGATAGTAAAATTCAATAATTTGCAAGCGTTGTTCATTTGTAAGACGATCCATGGTTAAATTGCAAACCAAACTGAAGCTGTTTGACAGTGACACAAGGTACTAAACACACGTCAGCTGTCAAAACCAGTGTTGCCAAAACCAAACCAGCTAAAAAATCACCCGTTATAAACATAAGCTAACAGTAATAAATATTATATATTTTACAAAAAGAAAAAATGCTTTTTCATGTTATCTGAAATAGTTAGGAGCATTCATTTACATAAAGGTAAGAGTCGAATGCACCATTAAGTTAAAAATAACACGTTTTTTAAAACTATTGATGGGGATCAATATAAATTTACATTAGCTTAAAAAAAAAGAAGTTAATAATAATTGCAATTTAAATGAAGTAAGAAAGTATGTACAATATTTTTTTCAATTTATCAGTAAATTGAAAAGTAAAACAGATAAGATATTAGAATTGAAGTAGGTATTTATGTGCAGTAGATCAAACTATCACATTTATTAATGAACCCATTTCATAATGATCAAAAGTAAATAGAAAGGATTTAATTTTCTTTAAGAATACCGTTTTAAGTCTCTCACATCTCAAACTATCAGGTAATTTATTAAATAATCTAGGTGCGGTTACTTTATAGAAAAGAGAAAAAAGTGTTTTTTTTTACAGTGGGTACAGTTACCAGATTTAAGTTGTTCACACGTAAATTATAAGAATCATACAGTCTCGAGGCCGAATACCCAGAATTTTCAAAAAATGTTTTTAAAACTTTATAAAAGTATAAATGCTTAAGAGGTAGAATCTCAAGCTTTTTAAACAATTCAAAGCTGTGAGTTCTCCGGTTAACTTTACACAATATACGAATAGCTTGCTTTTGTTTAGTTAGCAAAGGTTCAATTTTATTAAAATGAGTACAACCCCAGCGCATCTACTGGGCTTGAATATCTCCAAAACCCTAAGCAAATACGTTTTCAACGCAACAATACTTCCAGCAATGGCGAGGCGTCATATTGTTCATTTCGTTCGTGAACGCCTAACTTTCCTATGCAAATATTAAAATTTTCTCGTTATCCTAACAACCCACAAAATTGTATTACTTATCTGCTAATTTGAGTGAATTTCTCACTGTGCTTCCCAGTTTCCGACTCACGCAACACTTTCATGCACTCAATTTAAATAAAAACAAACACCACTAGCAACAATAACGTCTCTCTCTTTTGACTTTCAACATCAACTCCTTCACATGATTTGAGAACGAAATATATCCATTGGAAGTATATACAACAAAACAAAACAGCTCACATTTTGGTAGCACCCCCCAGTGGGAAATTTCTAAAAATTCAATGGTGAATATCTTGCTTCTTCCTTGAGGAAAGGGAGCAGCACCCGCTTCCTTTGTGCGGAATACATCGAGGATTTTAACATGGGCATGTCATTGGCGGGGTGCACATGCAACCATCTCGATGAAAATTCCACAACTAAATCACTACTTCCTTGGAAGTTGCTTATTCACCAGACTCCGGTGAAAAATATGATGAATATCCAGCGAAGAAATACTTAAACAAAAGTAACTTGCTTATTCATCAGATCATTAATTTTTGATGAAAAATATGATGAAAATAAATGAAATCGCTAAATAATTTGGACTTGTTTTTTCACTACCTCAATATTTGCCAATGAAAAATATGATGAATATTCAACAAAAAAGTCACTAATTTCGTGTTACTTAGTTATTAGTCAGCTTAATATTTATTAATTTCGATGAAAATTATGATGAAAATTTAGTAGTGAAACCAATAGGGAATTGGGATTTGCTTAATCGCTGAATATTTAGTTCATAAATTCGAAAAATACTTCTCCTAAGTTGGAACGATTGAATATAATTCAATTAAAAGGTAAGTGACCTAAACTCCAAAATGCGTCTCTAAGACGCAAATTATGGTCAATTTTTACCGACCCTTATAAAAACCAAAGCATGAACATACTGTGAATTTTATTTTTCTAAGTGAATTTTTTAAATTAGATATACACAATGCTCAGTTCATGATAAATGTCTGATGAAAGGATACATCACTTTTCTTCACAAAAATCCTCATATTGATCGCGTCAGGTTTTTATTCTTTTCTTGCTCAGGGAAAAAAGAAGAAAAAAAAAGAGAGCGTCGTGGTAGAATTATTTTTTCTTCTCTCTCAAAGTATACTTTACAAAGCAGACGAGTGGATCTAGACAACGAACTGCTGAACTTATGCATTACTTGTCAACGATTGAATCATCGCATAATTCTACCTATTAAAATAGAATCTTTTAATTCCGCATTAAACTCACTTGATTTTTGTGTGCCAGGTAAAAGAAGGGAGTGTTTCGAGATTTTGCCCATTTCCAAAGCAGAAAATGTGCATAAAACCATGAACTGGTGAAACTATGCATTACTTTACAGTAACTAAATCAGTGCTTACTGTTTCTTCGAAGAAGTGGCATTTGAATTCAATGTTGAATTCAGCCAAATTTTTCAGTGAGGATGAAATTTCCTACTGGGTCATCGTATTAGCCGATTCGTTCAAAGTAGCTGTGAACACGAAATCCAAGCAAATTTTGCTCAAATTCACACTTACCCAGCGGGAAAAATCAAAAAATTCATTGAGGAAAAACCTGCTTTTTCCTTGTGGAATGGAAGCTGCATCTGCTACTTTTCAGCTTATTCCTCTGATGAATTTAAATAAAATTAAATGAAATATGAAAAAAACTGCTGAAAAGTAATATGCAAGTTCATCAGTTCATCGTCTGAATCCACACATCTGCTTTGTAAAGTATAGAGAGAGGAAAGAAATAATTCTCTCACGACGCGACTTTCTCTCCTTTTTATTTCGCCTAGCAAATTGTTATTGAAATAGGTGCTGAATTACAACCGACGTTTTCAAAGGTCACAAAATGTTATGATTTCTTTAATGAGAAGTAATCAATTATTTACCTGACACGATAAATATGAGGATTTCTGTGAGGAAAAGTAATGTACTCTTTCATCAGTTAACGACTTTATCATACATTCAGCTGACCAATTGTCTGAATTTAAACAAAGTCCCTTAGAAAAATATAGTTCACAGTATGTTCATGCTGTGCTTTTTATAAGAGTCGGTAAACATTGACCATAATTTGCGTCTTATAGACGCATTTTGGAGTTGTGTTCAATTGAAATATTGTTATAGGTATTCAATTGAAAGAGGTAATGATTAAACAACCCCCAATTCCCTAGTGATTTCACTACTAAATTTTCATCATAATTTTCATGGAAAATATTAAATATTAAAACAAAGTAACAGTCATTTAGTGATTTATTTGTTGAATATTCCTCATAGTTTTCATTGGAAATAATTGAGGTAATGGAAAAACAAGTTCAAATTATGGAGTGATTTCATAAAAGAATTTTCATCCTATTTTTCATCAAAAATTAATGATCTGATCATTCAGGGGGCGTGGTATCCACCCACTTTCCCAGAATTGTTATCAATTATATGGAACACTTCCGATTGCTGTAGAATGATGAAATTTGGCAGAGCGGTAGGGCTTTGAGTTAATACAAAGAAAAAAATTTTATATTTGAAGTTTTCCATTCAGGGGGCGTGGTATACGCCCATTTTCTCAGAATAGTTATCAAGGAGCATTTCCAATTGCTGTAGAATGATGAAATTGGGTACAGCGTTTGGGCTTGAAGTGCATAAAAAGAAACAAATTTTATATTTTAAGTTTTTCATTCAAGGGGCGTGGTATCCGCCTACTTTCTCAATACTACGGCCAATTAAATGGAGCACTTCCGATTGCTCCGCCCACTTTCACAGAATTTTTATCAATTGTATAAAGCACTTCTGATTGTTGTAGAATTATATTAGTAGGTATCTTACGAGGTATTACCTGACAACAAATAAATATCTTTGCAAAAAGGAGTGAGTTCACAACAAAAAACATAAATGTTAAAAAAACAGCCAAGTTCTTCTATATACAAATCTGTATATTTAACAACTCAGCCGTGAAAAGTTGTGAGATCTAATTTGGGGGTTACTTGGCAAGTTTTCTTTTAGTTACTCACAATTCAAAACGTTTTGAAAACTTGACAATGTGAACCCCCAAATTTTAGTCAGTAATCATTAAATAATAAATTTCTCTCATAACTTGTTGTTGTTTCAATATTACTCTTCTTAAAATATTTGATATTAAACCTTCATAAAGTTAGAACTTGGCATACTTTTAGATCTCACTACTCTTCACGGCTGAGTTGTTAAATATACAGATTTTTATATAGAAGAACTTGGCTGTTTTTTTAACATTTATGTTTTTTGTTGTTTATAACAATAAAAAACACATACCACGGTAATGACAGATCAGGTGAACGATAACTTGAAATGCTTATATTACATGGAATACAACAGATATTTTTTGTGGTTTTTTTTTGTTTTCCGAAAACAACAAACAAGGTTCCCACTTTATTGATGTAATCTCCACAACTTATTCTGCGACCGTGTATTCAATTTCTTTAAAAGATTTATTTTTTGTCAACCGTGGTTGATCTAAATCAACCAAGAACAAGCTGGCTTTAGATCAGGTTTATCCACAAATAAGTTAGTTATTCATTTATTGACTCGTTTGATACATTATTATACACAATGGATCACCTACAGACAGTCTGTCAAATAATAAAATAAGTAAAGAATACAACATCACTATCTATTTTGCTTTCATCGACTATGCCAAAGCTTTCGATACAGTTGAACACAATTTCATTTGGGTAGCACTTCTCAACCAAGGAATAGATGGAATAATTATAAGAATCTTGAAAAAAATGTACGACAGGAACACCGCGCACATTAAAACAGACTGTACTGGACCTGAATTTGAAATATCATGAGGTGTTTGATAGAATACCCTCTCTCGCCGGTGCTCTTGAAGAAATTTTTATAAAATTGGATTGAAAGAATAAGGGCTTAAGATATTATACTCATTTCTATTAGTAGTGAAGAGATGCAAACAATGCTTAATGAGTTATGCTTCGAATTTAAAAATATTGGCTTATAAGCAAACCAACAAAAAACGAAAATTATGACAAACGAAATAAGAATTGAAAATAACATATTATAGTACATTGAAGATAAAACCTACCTTGGCCAAATCATATCATTCGCGATAAAGAAACAAAAGAAGTAGAACATCGAATGACAAACGCATGGATACAGTTTTGGAGTGTTAAACATCTTTTCTTTTTTTTTTTATTTCATATAATAAAGGGTGATTTTTTAAGAGGTTTAGAACTTTAAAAAAAAAAAACACAAAAAATTCGAAAAAATGAATGAAATATTTATTTGAATCGATAGTTTGAACCTTGCAATTTAATGTTTAAAGATAATTTCATGAAAATGTTGACCGCGGCTGCGTCTCAGGTAGCCCATCCGCTGAGTCCAATTTTGGCATACTCTTTCACACATATCGGCCGGTATCTCACGAATGAATGCATGGATGTTGGCTTCCAGTGCGTCAATCGAAGCGGGCTTGTCCCTATAGACATTAGTCTTGACATACCCCCACAAAAAATAGTCTAATGGTGTCAAATCGCACGATCTAGGCGGCCAATTGACCGGCCCGAAACGTGAAATTAACTGTTCACCAAACTCGCCTCGCAATTGCGCCATTGTTTCGCTTGCTGTGTGGCATGTGGCACCGTCTTGTTGAAACCACATATCATGCAAGTCAAGAACTTCCATTTCGGGCAAAAAAAAGTTTGTTATCATCGCTCGGTAGCGTTCACCATTGACAGTAACGCTGCGATTCGCATCATCTTTGAAGAAATATGGCCCAATAATGCCGCCGGCCCATAAACCGCACCAAACAGTGCCTTTTTCGGGATGCATTGGTAGCTGTTGCAATGCTTCTGGCTGACTTTCACTCCAAATGCGGCAATTGTGCTTATTTACGTACCCATTCAACCAAAAATGAGCCTCATCGCTGAACACAATTTTTCGATAAAAAAGCGGATCCTCGGCCAGCTTTCCAAGAGCCCATTCACCAAAAATTCGGCGTTGTGGTAGGTCGGCTGGCTTTAGTTCTTGCACCAGCTGTATCTTAAAAGGCTTTACGCCCAAATCCTTCCGCAAAATTTTCCACGTAGTGCTGTAACAAAGGCCTAACTGCTGGGAACGGCGCCGAATCGACATTTCGCGGTCTTCTGTCACACTAGCTGATACGGCCGCAATATTTTCTTCACTACGCACAGTACGTAAACGTGTTGGTGGTTTAATGTCCAACAAAGTAAATTTGGTGCGAAATTTGGTCACAATCTTCCGAATAGACTGCTCAGAAGGTCGAGAATGCCGACCATAAAATGGAAGCAGCGCGCGATGAACATTTCGAACCGAGCACGAATTTTGATAGTAAAATTCAATAATTTGCAAGCGTTGTTCATTTGTAAGACGATCCATGGTTAAATTGCAAACCAAACTGAAGCTGTTTGACAGTGACACAAGGTACTAAACACACGTCAGCTGTCAAAACCAGTGTTGCCAAAACCAAACCAGCTAAAAAATCACCCGTTATAAACATAAGCTAACAGTAATAAATATTATATATTTTACAAAAAGAAAAAATGCTTTTTCATGTTATCTGAAATAGTTAGGAGCATTCATTTACATAAAGGTAAGAGTCGAATGCACCATTAAGTTAAAAATAACACGTTTTTTAAAACTATTGATGGGGATCAATATAAATTTACATTAGCTTAAAAAAAAAGAAGTTAATAATAATTGCAATTTAAATGAAGTAAGAAAGTATGTACAATATTTTTTTCAATTTATCAGTAAATTGAAAAGTAAAACAGATAAGATATTAGAATTGAAGTAGGTATTTATGTGCAGTAGATCAAACTATCACATTTATTAATGAACCCATTTCATAATGATCAAAAGTAAATAGGAAGGATTTAATTTTCTTTAAGAATACCGTTTTAAGTCTCTCACATCTCAAACTATCAGGTAATTTATTAAATAATCTAGGTGCGGTTACTTTATAGAAAAGAGAAAAAAGTGTTTTTTTTTACAGTGGGTACAGTTACCAGATTTAAGTTGTTCACACGTAAATTATAAGAATCATACAGTCTCGAGGCCGAATACCCAGAATTTTCAAAAAATGTTTTTAAAACTTTATAAAAGTATAAATGCTTAAGAGGTAGAATCTCAAGCTTTTTAAACAATTCAAAGCTGTGAGTTCTCCGGTTAACTTTACACAATATACGAATAGCTTGCTTTTGTTTAGTTAGCAAAGGTTCAATTTTATTAAAATGAGTACAACCCCAGCGCATCTACTGGGCTTGAATATCTCCAAAACCCTAAGCAAATACGTTTTCAACGCAACAATACTTCCAGCAATGGCGAGGCGTCATATTGTTCATTTCGTTCGTGAACGCCTAACTTTCCTATGCAAATATTAAAATTTTCTCGTTATCCTAACAACCCACAAAATTGTATTACTTATCTGCTAATTTGAGTGAATTTCTCACTGTGCTTCCCAGTTTCCGACTCACGCAACACTTTCATGCACTCAATTTAAATAAAAACAAACACCACTAGCAACAATAACGTCTCTCTCTTTTGACTTTCAACATCAACTCCTTCACATGATTTGAGAACGAAATATATCCATTGGAAGTATATACAACAAAACAAAACAGCTCACATTTTGGTAGCACCCCCCAGTGGGAAATTTCTAAAAATTCAATGGTGAATATCTTGCTTCTTCCTTGAGGAAAGGGAGCAGCACCCGCTTCCTTTGTGCGGAATACATCGAGGATTTTAACATGGGCATGTCATTGGCGGGGTGCACATGCAACCATCTCGATGAAAATTCCACAACTAAATCACTACTTCCTTGGAAGTTGCTTATTCACCAGACTCCGGTGAAAAATATGATGAATATCCAGCGAAGAAATACTTAAACAAAAGTAACTTGCTTATTCATCAGATCATTAATTTTTGATGAAAAATATGATGAAAATAAATGAAATCGCTAAATAATTTGGACTTGTTTTTTCACTACCTCAATATTTGCCAATGAAAAATATGATGAATATTCAACAAAAAAGTCACTAATTGCGTGTTACTTAGTTATTAGTCAGCTTAATATTTATTAATTTCGATGAAAATTATGATGCAAATTTAGTAGTGAAACCAATAGGGAATTGGGATTTGCTTAATCGCTGAATATTTAGTTCATAAATTCGAAAAATACTTCTCCTAAGTTGGAACGATTGAATATAATTCAATTAAAAGGTAAGTGACCTAAACTCCAAAATGCGTCTCTAAGACGCGAATTATGGTAAATTTTTACCGACCCTTATAAAAACCAAAGCATGAACATACTGTGAATTTTATTTTTCTAAGTGAATTTTTTAAATTAGATATACACAATGCTCAGTTCATGATAAATGTCTGATGAAAGGATACATCACTTTTCTTCACAAAAATCCTCATATTGATCGCGTCAGGTTTTTATTCTTTTCTTGCTCAGGGAAAAAAGAAGAAAAAAAAGAGAGCGTCGTGGTGGAATTATTTTTTCTTCTCTCTCAAAGTATACTTTACAAAGCAGACGAGTGGATCTAGACAACGAACTGCTGAACTTATGCATTACTTGTCAACGATTGAATCATCGCATAATTCTACCTATTAAAATAGAATCTTTTAATTCCGCATTAAACTCACTTGATTTTTGTGTGCCAGGTAAAAGAAGGGAGTGTTTCGAGATTTTGCCCATTTCCAAAGCAGAAAATGTGCATAAAACCATGAACTGGTGAAACTATGCATTACTTTACAGTAACTAAATCAGTGCTTACTGTTTCTTCGAAGAAGTGGCATTTGAATTCAATGTTGAATTCAGCTAAATTTTTCAGTGAGGATGAAATTTCCTACTGGGCCCAGTGGGAAATTTCTAAAAATTCAATGGTGAATATCTTGCTTCTTCCTTGAGGAAAGGGAGCAGCACCCGCTTCCTTTCTGCGGAATACATCGAGGATTTTAACATGGGCATGTCATTGGCGGGGTGCACATGCAACCATCTCGATGAAAATTCCACAACTAAATCACTACTTCCTTGGAACTTGCTTATTCACCAGTTGGACTGAGGACTCCGGTGAAAAATATGATGAATATTCAGCGAAGAAATACTTAAACAAAAGTAACTTGCTTATTCATCAGATCATTAATTTTTGATGAAAAATATGATGAAAATTCTTTTATGAAATCGCTAAATAATTTGGACTTGTTTTTTCACTACCTCAATATTTGCCAATGAAAAATATGATGAATATTCAACAAAAAAGTCACTAATTGCGTGTTACTTAGTTATTAGTCAGCTTAATATATATTAATTTCGATGAAAATTATGATGAAAATTTAGTACTGAAATCAATAGGGAATTGGGATTTGCTTAATCGCTGAATATTTAATTCATAAATTCGAAAAATACTTCTCCTAAGTTGGAACGATTGAATATAATTCAATTAAAAGGTAAGTGACCTAAACTCCAAAATGCGTCTCTAAGACGCAAATTATGGTCAATTTTTACCGACCCTTATAAAAACCAAAGCATGAACATACTGTGAATTTTATTTTTCTAAGTGAATTTTTTAAATTAGATATACACAATGCTCAGTTCATGATAAATGTCTGATGAAAGGATACATCACTTTTCTTCACAAAAATCCTCATATTGATCGCGTCAGGTTTTTATTCTTTTCTTGCTCAGGGAAAAAAGAAGAAAAAAAAAGAGAGCGTCGTGGTAGAATTATTTTTTCTTCTCTCTCAAAGTATACTTTACAAAGCAGACGAGTGGATCTAGACAACGAACTGCTGAACTTATGCATTACTTGTCAACGATTGAATCATCGCATAATTCTACCTATTAAAATAGAATCTTTTAATTCCGCATTAAACTCACTTGATTTTTGTGTGCCAGGTAAAAGAAGGGAGTGTTTCGAGATTTTGCCCATTTCCAAAGCAGAAAATGTGCATAAAACCATGAACTGGTGAAACTATGCATTACTTTACAGTAACTAAATCAGTGCTTACTGTTTCTTCGAAGAAGTGGCATTTGAATTCAATGTTGAATTCAGCCAAATTTTTCAGTGAGGATGAAATTTCCTACTGGGTCATCGTATTAGCCGATTCGTTCAAAGTAGCTGTGAACACGAAATCCAAGCAAATTTTGCTCAAATTCACACTTACCCAGCGGGAAAAATCAAAAAATTCATTGAGGAAAAACCTGCTTTTTCCTTGTGGAATGGAAGCTGCATCTGCTACTTTTCAGCTTATTCCTCTGATGAATTTAAATAAAATTAAATGAAATATGAAAAAAACTGCTGAAAAGTAATATGCAAGTTCATCAGTTCATCGTCTGAATCCACACATCTGCTTTGTAAAGTATAGAGAGAGGAAAGAAATAATTCTCTCACGACGCTACTTTCTCTCCTTTTTATTTCGCCTAGCAAATTGTTATTGAAATAGGTGCTGAATTACAACCGACGTTTTCAAAGGTCACAAAATGTTATGATTTCTTTAATGAGAAGTAATCAATTATTTACCTGACACGATAAATATGAGGATTTCTGTGAGGAAAAGTAATGTACTCTTTCATCAGTTAACGACTTTATCATACATTCAGCTGACCAATTGTCTGAATTTAAACAAAGTCCCTTAGAAAAATATAATTCACAGTATGTTCATGCTGTGCTTTTTATAAGAGTCGGTAAACATTGACCATAATTTGCGTCTTATAGACGCATTTTGGAGTTGTGTTCAATTGAAATATTGTTATAGGTATTCAATTGAAAGAGGTAATGATTAAACAACCCCCAATTCCCTAGTGATTTCACTACTAAATTTTCATCATAATTTTCATGGAAAATATTAAATATTAAAACAAAGTAACAGTCATTTAGTGATTTATTTGTTGAATATTCTTCATAGTTTTCATTGGAAATAATGAGGTAATGGAAAAACAAGTTCAAATTATGGAGTGATTTCATAAAAGAATTTTCATCCTATTTTTCATCAAAAATTAATGATCTGATGAATAAGCAAGTTACTTTTCTTTAGTGATTTCTTCGTTGAATATTCATCATATTTTTCATCCGAGTTTTCAGTCAAACTGGTGAATAGGCAGCTTCCATGGAAGAAGTGATTTAGCTGTGGAATTTTCATCGAGAAAGTGACATGTGCTTCCTGCCAATGACACGCCCATGTTAAATTCATCAGAGGAATAAGCTGAAAAGTAACAGATGCAGCTTCCATTCCTCAAGGAAAAAGCAGGTTTTTCCTCAATGAATTTCGCCCTGGGAAGATAGGATAGTTATTGTTGTTGTTGTTGACATTGTTCTATTCGTATTTAGTGCTGGAAGATTATGAACGGAATGGGAATTTTGGCAATGAATTGAATTTTTTTTTAATGAAGGTACGAAAACGATTTTTGTTTAAACTTTAGATTAAATTTTGTAACTTTTTTAAGTAAGGATTGTATAATTTGCGTAAAATTTATTTAAAAAAATGACATCAAGTAGGGAGCGAAAAAGTTCTTACGTTTGCGATTGTAGGTATAATTGAAAAACTTTTGAAGAGTCATCAATTTTTCGTGAAACTTCAAGTGACTTATATGAATAAATTTTTAAATTTAAACGTTAAGCAATTTTTGAAAAATTTCGAAATGATGATTTCGGGTCAGTTTTTCCAGAAATATTTTAACTTTGTGAGAGAAGTATCAGAACTTTCAATAATAACCATTGAAAAAAAATTTTGCGACAGACAGAGAGTTCGAAGATTCTTCTTATGAAAATGTATTACAAATATTTTTGAAGTAATAAAGAAGATTTGAATTAGAATACGTATAATACCAACATATGTGCCTGTTAATTGTAAACATAAAAAAATTTAAATAAATGAAAATGAAGTGCACGACTGCTTTTTTAATTCACGCCTCGCCACAGACTTCCAGTTCTCACCTATGGTTGCCAAAAGTGGCATATCACAAAAAGTACTGAAAGTTGAAACCATGTTACGATCTTGTCAAAGAGCAATGGATAGAATCACACCTAACGTTCGTATCACCCAGCGAATAAACCATAGACACATAAGAAGTCAAACAAGTTTTGAAGAAGTGAGACATAGGCTTAAAAAACTTAAATGAAAATGGGCTCCCAGGTAACATTTTGCCTCTCATAATATGCTCCAAGAGCTTAACTAGACAGTTATAACACTGTTAAAAGCGTTAAATGGCCTAGTTATAGGAGGTTCTCACGTCAATTTAGTCTTGCTATGAGAATGAGTCTCTTCCAATGAGATTCGCTCTCACCTCAACTTAGTCATGCTATGAGAATTGAGTATGCGTCTCTTCCAATAAGATTCGCTCAAAAGAGAACAGAGTACATATTTTGTAAACTTTAAAAATATCATTTAGCATTTTCGCAGAGAGAAACAAACTATGTATTTTTTAATTTGTGTGCCTTATGTCAAAAAACTTTGTAAGTCAATCAATTAATATTATGCGTTATAATGGCGATACTTTATATTTATTGTTTTACACATATGTGAACCAAAAACAAATTGAAAATGTATCTACTAATTTGAACTTTTACCTCGAAAAACAACAACGCCCCTTCAAAATAATGCATATTTTAATTTAATTATTTATCAATGATCTCATAATCCTCCTATTGCAATACTTTTGTTATTTGGACTCCAGATACTCTTGATGTAGGAGGCATTAAACTCAGATCCTGTAAGGGTTTTCATAGAAGTATACAAAGACTAAAACTCTTATATAAGTGTTGTTATGGGATTATAACCCACTATATGTCACAGCTATTAAAACTATTACAACTAGAAGAAGACAAATAAATAACCAATAAAGCTTTAATCAACAACAACAAATAAATCAGTTTCCAACAGCACAACAGTTAACATTGGCTTTGACTTGACATTTACACCTACGTCAAATTGAGTAATTCGCCCGAAGATGGAGGTACACTCCGAAACGCGTCGCTGAATCTTATATATTTATAAAAAAAAAAAGAGAGAAAAGTGTCCTGCTCTAAAAATAAAAATGCTATGAGACCTATTTAATTTTCATAACAAGACAACAATATTTAAGTATAGCAATGGGATATAAAAGAGTCTAATGGAAGGTTTTTTGACATTTCAAGAGCTTAGCTCTGGAGTGTTTGTTAGTTGGGCTGGGCACATTGTACGGATTTCTGATAATCGCTGGACAAAAACTACAACAGATTGGATACCTTTAGATGGGCATCAAAACGTTGGAGGACAGCTGAAACTATGGAGAGACGACATACGGGCAGCATGTCCACTATGGTCAGAGAAATATGGGGAGGCTTATGTGTTCAAATCCCTTACCTCTGGTGGGGGGAATTTAAGAACCGCGAGTTAAAAATAAAACACCGAGTTGTAAGGTCGGGTATGCTGTTTATTCGAACTAAACTATAAAATCTTAACCTACGCTTATATATACTATTTTGTTCGTGAAAGCGATAAGTGATAACAGAAACACACACACAAATTCTGAACCCAAGCGCAAGCAATCAGTTGCTTGTTATCTCAATTTGTATGTGTGCTCATGTTTGCTAGATAAGATATCCTAAGCAAACATAATGCCTATTACTTATCTTATCACTTCTTATTATCCTAGTGTTCAATGTTTGAACATTCTGCCCCGCCTCTTAGAGCAGGCAGGGAGAAGTCAATCTGAGATTTTTTATTCTTTCTTTTCAAATACAAAATAATTAAAATGATAATTATTACGATAGTAATCAATAAGGATAGACTAAGAGCCCGCAGTAAATTTTGGGTGTGAAGGATAGCAAAAATTCACTGGTATTTTTTAATAGGTCTTAACTTGTTATATGCAAATATGAAAGTCTTGCATGCTGTGGTTGGGGCGTTTGTTAGTAATGCTGCATTGAAAATGCATTTTTTTCGAAATCCAAGATAAAAAGTATAGCAACTTAAACGTTGTATGTAATCAAAGATCTGAGTGTCCTGGACATGAATACGGGGGTCCAAGACATTTTCCGTGGGGCCACTTGCCTGCCAGACGCATTAAAAAAGTGCAAACAATCGATTTTGAGATAACCTATAATGAGGATATTTAATATATTTAATAAAATTACCCAACGTTTTCAACTTACTTCTGATGTTTTTGAAAATTTTTTTGGAGGTCGGTTTGCAAGTTTTATAAAAAACTTCATACCTTGCCGCATCTACATCTGTAGCCTTAGTTTGGTAAATGGAACAAACAAATTTTTCAATTTCCCTAACATCGTCCGGTGAAATCAAAACTCCTTCACCAAGCCTCGAAAGACTTAGTTGTAATTCAGATTTTTTTTGAAGAATAGAAAACGGTTTAATTTTTCCTTTCCTGAAAAAAGCTGGAGTGTAATCACACCCGGTAATACTATGAAAACCAGGTAAAGCCGCACAGAGGGTTGATCCCAATTCATTATAAATTGAGTTGAAGGAAGCCTGTTGCCTCCGAACAAGTCTGTTCTTCTTCAACAAATAATGAGAAGCAACTATGTATGTAGTATATGGAAAAACTCTATGAAAAATGAAAATGTAAACCAATTACCAGAAGAGAATGGATGGAGATTTTGTAATGGGAAATTAAATATTCTTTGGTTTGAAGGTCCTACTACACCCGAAAAATTAGATGATATTGTTCTGAACTTTTCTGACGAATCAGAAAGTGACAAAGATGAATTCAGTACAAGTTCATCAGATGAAAGTGACAATGAATAAATTTCTTTATTTCTTTTTGTTAATAGTTGATTTTAAAATAAAAAAAAAAAAAATATGCAAAAAAAGTATAAATTTTTAATTTGGATTATTTAGATACACAAAAAACTTGCCATAAAAAAGTTTATTCTGATACAGAGTGTGTCTTGCAAAATGTTAAAGACCCATATTTTGTGATAAGAGGGACTACTTCATCATTGGGAAGAAGAATTATGTTGCTATCACAATTATCTGTAAAATCGATTTTTTCCATTCTTTGAGTGCATCTTATAGCCAGGGCCGTCTGCAAAACGTCTTGGACCCACATTTTAGCGTTGAGGGGAGGCCTCTCCATCATTGGGAACAAGAATTATCTTGCTATCACAATTATCTGTAAAATCGATTTTTTGCAATCTTCGAGTGCATCTTGTAGATAAACGGCCCTATGCAAAACGACTTGGACCCACGTTTTGGTGTTGACGGGGGACCTCTCCATCATTGGGAACAAGAATTATCTTGCTATCACAATTATCTGTAAAATCGATTTTTTGCAGTATTTGAGTGCGTCTGGCAGGCAAGTGGCCCCATGGAAAATATCTTGGACCCCCATATTTGTTATCAGAGGGGAAGCTTCTATCAGTGAGCGCATATTTCTAAATGCTATCACAATTTATCTTAAAATCGATTTTTGCACTTTTTAAGTGCGTCTGGCAGGCAAGTGGCCCCACGGAAAATGTCTTGGACCCCCGTATTCATGTCCAGGACACTCAGATCTTTGATTACATACAACGTTTAAGTTGCTATACTTTTTATCTTGGATTTCGAAAAAAATGCATTTTCAATGCAGCATTACTGACAAACGCCCCAACCACAGCATGCAAGACTTTCATATTTGCATATAACAAGTTAAGACCGAATGCAAAAAATTCTTTGAGTGCATCTTGTAGCGAGAAGGCCCCATGAAAAACGTCTTGGACCCACGTTTTGGTGTTGAGGGGGGACTACTCCGTCATTGGGAACAAGAATTATTTTGCTATCACAATTAATCTCAAAATCGATTTTTTGCAGTATTTGAGTGCGTCTGGCAGGCAAGTGGCCCCATGGAAAATGTCTTGGACCCCCATATTTGTTATCAGAGGGGAAGCTTCTATCAGTGAGCGCATATTTCTAAATGCTATCACAATTTATCTCAAAATCGATTTTTTGCACTTTTTTAGTGCGTCTGGCAGGCAAGTGGCCCCACGGAAAATGTCTTGGACCCCCGTATTCATGTCCAGGACACTCAGATCTTTGATTACATACAACGTTTAAGTTGCTATACTTTTTATCTTGGATTTCGAAAAAAATGCATTTTCAATGCAGCATTACTGACAAACGCCCCAACCACAGTATGCAAGACTTTCATATTTGCATATAACAAGTTAAGACCTATCTAAAAATACCAGTGAATTTTTGCTATCCTTCACACCCAAAATTTGCTGTGGGCTCTCGGTCTAGGATACATGGCCGCTTATCTGATGAAACTTAACTAATTTAATGTTTGACTCATATTCCCGTATGTCACGAACTTGTGATATCAATTGTCGGATGCTGTTCCTAGCCTCTACCAGCGATGAGTTCGTTAGAGTCAGTTGGTTCTCAGTATCAGATCTATATTCTTTGTCCATTTCATCGCAAGAGGATCAACCTTCACATTTAATCCTAATTGATACCCAGATGTTATTTTGATTCCTTCAAATTGTGCCTTACATCCTGGTGCCAAAGTCAATATACCTTGAGAAGGTAGTTCCACTAATCCTTGTTCATAATCGTTACAGTTTAGATCCAATGTTGATTGGTTGTATGTTTTGAACAGCCAACGGTTGTTTCCAGACAACTCTTTCCAAAATGAGTGATAAGGAATTTCCTTGAATTGGCATTCAGCATGCTTTGAATTCTTTAAGGCTGACATTTCACAGGATCTGTCGGTAGCTGCATTCCATACCCAATTCTTTTGACATAAGAATCTTCCTTCCAGGCTCCTTTTGCAGGTATTTAGTTGTGGTTCCGTAATCAGTGTATACACAAATTCTACTGGATTGTACGCCATATATTCTGCAGTTGGTTGTGCTATTATCATCTTTCCTCTAAATTCCATTGGCAACGGAATCAAATTGTAAACCTCTGATGGTACGTAATTAATAAGTGGTATATCAGCTCTAATTACTAATCGAATACCGATAGTAGTACCCTTAGCCACCATGGAGTTGTAAGTGTCTTTAACAATGTTCCCTTCCTGTTTTCCCAACATTGTGAGATCACTTGGCAGATTACTTTCAATGAAGTCTATCTCTTTCATGAGTTGTGATGGTTTGAGTAAATGTGGATTTACATGACCATGATTCATGTCAACAAGCAACGTGATGATATCTGATTGGATGCTATCACATTCTTCATTCATAGTATTAACTTGTATTGCCAGTGACTGAAATTATAATGTCAATTTTTCAGCATTCTGGAATTGGACTGACTGAGTCCGTGTAGAATGTGTTTAGCTGTTGAGTTAGCCTTTCCATGTTGTTATTCACATCGTCAGTTGTTTTCTTTAATATGTTAGTTGTAGAATCAATTAAAGATGTCTGTTTTTCACTTATCTGTTTTAATTTTTGTTGATTATCCAACAGGCCTTTCATATTTTCCGTTATTTCCGCTCTATCGTCTGCGTCCATCGTACCAAAGAGTATGTGTACGATTGATCCGACAAATTGCAATAGTGCTCTTCTTTTTCTATTTTTCATCATAAACAGCTCATTGTTTGATGCCAATATACGAAACTTCCTTCTCATTGATTGAACCATTGATTCACAGGATTCTTTGAAGTAAGTCAATTTATGGCACTGTCTCTCTAACTGTGTTGTCAGATCATTGATTCCCTGCATCTCTTTGAAGAATGGATCCAGATCGTAATAAACGATATATTTCCAATTTGATCTCACAACATCCATTTTTCCGATATTGTCTAAATATATTGCGGAATTTTGCTGAAGCCTTGTATGATAAGTCCCTTTTGTGCCTATTGCCAGCGGTGCTCCTTCAAGAACAGCGGTCATCATTAGTAGTAGCATTAACATTATGGCCATTTTGCTCATTTTTGGAATCATCGTTACTAATTTCATTGTTAGATTAGAATTACTTATGTCAGTATGTTTTGACACTGTCGACTCTTGAGGACATACAAGAATTTTGTATATAGGCCGCTTCAACGTGCCGTTTTTAACTTTTAAAGTCACTACTCGTACTTTCCCATCATTTCCAGTGTGCACTTCCGTTATTTTACCTAACGGCCATCTGGATGGCGGTGTATTCTCGTCTTTGATGATGACTATCATTCTTTTTAACATTATTTTGTTGTGTTTTCCACTTCCTCCTCTGTTGAAGCGTATGTAAATATTCGTTTTTCCAGCGGTTCCAAAAATCTCTCTTCATTTTTTGAATAAGCTTCCATTTGTCGGTGGAATTAATTGTAAGATCACTTACTGATTCAGGGCAATCGATCAAGGGCCTTCCAATTAGAAAATGGCCTGGAGTTAGTACATCTAAATCCTCAACATTGTTGCTATTGAATGCACAGAGTGGCCGAGAATTCAAAACTCCTTCAATTTGGGCTAAGAGAGTTGACATTTCTTCGAAGGTTAATTTCGAATCTCCTACTACTCGCCTTAGATGATGCTTCACTGCCTTTACTCCAGCTTCCCAAATTCCTCCAAAGTTAGGGGCTGCTGGCGGAATGAAATGCCATTGAATCCTTTCTGATTCTAGCATCTGACTAACGTCTGAATTCTGTTTGATTACTTGTAAGAATTCCTTATCCATTTGTCTGCTTGCACCAACAAAATTGGATCCATTGTCAGAGTATAGATGAGCACTCTTTCCTCTTCTGCCGAAAAAACGTCTTAAAGCTGCCATAAAAGCTTCTTTTGTCATATCGCTCACTGCTTCTAAGTGTATTGCCTTTGTTGACATACACACGAAAACACTTTTATAGCCTTTGAATGATTTCTGTCCTCTTCCTTTCGAACATCTCATCAGTACAGGTCCAGCATAATCAATTCCAGTATGTTCAAATGGATGTGATACAGTAACTCGATATTTGATGAGTTGATCTTTATATAGACCACCGCTGCGTATGCTTTTTCGGACGCGTCAGCAAAGCCGTGTAGCTCAATTTTCATCCCAATAGATGATTGCAGCCATCGAGGAATTTTTATTTCATTAAGACTAGATATGTGTTCTATGAAACTATTCCATTCATTCTTCAAGTTCTCTTCAAGTTCACTATCCCATGAAATTTCTTGAATCCATAATTTCTGCATAAAAAGCTTTGCAACTACTGTGACTGGTGAAAGCCAACCCAATTGATTGAATATTCGGGCAAGATTTGATAATGCAATTCGTTTCGTAATTTTATCTTCAGTCGATAAATTTAAACAGAATTTAAATTCGTCTTGTGTTGGATCCCAATTTAGTCCTAGAGTCTTAACTGATTCGTTATATTTAATTTCAAACAGTTGATTGTTGCCACAATAAGGAATGCTGTTAGTTATTTTTAAATCATTTGCCAACCATTTTCTTAAATGAAAACCATACTTTTTAAGTTCTGTGGATACATTATGTTGAATTTCCATGCATTTTTCCATATTATCTGCCCCTGTCATAAGGTCATCCATGTAGAAATCTTCTCGGATTATTTTTGCTGTATCACCGTTTATTTTACTGCAATTGTTGGCTATGTCCATTAAGGTCTGTACAGCCAAGAATGGTGCAGCTCCCGTTCCATAGGTTACAGTAGTAAGTCGATACTCCTTTAAAGCCTTGTTTTTGTTGTCTCTCCACAGGATATGTTGGTATTCTTGATCATCTCTTGCTATTTTGATTTGCCGGTACATCTTTTCAATATCTCCGGTTATAGCATATCTCCATAACCTCCACTTTAAGATGATATCAAAAATATCTTTTTGCAGTCTGAGTCCTACCATCATTATATCGTTCAGGCTTCGACCATTTTATGTTTTAGCAGACGCATCAAAGACCACCCGCAGCTTTGTAGTTAGACTGTTCGCTCTTATTATTGCTTGATGAGGTAAATAGTATTTTCCCATGTTAGCTTTTTCGACTTCTTGCATATGACCTAGTTCTAAATATTCTTTCATAAACTTCGAAAATTCTTCTTTTAGAACCTTGGCAGACTTAAATTTCTTCTCCAAATTAAGAAATCGAGCTACGGCCTGTTTTTTAGAGTCTCCAAGTTCTTTGTCTTCTTTGAGCGGGAGAGCCACTATATACCTTCCATCGATGTCCACTTCTTTATTATTTGCGTAAGCTTCCAGGCATAGTTGGTCTTCAGTTTTTGAGTGTGAATCATTCTGCGATACTTCTTCAATTTCCCAAAATTGCTCCAGATTTGTAACGGCAGTTGTTAGTTTTTTTTTAATTGGTTTATCATTTTTAATTATTCCAGACAATATCCAGCCAAATTTCGTGGATTGTCCCAATACTCCATCAATTTTTATTATTTTATCTTCCAGAATCTTGCCGTTTAAATCACCTCCTATTACCACGTCTATTCTATCCGATTTGTTGAATAATGGATCTGCGAGCACACAATTACTCCAGTGGTTTAAATCAAAATCAAAGCTTCTGCTTGGTTGAGCCTTAGCCAATGTTGGTAACACCAATGCCTCAACTTTGATTACATGTGTACTCAAAAAACGTGGCTTAAGTTCTAACAAAACTTTGCTCTTAGATATTCCCACTGTTGTATTTCCAATTCCTTGAAGTTCGGTTCTATCCTTAGTCCGGTGAATGGCTAATATTTGTGCGGCTTCTTCGGATACCATCGTTTTTTGGGATCCTTGGTCTATTAATGCTCGCATTAGCACGAATTCACCGGTTTTTGATTTCACTTGTATTTGTGCAGTTGCCAGCAAAATGGCCGATGAAGCGCCTTCCTTCGTCACTGTTGCTGTTAGTTGTTCTCCTTTTTTTTCTGCAGCAAAGACTTTATCGTGAAGAATCGTATTGTGGTTACGATTACAAATTTAGCATTTTTCTGTTTTGCTTGTGCATTTTGTGTTTATTATGTGGTCTAAACACCCATAGCATACTTTTGATTTCCGAGTCCAACTTCTTCGTTCCGCCACTTTCAGTTGTAAAAATTTTCGACAATTTTTTGTTTGGTGGCCAGACATTTGGCAATAAAAACATTTTATCTGGTCTGTAAAAAACGTGTATTGTTTTTGGTTATTCTTTTGAGCATTGTTGCTTCCACTCGCTTTTCCTTTTATTGCCTCAAGTGTTTGATACTGCTGCTCCAGGAATTGTAAAACGTCATCCAAGCTCTGGATTTCTTTCGTTTTTTTCACCCCTTGCTCGTACTGCCTTAGGGTATCTTTGTCCAGTTTCCTTATAACCACTCTAGCTATAAATGGACATGCATCATTTAGTGGTATCTTAAGATTTTTTAGTGCGAATATGCACTCATTTGTGGTGTCTAATAACTTTTTAACAGAACTTGCTGACTCGCCATTAATTGTTGGCTGATCAAGTAATCTGTCAACCAGAGTTGTAAACAGCAATCTTCGATTCTCGAATCTCTGTTCGAGCATACACCATGCCGCTTCATAATTCGTCTCAGTAACGTTGAGATGCATGATGAGCTTTCCTGCTTCACCTTTGACTACAGACTTAAGTCTGAACATCTTTTCTACGTTCGAGATATGCTTTACTTCATGAACTAATTTCACGAATAAATCACGGAACAGCGTTGTTCATGGAAATAAAAATCCTGGGGCCATTCTTGGGGCCATTTCAAATTTCTTGGGGCCAATTAGGGATATTGGAGTAAAATGACACATTTCGAAATGATTTCTTTGATATTTTTTTTTATTTTATTTATTTTTTCAGTAAACAAAGAATAATTTCTAAGAAAAAAGAATAAGTTAAATTTAAACGAAAGTAAAATTTACAATATCTCCTAATTTGTTTTAATCAATTTTGTAGAGGCTAAATAAAAATTGACAGGTTTTCATTAAAAAAAAAATCATTCAACTCTCATAAATGAGTAAATAACTCCTTTGTTTAGTTTGTTGCGGTTTTAATAATTTTATGGTAGAAGAAATCATTCTTCATAATGCACTGCATTGTACAGATAGTCATTTAAAATATTGTTCGCTAATTTTTCCAGAGTTGGTCCTGAATTAAAAAATGAATCTATTTCTTCTATTAAATTCAAATAAATTTTCAGAAACATCTCCTTTAATAGATTTGATGGGTAGCTTTGAAACCATTCTTATAAAATCACAAATAATTTTAATCATATAATTGGAGAGCAGAGCACGGCTTCATTCTTAATTCCTTTGAATTGAGTATAGATAATATTAATAAGCTCAAAAATATTTGCGTTTCTGACAGATTTATGAAAGCTTACATTATTAACGCTTGTCAAAACAATACATCATCATTTTTTACAAATTCTCTAGAATAATAAACGCGAGCTTGTTGAAAACTTGATATTTTTTTAAATTTGTGAAATCAAGTATTTTTTCTATTGTTGTGAACGTTTGTTTTTAAATTTATGAATTGAAACTGGGGCCATTTCATATTGGCCCGGGGCATGGGGCCAAAATACAAAACTTGGGGCCAAATGGCCCAATTGGGCACTTTAGCACAACGCTGTCACGGAAGGACATCCATTCGTTTAAATCGCCATAAAAGACTGGAATTTTAACTTCTTCCAGCTTCAGGTTGGAGGACTTCTTCTGGATCTCGGGTTTTGTTGCTCCCTCTTCAAATATTTTTTGGACATTAGAAGCGCTCTTTGCCGATTCTTCGTAGATGTCCTCAATATTATTGTCATAATATCCGAGGTCTACAGTGATCTCATTATAAATCAATTTCAGATCATTGAATTTTTCCACCACGTCTTTTTCTTCTCGGGATGAGATTTTTTCTGCTCCGACCGTCTTATCCATTTGACGTTTGAAGTTTTCATGCCGTCGGTAAAACATCTTAATGAGGTTTGTTTCTAATGTTCCCAATGTTGGTGCAAATGTCGGCAGTGTTCTAGCACTTACTGTTGTTGTTGCGTCATCTTCTTGATTATTTGTTGAAGACTTTGGAGCTGAATCATCATCCTCTCCTGGCTGAATAGGTGTTTTTGCTGCATCAAGCAAAGCATTTGTTTTGCTAACTTCACTTTCAATGCACTGGAAATAATTCATTTCGAAATAATTATCTGTGCTGATTCCAACTTCCAAAATTTTTGAGTGGCTTAGCTGGAATTCGTTCTATATAGAACTTAGTCTATTCCTTATTTCCAACTCAGATTTTCGATTGGTTTTATTTTTAAGCTTGTTATGAATAAGCACAACTTCATCCCCTATTTGTTTTTGGGATTTGTATAGTTAATCCTTTTTGTCCATTTTAATTGATTTTTGGACTCTTTTTTTTTTAACACTGCACTCTTTGTTTTTTACACTTCACTTTTAATTCGGTGTCTAAGTCCCGATTACACCAGCCGTAAAGTACGCTATTGAAAATAATAATTTTGAAAGGTAATTAACTATATTTTCTTTGCTTTTTAGCAATTGAGAAAATTTCACCAATCAAAATTTATTATAACTTCTTATTTAAATTTCATTCGCCTCAATGACGATTGAGAAAATATAAAATAAGGATCTGTTTCGAAGGACCAAATGTTCAAATCCCTTACCTCTGGTGGGGGGAATTTAAGAACCGCGAGTTAAAAATAAAACACCGAGTTGTAAGGTCGGGTATGCTGTTTATTCGAAGTGTGCTCATGTTTGCTAGATAAGATATCCTAAGCAAACATAATGCCTATCACTTATCTTATCACTTCTTATTATCCTAGTGTTCAATGTTTGAACATTATGCTCAAGTGATATAGATTTTTTGTTTAAAAATATTAAATTGAAAAAAAAAAAAATAAACTAACTTTGAATTTGTAGGTACTATTTGTAATTATAAGGAATTTCTTTGTATTTTATAGAGTTAATAAAGCTTTGAATAATAATTAAGAAAAGAAAAAATGTTGGCATACAAAAGTCGTTGCTCAGTGCCCCCTCTTGGCCTCCCCTATGGGTGCTTATGAGGTGTCTGCCCAAGATAACGATTACATAAAAACAACAAAAGAATTCACATTGAAACACTCTGATGGGAAGGATTAGGGCAGCAGCAGTTGTGATGACTGGAGTCTCGATATGGATTATGGAATGCACTTCATCTCAGAAGTCCAGGGACCAGGTTTAATCAGCTGAGGTATATTAAAAAAGAAATCGAGTTTGGTCAATGGTGGGAGAACGTCAATTCAAGGTATGGGTTCAGTAAGAATGTCGATGTCACATGGTAATACCCCGCAAAATTTGAGTTTGGATGAAGTAGTAGTATGTTCCAGATTTAAAAACAAATTCGATGTCGTAGTAATGTAATAGCACCAGATGGTTGGGTTGTTTTGGTAGCTGAGAGGCGAGGTGATCTATATTATTCAAAAAGGGACAAGAGGCAGCTAATTTAATTTCATCGAAAAAAAACTTCGTTAAAAGAATAGCATCAGAAACTAGGTCATATGTATTATGTAAGTATTGATTACCTGTATTAAAAATGGCAAAAATATAAAGCGTTTTAGGTCTTCAATTCAAAGGTAAGATAAATGATTTTACTTTTAAGGCATCTTTAAAGGTGAACGCATGCTGAATCGCCTTACCCCGTAAGTGTTAAACCTTGGACAACTGATTTGCTTCAAATTGCCTACAGTGATGTTTGTGGACCGATAAGAACTTCATCTATGGGAGAGTTAAAGTATTTTAGCAGCTTTAGGTAGGTACATGGTACATCTCGTTGGTGCAGAATTTTTTTCTTAAAAAATAAAAGTGATATTTTATCTGGTTTTAATGAATTTAAAGAAACAGATACGGGAAAGAACATTAAATACGTGCAAACGGACAATGGAATGGAATACTGCAATAATCAATTTGATGTATTCTAGAAAGGGCATGGTATTCGAAGAGACTGACAGTTTCTCACTCCCCACAGCAGTGAAAGCGTGATGTATGATGGCCCAGGCGAAAGCAGCACGTGATGTTTTTTTTGGGCAGAAGCAGTCAACACTACTAATTATATCAAAAACGGAAGTTGGACAAAACAATTGAAGATAACCCAAATAGAATTTGGACATGAATTCCCCTACCGTAATTTATTTTATAATATTTGGAAGTATGGCGTTTGTGTAAAATAAACAATCATCGAGAGAGAATTTTGAGGATAAATTTGAAGAATCCACCTTCATGGGGCAATCGAATGAAACCAATGCGTTTCGGATGTGGACAGCTTCAAAGAGGAAAATTATAAGGTGTGACGTGAAATTTACAAATGATTTTAATTTGGATTCTAGTAGATTTGATGACTTTTTTGACAAAATAGTTAATAGAAGGAAGCCAAGACAGTGGTTTGACCTCACCAGCATCAAATTCTAAAGAAATAATAGTTTTTGTGAATAGCCTTGAGGAATAATTTGGATAGAGTATATATTAGGGTGATTCAAAAAAACGCTTTTCTCGAAATTCAACCGGGACCGGGAAAAATTATGAAGCTTAGATTGAAACCATAAAATTAAGACTAAAAAATTCAAAATCGAACACCATTTAGAGGTCGCTACCAGCGTTTTTTCAATAATTTTGCTTGAAAATCGGAATTTTTCTCAAATGTTCAAAGCTGCTTAACTTTTCAAGTTTTGGTGCTGAAAGCATGAAATTTTCAGGGATTGTTCGTAATTTTATCTGATTTCCGAATATTTAGTTAGAAAATTAATTTGGGAAATATTTTTTTTGTTTATAAATACAAAAAAACCCCAAGGGATCTGGGACTTGGTGTTGACTTCAAATTACGACTAACCTGCCCCAAAGTTCTTTTCTTGCTTAAACAATATTTTCAAAAAAACACTATAAACATGATGTAGAAAAACTCATATCGTATTGTACAGGGTGCGCCAAAAAAATATTTTTTTAAATTATTTTCTAAAAAATTTTAAAACCTGTTATATTTTAATACTTAATCCTAACGGTTTTTGATTTAACAATTTTTTTTTTTTTTAATTTAGAAAAACTTCTACTTTGACTTCATTTTTGGATCACCCTGTCCAAAATTGATTTTTATTTTTTACCATTTTTCTTATTTATACTGCTTACTGTAAAGAAATATTTTTAATGATCTTCACCATATAGCTATAAATAATTCGATAGCCCTAAATGGTGGTCAAAATTAATTTGTACTTGAAACGTTTGAAACAGCCCCCTATATAAATATCTTAGCACTCAATAACATTTTTTGCTTTTAAAAGGTTGTCCTAGTTTTGCAGTTTCTTAAAAGGTATACAACTTTTTACAACTCCCTTAGATCAAAAGTTATGAACATTTGAATCCGATCAAAAATGATTCTAAAACAAACTAAACAAAAATTGAAATAGAAGGAAATTCTATGCTTATAATAATATGTTAAACTTTTTGTATTGATTTATTAAATGAAAGGGTCGATTCTTTATTTTTTGTATTGGATTCAAATGTTCATAACTTTTGATCTAAGGTGAGTTGTGATTAGTTGTATACCTTTTAAGAAACTGCAAAACTAGGACAACCTTTTAAAAGCAAAAAATGTTATTGAGTGCTAGGATATTTATATATTTATATATTGTGTATATTTAAGTGGGTTGGGTACGAAATCCCGAATCACAAAATTTCGAAATTTCAATACTAAATTGACAGCACTGTATGGATTTTCATTTCCATAGTAACTAGTGACACCAATCGATGAGAATCAACGAGAACGAAGTTTCCTACTATTTTGGTTTGCATAAGACCGCACTGGATTAGGCTCCTCGTCCTTTTTAAAAAAGTATAAAACCAGGATTCATTTGAAAATAATTTTCAGTTCTTATTAGGATTTAGGACTCGGTAGAGGCAAGTCCTCATTAAGAGATAAAAAACTTTTTCATTCGACGGATACGTTGACTGACGACGGCCAAGAGGACTGACAATGACCACGACGACGACGGTGACAACGACCATGACGACGACGACGTTATCCAGGACAATGACGATGATGGTGACAACGACGGTGGACAAAATGACGACGAGGGTGACGTTGGCCGGGACAATGACGATGATGGTGACAACGACGGTGAACAAAGTGACGACGACGGTGACAACGACCATGACGACGTTGGCTAGGACAATGACGATGATGGTGATGGTGACAACGGGGATGGTGGCCAGCACGACGATGCCCAGGACGACGACGATGTTTTTTTTCAGCTATCAGCTAGGGACAAAAAAAAAGTTCTTTCAAGGGCTAAAAGAAATTCTTAAAGAGATATAAACTTTTCAAAATAGCTTGAAACGCTTACCAAGCGGTTTCAAATTTGGTGAAATTCCAAAAATAAGAAAAAGTTTTTGAAAAACTAAAAGAATTTGTAAAGAAATATTAATTAAAACAAAAAAATAGCTTAAAATGTTTACGAAGCGGTTTTTAATTTGTAAATGATCCTAGTTATGACTAAAAGCAGATTCTTGTCAACAGTTTTCTTGTAAGAAAGTCTTTCTTTAGCAAAAGTACTCCCGTGGCCCGCTTCGCGGGATCCAAGGATTTTAACTCACTCTTCGGGGGGCTCTGTGCCGCTCACGCAACTCCGTTGCTCCGCTTAGGGTATGTCAAGTCGCTAGGCAGGCGCCTATGTCAACAGTTTTCTTGCAAAAAAGTCTTTCTTTAGTAAATGTACCTCGCGTGGCCCGCTTCGCGGGATCCAAGGATTTAAACTCCCTCTTCGGGGGGATCTGTGCCGCTCACCGCTCACGCAACTACGTTGCTCCGCTTAGGGTATGTCAAGTCACCAGGCAGGCGCCTATGTCAACAGTTTTCTTGCAAAAAAGTCTTTCTTTAGCAAAAGTACCTCGGGTGGCCGGCTTCGCGGGATCCAAGGATTTTAACTCCCTCTTCGGGGGGCTGTGTGCCGCTCACGCAACTCCGTTGCTCCGCTTAGGGTATGTCAAGTTGCCAGGCAGGCGCCTATGTCAACAGTTTTCTTGTAAAAAAGTCTTTCTTTAGCAAAAGTAGCTCGGGTCCGCTTTTTGGGTCCTCTGTACTGCTAACGCAAAGTAAGGTATGTACGGGGGGGCATGCTGCCCCCCTGCAACCCCCCTGCTTGGCTCACTATACGATTTTGGGTAGGTGCAAGGTTGGGTGTATCCAAAGCTTCTTTCAATTGATGTATCGCATTATATGAAAAATCGACTTTTATCTTTAAACGCGATTTAAGGCTAAACTAGACGTGCTAGAGGCATCAAAGTTTACACCATTAAACTTGAAGTGCGGCTAAACTAAGTGACCTACCGACTTCAAAAATGCATATTCGTGATCTAGAAAATGCCACCTTTCAATTGATGTATCGCGTTATATGAAAAAACGACTTTTTATCTTTAAACGCGATTTGCGGCTAAACTAGACGTCCTAGAGGCATCAAAGTTCACCCTTCTAAACTTGAATTGCGGCTAAACTAAGCGACCTACCGACTTCAAAAATGCATATTCGTGATCTAGGAAGCGCCACCTTTCAATTGATGTATCGCGTTATATGAAAAATCGACTTTTATCTTTAAACGCAATTTGCGGCTAAACTAGACGTCCTAGAGGCATCAAAGTTCACACCTTTAAACTTGAAGTGCGGCTAAACTAATCGACCTACCGACTTCAAAAATTCATATTCGTGATCTAGGAAGTGCCACCTTTCAATTGATGTATCGCGTTATATGAAAAATCGACTTTTATCTTTAAACGCGATTTGCGGCTAAACTAGACGTCCTAGAGGCATCAAAGTTCACACCTTTTAACTTGATTTGCGGCTAAACTAAGTGACCTAGTGACTTCAAAAATGCATATTCGTTATCTAGGAAGTGGCGGTTCTGAAAAATTAAAAAAAAAAGTTGGTAAAAAAAGTTTTTTTCCAAAACTTTCGAAAAAATAAATAAATTAATTCTTCCTATGTCAACAGTTTTCTTGTAATAAAGTCTTTGTTTAACAAAAGTACCTCGCGTGGACCGCTCCGCGGGATCCAAGGATTTTAACTCCCTCTTTGGGGGGCTCTGTGCCGCTCACCCAACTCCGTTGCTCCGCTTAGGGTATGTCAAGTCGCCAGGCAGGCGCCTATTACAACAGTTTTCTTGTAAAAAAGTCTTTCTTAAACAAAAGTACCTCGCGTGGTACTCATGAGGTATGTATGGGGGGGGGCATGCTGCCCCCCTACTTGGCTCACTATAGGATTTTGGGTAGGTGCAAGGTTGGGTGTATGCAAACTTTCTTTCAATTGATGCATGTGCATCGCATTATATGAAAAATCGATTTTTATCTTTAAACGCGATTTGCGGCTAAACTAGACGTCCTAGAGGCATCAAAGTTCACACCTTTAAACTTGAATTGCGGCTAAACTAAGCGACCTACCAAATTCAAAAATGCATTAATCCATTAAGTGCCAATTTTAAAAAATCAAAAAAAAAGTTGGTAAAAAGTTTTTTTCCAAAACTTAAAAAAAATAAAGAAATAATAAATAAATAAATCCAAGTGTCAAATCTACCATTGCCTGGCCCGCTGCGCGGGTTCCAAGGATTTTCACCCCCCTTTTTGGGTCCTCTGTACCACTCACGCAACTCCGTTCCTCCCCTTAGGGTATGTTCATTCGCCAGGCAGGCGCCAATATAACAGTTTTCTTGCACAAAAGTACTTTGCCTGCAGTTTTCTTAATCAAAATGCATTCTATTGAAAAAAAAATCATTTTTCTTTACAATCATTATTAGCCCTTAAAAGAACTTTTTTTAAGCTATAAATTGTTTCAGCAGCATTCTTAGCTTATTGTTAAAGACTTGCTGGATCCATTTGCCACTAATACACTGTTGTCGGCACCAAAATGAACTTCGACTTCATCGTCACCTCGCTTTTTCATAATAAAATACTTTTAGTTTAGGTCACACTAAATCATGAGAATCAACAAGAACGAAGGTAAAATTCGCCGACTAATTAATGTATTTAACCAGTAGTGATTCCGGAATAAACTTCAGTTCTTATTAGAACTCCGAGGAGGCAAGACCTCCTCAATAAATAATTCGATTGTAGATATTTTATTACCTTTTTTTTTCATTTTGAGCGTATAAGGAATTTTTTCCTTTTACGCTTAAAAACCATTTTTTCATGCTTTTTAAGCAAATAATTGTAAAAAACGTTTAAAGTACTTTTTAAGCGTTTTTGCACAATTTAGTCAAAATTACAAATAATAATTGAAAATTTGCAAAGAACGCTTAAAATGCATTTTAAGGGTTTTTTTTAACTTTTTAAGGAGACGAGCATTTTAAAGAATTATTTCTAGCTTAAAATGCCTTTTAAGTGTTTCGTCATTTGTTCCGTGGCCCCGGCGCCCAATTGGTCAAACATATTTTCAAAAAAATCAATATTTTTCCTCTAAAAATTCATTTAATTTTTTATGCATTAAGGCATTTTGCAGAATTAAAAACAAAATTCTAGCTTAAAAAGCGTTTTCTTTAAATTTTTGCCGTCCGTCGTTAAGTTCAATTCTTCTGATTGGCTAAGAATAATTAAAAAATATTTCAATACAATTGAATACTTTGTCAAAAAATATTAATTTAGAAATATTTTTTAAAAAGTACAAAATAATACTTTAAAAAGAGTAGTGAAAATCCCGTCAAATATTTATAAACAAATATTTCGGCGGGATTTTTATTTATTTTTTTGTCGGGATTTCGTGATTCGGGATTTTGCGATTCGGGATTTCGTTACTCTCCCTATTTAAGTTCGTGATGTGTAAGATATAATTTTGTATAAAACGGATAAGAATTAAAGTAAAAAAAACACTAGATGCGAAGGTCGGAATTCTTAATTGCGGTCAGCAACGTGAAAGGAAGGGAAACCAAGACGTTGTGAGTTGTCTCTATTGAGTGATTTTAGTGAAGGTAAGCTTGAGCTACATATTTCTAGTTAATAGTCATATTCTTTTTTTTATAAAATTTTTTAATGAAAAATACTTTCGATCGTTTTTTTATAATACAAATTCTATATACTAATTACATATAATAATATACATCAGCCAAGTATTAGACTAAAGCTAAGTACAGACGATTGTCAGATCTTACAATATTGTCAGATCTGTCAGTTAAAAAAAAACTGTTCCAAATGTCTTACAACCGTCGGAACACACAATTTTGTCTGACAATATTGTCAGACACGTCATTGTCAGTCGAAAATCTGACAAAAAATTGTGAGGTATCTTTCAATCGTCTGAACACAATTTTTATCATTGTCAGTCGATTGGGAAATTTTCAGACTCATTGGTCATTGTCAGATGTTTTAATTGAAAACATCTTACAATTGCTGACAATTTCTTCATTGTTCGGAATGTCAATGAGTTGGTTAAAGAGAGATAAAAAATTGCTGACAATCAAATTGGGAAGAAATCTACCAACCGTGTGAACGGACAATTTTTCATTGTAAGAAATATGTCAATTGTTAGCTATTGTCAGACCATTGGCAGTTCTGACAATATTGTAAGATCTGACAATCGTCTGTACTTAGCTTAAGCACTATTTAATTGGAATTGTTGAATGAGACTGTATTAATATAATTCATTGAATGAACGAATAATTAACATTGATTCTTTGATTTAATGTACGTGATTAATTGAGTCAATACCCGGTACATACATTATTTGAATTAAATTCAAATTCTAAAATTTAACAATGTACACATTGTATTATATAAAATCAATAATCAATTGTATCGATGGTGAACAACACCGTGAAGTCTATTGCTATTAATAGGTACTCAATGTAATTTTCATTTAGCTATGTATTCGTTCATTGATCAACGTTATCGCTTACATTGGACAAATAAAACTCTGCATGCATCGGCTACAAAATAATGTAAAAAAACATTGACCCAATCATTTTTAACATTGTACTTACGTACCTTTTTGGTTCAGTGTAAAGTAGTTCATTCAATGAAATAAACGTTTTTTTATCTGAGAGGTTGAGCAGAAATTAATATTTTCAAAATAATTGCTGATTTAGTTTTTTACGTCAAAAGTTTTTTAATATCAAAATTCCAATTATGGTTTTTAAAGATAGGTAGCTAAAACTAACGCCTAATGTTATTAATTTTCAAAGTAATTTTATGTATTTATATATTTATAATATTCAATGCAATATAAAAAAACAACAATAGCAAATAATATGTATGCTACACGGGGAAAAGAAAAAAATAATAATTAAAATTTCGTGGGCTGACACCTCGTGCGGCATAGAACCAGTAGAGCTAAAGCCCGCATCACACGACGCTTGTTTTCCTGCTAGAAATGCTTGCTGGCTTTCGTGCTGGCTATTGAGCTGGAAAATGGCGTCACTGCTGGCTCTCTTGATAGAAGCGCTGCTAGATTTCAAAGTTAGAACCGGTGCTATTTTTCTTGCTTGTTTTGCTGCTGGATCTAGCAGACGTCAAAAGGTACATGTATATTTTCAAATGTCATTTTTTCTTTTTCGTTTTTTTTTATTTTCTAATAGTTTTTTCAACTTTAAACAAAATTAAATGTGATTTCATTAATTTGTATATTTAGTTCTATCAGATGTATGCATTTTTTGTGAAAATTTGTTTAGAAAAATATTGTGTACTGTGTTCTCTTGATTTAGCAAACGTCAAGAAATGTCAAAAAAACATCAGCGAATCCAGCTCCAAAACAATCATCGAGTGAAGCCAAAGAATTCAAACCAGCAAAACATCCAGCACCACACCATGCAACAAAACCAGCAAGCATTTCTAGCACGAAAACAAGCGTCGTGTGATGTGGGCTTAAGGCAAACCATGCATCAATACAATGGCGTATAGTTCGTGATTTAGTCACTTTTTATAAATCCCATTTCGTTAATGACTTTACTAAATTACCTTGTTATCCTTTTGCCAGGAGCACGTTCCTCTTTTATCAATAACTTTGCATGTTAATAGAGCGTCCTGGCTGGGATTCACTTCTGTATACATAGGTTGCTCGGAAAATCTCTGGAAGCAATTTATCCCTGCAAGAAGAGTACAAAAATAAGAAATTTAAATAATCATTAAACAAAATTGCTAGGCTTTATGAAAAGCCCTTTACAATTGCATAGTTAGTCCCCATTTAGAATATGCATCGCAGATTTGGACACTTCTTTACGAGGTCCATAAGAATATAGAATAGAAGCAGTACAGTGTAATTTTATTCGTTTCGCGTCGAAAGGGTTGCAATGGTCTGATCGTTATAACCTTCCTCCGTATGAACATCGGATTAAACTTCTCCAATTCAAACTTTGTCACAGAGGAGGCTTAATAATGATATTGTATTTATTCACCAGCTATTAACTGGTGTTATTGACGCACCTGAATTATTAAATTGTATAAATTTCAATTATCGTGGAGGAACTCGCAACCTTCGCGGTTTTGATCTAAGGAATCTACCCCGCCACAGAACTAACTATAGATTGCATGAACCTCTAACTCGCATGTGCAAACTATTAAATTTGAATGATAATCTCTTTGATTTTAATATTAATAAAATTAAACTTAAAACTGTATTGAAGAATAGTGCACCACGCTTTTAAATGTTTGTACTTAATAATTTAAATACGTGTTTTTAGTAGGTAATTGTATTAGTTTATTTATTTTTGTTTGTATTCTTTTGTTTTCATATTTTGATTAAAATTATTTATTTAGAGTGCATTTGTTGTAGTTACAGTCGACTCTCCCTAAGTCGAATTTTTACGGGATACCAAGATTTGAGTTAGAGAGAGTTTTGGAAAAATTGGAGTTATAGAGAGAAACATTTTTTTATTTTAAAAGGTTTATTTAATAAATAAAGGTTAATTTATGTATATAAAACAACCAACAACATAAAGGAAAGGAACAATCCTTTTTTTGTTTTTGCGTTTTAACTTTTTAAAAACTGTATCTTTTCATAGAGGTAACAGGCTTATGAATAGGAAGAAACGCTAAGAGCTGACGATGATGGTACACGCGATGCTACACATATATACATATGTATTAAGATTTTGATGGTTCGTAGTTATACTATACCCAAATACGAATTCCGAAGGGGTATAATGTTTTTTATTTTGTTTTGTTCTAAACAAAATTCGACTTAAGGGTTGAAAAAAGATGCCAATAATCGAGAAAATGTGTTCGAGTTAGAGAGAGTTCGACTTAGAGGGAGTTCGACTTAGAGAATGGTTTTTGTATGGAAAATTGAAAGGAATGATAAAATATGGCGAAAAAGTTCGAGTTAGAGAGAAATTCGACTTATAGACCGAGAGCTCGGAGCAGATTTTTGGCTTGAAAGGAAACCAAACGATATTTATACCATATGTAGTCCTGGGGAAGGTGATAACGAATACGTTTGTCTGCCAGCACATAGTGGCAGCGTTTCCGAGAAGAAGTGCATCAAAAGTACAACTTTTCTGAAAATAGGAATACCGAGGGAAACCACTTCAAATGCATCGCATCCCAACGCCCTCGATTCCCTGATTACAAATATGGTTTCGACAGACGTCTAGGTGGCCGCAAAACCACCGACAGACGTCGCCGAAAATGCATATTTTTTTGCGTTTTTAGACTTTTGGGAAACCACTTGAAATCGATGGCATCCGAAAGCCCTCGACTCGCTGAGTGCGAATATTGCCACGACAGACGTCTAAGTGGCCGCAAAACCCCCGACAGACGTCGCCGAAAATGCATTTTTTTTTTCATTTTCTGAATTTTGGGAATTTTGTATCTCAAATAAAAGGTCTTGACCCCCTGAGTGCAAATATGTACACGAAGGACGTCTAAGTGGCCGCAAACCCGCGCCAGACGCGATTAAAATCGCGGATTTTTTATTGAAATTTTTATATAACTGGTAAAACGCACCAAAAAGGATTGCAATCGGTAGGGCTTGCCAACAGGAGTATAAATATGTAAAAAAAAGACGTTTTGGGTTCCACCCAACAGCTGGAAAGCGCGATAAAAATCGCAGATTTTTTTAATTTAATTTTTTTGAATGGGCTTTTGAGGGAAACCACTTGACATGTATCTTAAATGAAAGGTATTGACTTCCTAAAAATTAAAATATAAGGGACAGACGTTGGGGTAGCGATAAACTGACGACAGTCGCGATAAAAGTCGCGGATGTTATTATTATTTTATCAGTTCAATTTTAGTGGTAAACTTTTCAAAATTAGATCAGTCAAAAGGTTTTGACTCCCCAAAAAAGAAAATGTCAGTGACAGACGCTTTGAGTTACACCAAACTGTTTACATCCGCGAAATAAGTCGCAGATGTTATTATTGTTTTGTTCGTTCGATTAAAGGGTAACCTCCTCAAATCTAGCTTAATCAATAGGTTTTGACTTCCTGAAAAGGAAAATTTCGGTGACAGACGTTTTGAATTACGCCAAACTGTTTTAATCCGCGAAATAAGTCGTGGATGTTATTATTATTTTTTCCGTTCGATATAAGTGGTAACCTCCTCAAATCTAGCTTAAACAATAGGTTTTGACTTCCTGAAAAGCAAAATGTCAGTGACAGACGTTTTGAGTTACGCCAAATAACTGAAAACCGCGATAAATGTCGCGGATGTTATTATTATTTTGTCCGTTCGATTAAAGTGGTTAGCTCCTCAAATCTAGCTAAATCAATAGGCGTTGAATTCCTGAAAAGGATTATGTCAGTGACAGACGTTTTTAGTTACGCCAAACTATTAAAATCCGCGAAATAAGTCGCGAATATTTTGTTTCCTTTTTTTAATTTAATTTAAATGGTAAATGATTGAAATATGTCTCAATGAAAAGGCTTTGACTCCCTGAAAAAGAAATTATAAAAGACCATTTTAAGTTACCCCCGATTGCTAAATACCGTAATATGAGTCGCGTATGAAGGCAAGTGAGAAATTTATTGAAACATATACATATATCGCGGGATTAATCGATTGGGCGTAGCTAAAAACGTCTTTTATATAAAATTTCTTTTTATTTTTAGATTTGAGGAGGTTACCACTTTAATCGAACGAACAAAACAATAATAACATACGCGACTTATTTCGCAGGTTTGCGGCCACTTAGACGTCTGTCGTGTACATATTTGCACTCAGGGGGTCAAGACCTTTCATTTGAGATACATTTCAGGTGGTTTCCCAAAATTCCAAAAATGAAAAAAAAATGCATTTTCGGCGACGTCTGTCGGGGGTTTTGCGGCCACTTAGACGTCTGTCGTGGCAATATTCGCACTCAGCGAGTCGAGGACTTTCGGATGCCATCGATTTCAAGTGGTTTCCCAAAAGTCTAAAAACGCAAAAAAAATATGCATTTTCGGCGACGTCTGTCAGTGGTTTTGCGGCCACCTAGACGTCTGTCGAAACCATATTTGTAATCAGGGAATCGAGGGCGTTGGGATGCGATGCATTTGAAGTGGTTTCCCTCGGTATTCCTATTTTCAGAAAAGTTGTACTTTTGATGCACTTTTTCTCGGAAACGCTGCCACTATGTGCTGGCAGACGAACGTATTCGTTATCACCTTCCCCAGGACTACATATTGTATAAATATCGTTTGGTTTCCTTTCACGCCAAAAATCTGCTGCGAGCTCTTAGACTATTTGAGAGAGTACGACTTAGGCAGAGTCGACTGTATTTGCTTACTTACTAGTAACACTGCACTAAGTGATGTCTGATGAGCCAGTATACTGAAAAAAAACGCAATATCAAAATAATATTTTTATAATATTAATTCCATATTTTTTGGTGATTCATATCAAATTAACCACAAAACATTATAAATTGACTTTAAAAATGTTATTCTGATAGTTTTTTTGTTTTATTGAAATTGAAAATGTTACTGTGATAATGTGATAAGATTGTTTTTGACATTGTAATATCAATTTCCATTATCAAAACTAGGCAGATAATTTTTACTACTAGCATATCATACAAAAATATTAATTTCATATTTTTAGGCAAATTTGATGTCTTCAATGTTGAATTGATAAGAAACATTATGTTTTCTTTAGTTTAATATAAAATTGATAAGTGCAGATATGTTAACTGAAAAAAGGGAATATCATTTCAAAATTTTTTTAATATCAAATATCTAAAATGATTCAAAGTGTTGTATCAATGACAATAAAAATATCACACCAATATTTTTAAGATCAGATTGATATTAAAAATCTCAAATTAACAATTATTTTTGATATTGTACTATCAATTATCATTAGAAATTTGGTTGGGATTGAACCATTATTCATATAGTTATAAATTTTCCACACATTCGTTCCGTATTGCGAATTACCCCAGTGGAAGTGTTTTGGGCTCGTAAGCGGAAGGTTCCAGGTTCAATCCCAGAAAAACCAAGTAATTATATGTTTTTTCAAATAAAATAAAATTTTTAAATTTTCAGAATAAAATATAATCAGCTGCATTTACCACCATTATTTCATTCGACATATCATAATGACAATTTTCATATCATAATGATAATTTGATCATATCACAATGATATGACCAGAATATCAATATTGAAATTTTTCTTAGTAACTCACTTTTATAAACGAAAAATGTTAATTTTACGGTGGTTTTTACAATATTTTTTTTTCAGTGTATTCACAATTTTGTGTTGGCAAATCTTTGGTCGCTAGTTGTAGCTTACCTTAAGCTCTCTTCGACAAAGATCTGATAGTGTAAAAAAAAATAATAATAATTGTATTTAAATAATTATAATAAATAGGTTTTTTGATTAATCATATAAAACAGATTTATATGATATAGGCAGGAAGGCAATATAGATTAATGTTGATTGGACGATGGACACCCCATGTATAATTACATACTTACATTACCTACAAACTTAGATTTTATTATTCAACTTTATGGCAAGGAAATGGATCTTAAAAAGTCGAGCAAGAAGAATACGAGATACGAGTAAGATGGTACTTTAAGTACAAAAAAGTGTTTTTTTTTTTTGCACTTCAGAATTCAGATTCTTTGTAGTAGAGAGCATAGAGCAAGTCGCATCCTACACTCAGAAGCTCATCATAAGTGCATGTGTTAGTGGTTAGTAAATTAATAAAAATAATGCAAATTAACACGTCATGCAAACAATTAAATACATTAGTAACAAAATTAAACAATATACAGTAAAACCCGCTTAATAGAAACCCATCCCCGAGTATTTGTCGACCTTTACAACACTCCGCTTAAGCGAATCTCGCTTAAGTGAAAAACCCGGATACCTGAAACATATTTTCAGTTAAATTTAATATTTTTCATTGAAAAAAACTCTCTTAAGTGAAAAAAAATTAATAGAACAGAACAAAAAAATTGCTGAACGCTTTTACTTCTTTTTTATTTTTCACCTCCACAAGTTTTCAACACGAAATTGACATTTTAATTTCTGATATGTCAGAACCCTTTTTGGAATTTTTAAATCCGCTTAAGTGCAATTTTCACTTGCGATATAATATAGGTACTACATATATGGCAAGTTATGGATTCGTAAAAAAAATCGAACTCGAGATTTTGATCAAAGTTGACATTACGATGATAGCGAACGAAGTCGAAAAAAGTGGGTCTCGCAATTCTGTCCGTCTGTCCTTTCGGCTGCAGCCTAAACGAGTTGGTCGATTTTCTTCAAAGTTGGTACCTAGAGTTTTTTGGACATTCACCCACCCGTTTTTTCAGTTTTTTTAAGACCAAAAATAACGGTACCCGCCCTACAATTTTTTTTAGAAAAAAATGGAAATCTTATTTTTATCAAAAACGTATTTTGTAAACTAAAATTTTATAAAAAAAATGATACCTCCCATAGAAACTTTTTTTTTATTTTCGATTTTCTCAAAACCGTTCAACTGATATTGTTTCATTTTCTTATGGACAATGTTTGAACAGGCTTGAAAAGTTTTATATACCAGAATTTAAAAAAAAAAAATTTGGATTTTTAAAAAAAGTTTCAAAATTTTTCTTAGAGAACCTAATAATTCGAAAACGACTCGGTCAATTTTTATTAAACTTGACACCCAGCAGTTTTTTAACATTATCTAGCAGATTTTAAACGAAAATTGTTCTTATAACCAAAAAAAGCGGTACCTCCCATACAAATGTTTAAAATCCGGTATTGAAAATCTCATTTTTCTCAAAAACGGCTCCTACGATTTTGATTAAAATTTTTGTGTGAACTAATATCTGTACGATCTACCATTTTAATGAGAAAAAATTTCTATTGTTTAAAAATGGTATCTCTCATAGAACAATTTTTTTGATTTTTGACTATCTCATTATCAGTTGAACTGATTTTAATGAATTTTTTTAAACAAAAGCTTAAAAAATCCGCATTAATAAAGGCTACAAAATTACGCTTAAATTTGTTTTATCATTATTTTTTTTTAAATTTTATATACACAACATTATTTTTTTAAAAAACCGCTCCAACGATTTTCAATTTTTATTTCTCATAAATTGAGATTTTCTTAAGAAATCGGATGATGTACATCCCATTGGTGTCAAAACAATTTCAGAGGATGTTTAATCAATTATATTTAATTAAATATTTTTTTTAATAATTTTGTCAGTCCATGCATATTTGCAACACAACACGGACCACGGTGCTATAGGTATTGTTAATAAATTCACAACTTAACACCACTCTATTGCAAAATAACTATTTCAACGACTTGCTAAGCTTTAGAGAAATATCACTCATATTTAAAGTGAGATGTGAACTTCTAAGCCTAAACGGAAGCCCTTACAATGGAAGTTTTAACCAATTCTGTTCTTTATGCAATTTAAGATCCAAAGAAGACTGTTTCCTTGTCAGCATTTGTCCCATTTTCTCGTCACAACACCTGTCATACTTCGGGAAGAGAACATTAACGGTGCAGGAAACTATCATCATCCTGAATGGTTTTAACTGGAAAACTCTTTACAAATTTTTGAAAGATACTTATAAATATAGGAAGTTATTAATAACCGAATTCATATAACTAGTTTCTACTATTTTATTAAATATTTAATTAAATTAACTATTTGATCGTAATGATAAAAATTGCTAACCGAGCTGACGGCAAAGTCATAGCTTTTAAATTCATTGTTTTTGTTTAAATAAGCTAAGAAAAGTAGAAATAAATGAATGAATTACTTACTTACTTACTTACTTACTAATAAATAAACCTGCTCGCATATTACTACCTTAAACTTAACAACGTTTTTAGCAGGTGGTTTACAATATAGGCTCCCGTAACTGATTTATTTTATTTTTTTAATTTTTTTTATTTATTTAATTCAAAATAGGTAGTACCAGAAGAATTTAATTCTTATTATTAGTACTTAATACTATGTTTAAATCTAGAGGCCAACAGTGCAATCTAGCTTTAATAAAGGGTGATTTTTTAGCTGGTTTGGTTTTGGCAACACTGGTTTTGACAGCTGACGTGTGTTTAGTACCTTGTGTCACTGTCAAACAGCTTCAGTTTGGTTTGCAATTTAACCATGGATCGTCTTACAAATAAACAACGCTTGCAAATTATTGAATTTTACTATCAAAATTCGTGCTCGGTTCGAAATGCTTTTTTATCGAAAAATTGTGTTCAGCGATGAGGCTCATTTTTGGTTGAATGGGTACGTAAATAAGCACAATTGCCGCATTTGGAGTGAAGATCAGCCAGAAGCATTGCAACAGCTACCAATGCATCCCGAAAAAGGCACTGTTTGGTGCGGTTTATGGGCCGGCGGCATTATTGGGCCATATTTCTTCAAAGATGATGCGAATCGCAGCGTTACTGTCAATGGTGAACGCTACCGAGCGATGATAACAAACTTTTTTTTGCCCGAAATGGAAGTTCTTGACTTGCATGATATGTGGTTTCAACAAAACGGTGCCACATGCCACACAGCACGCGAAACAATGGCGCAATTGCGAGGCGAGTTTGGTGAACAGTTAATTTCACGTTTCGGGCCGGTCAATTGGCCGCCTAGATCGTGCGATTTGACACCATTAGACTATTTTTTGTGGGGGTATGTCAAGGCTAATGTCTATAGGGACAAGCCCGCTTCGATTGACGCACTGGAAGCCAACATCCATGCATTCATTCGTGAGATACCGGCCGATATGTGTGAAAGAGTATGCCAAAATTGGACTCAGCGGATGGGCTACCTGAGACGCAGCCGCGGTCAACATTTGCATGAAATTATCTTTAAACATTAAATTGCAAGGTTCAAACTATCGATTCAAATAAATATTTCATTCATTTTTTCGAATTTTTTGTGTTTTTTTTTTTTTAAAGTTCTAAACCTCTTAAATAATCACCCGTTACAATGCATTCATTCATTTCTTTTATAAGAAATGTTTTTTTAAATATTAAAACTTTTAAAACACAGTGTGATCGCACATAAGAGCAAGTTCGTGCGACCCAGTCGTGCACATATTTTCTCACTTATCCGGACTCCGCTTAAGTGAAATTTTTTTTCACTTAAGCGGGGTTCGTTTAAGTGAAAACCCGCTTAAGTGAAAGAAAGACTGTGACATTTTGTAGTTTCTCTTAAGCGGGTTTTACTGTACAAGTAAAATTAATACAGAATTATTTCAGGACATAAATGTCTGCTGTCAGGAAGTACAAATAAAAAGAAAAGAATCACGACCATCCTATTTTAATCGTGTAACAGAGGAAGCATTTAAATTGAAAAGCCTGCTTATACTATGCTCATATGGAGAGTATGCCATAGTTTATAGTTCTATGAAAATCGACATGTAAAATTTCAAATCTTCGCAGGTGGTGGGATTCTCTACATGTAATTAATGAGCGTCAATTTGACCATTCATAAGTTGATGAAGAAATAATAAATCATTGTTTATACGCCTTTGATTTAATGTTTTCAGCTGCAGAACCTGGATCCAATGTTCTTACGGTGCTATGGTGCGGTGGTAGATGAACGGATCAGCCCAAGGAAGACCTTTCAGAGCAAAGCGGATGAGTTTATGGGTGCAGTGCAATAAGACCCGTGGAAATAAAGCCCGTGGGTCTTATTTCCCAAAATGAAGAGAAATTACACCCGTGTTCGTAGGGTTACCATCTCTAAAATCAGCAAAGCCTGACAGTTAAGAAAGAAAAGCCTGATTTTTGAGAAAAAAGCCTGACAAATAAAAAACTTTTTTTTCATTTTTATAAAAAAAAAACATTCACAGATAACAATTAGATACCTTGATTTGGATGCACGAAGACGACGAGACGATAAATAGATTTTTTCAGGAATTGTTCGTAATTTTATGTAATTTTTGTATAGCTTTTTGTGTTTATAAATAAAATAAAAGAGTCATACAGAAAAACCGCAAGAGATCTGGGACTTAGTGTTGACTTCAAATTACGTCTAGTTAAACCGAAAACGGATGTCAATGACCAAGAACCTACCCAAAGTTTACTTCTTGCTTAAACTTTTTTAAACAATATTTTCAAAAAAAACACTTTCACCATGATGTAGAAAAACTCATATCATATTTTACAGAGTGCGTCAAAACGCATTTTTTAAAAATTATTTTCTTTATAATTTCATTACCCGTATTATTTTAATAATAAATCTTAACGGTTTTGGAGCTATCACATTTTGTTTTTTTTTTAATCTAGAAAATCCACTATTTTGATTTAATTTTTGGGTTGCCCTGCCCAAAATTGATTTTTATCTTTTACCATCTTTTGCTTAATAGTTAGACTAATATTTTATAAAGAAATATTTTTCATGACCTTCATTAAGTAGCTACGAATAAATCGAAAGCCCTAAATTGTGTTCAAAATGAATTTGTACTTGGAACGTTTCAAATAGCAACCTGTATAAATATCCTACTGCTCAATAAAATTTTTTGCTTTTAAAAGCTTGTCCTAGTTTCGAAGTTTCTTAAAAGGTATACAACTTATCACAACTCACCTTAGATCAAAGTTATGACTTATGACCATTTCATTCTAATAAAAAAAATTGAGTATTAGGATATTTACGTAAAAATTTAAATGAAAATTACATAAAAATACGAAGAATCCCTGAAAATTTCATGCTTTTAGCATCAAAACTAAAAAATTATACAGATTTTAACATTTGAGAAAAAATACGATTTTCAAAGACTTTCCAGCTAAATTATTGAAAAAGCGCTGGTAGCGAGCTCTAAAAGGTGTTCAATTTTTAATTTTTTGTTTTCAATCGCCCGGTCCCGGTTGAATTTCGAGAAAGGTGTTTCTTTGAATCACCCTATTGCACAACTCTTTGACTCTCTCTAAATAGTGACAACAAAATGAAAAAAAATGAATGTATTCACTGCCGGTATTTCGAATTGAAAGCATTCAGTAAACGTTTTTCTTCTAACCAGAGGCGTATTTAAGGATTTGGCGCCGCGGGCTGATAAATTTTGCCGCCCTTTAGAACAATGAAAATAAAGTAATAAAAAATAGTAATAAAAAAACACAAAATGCATAATATTCGACATTTTAAAATTTTTTTTCTGTGTGTATATTGATTAAAAAATTCATTAACAATAGATTCGTTACCTACATTTTTTGTCAGTTCAGCTTCTATATTTAATAAAGCTAAACTATTAAGGCGTTCTTTGCTAATGCCAGACCTTAAATAGGTTTTATTCGTTTCAAAACGGAAAACGATCTTTCTGTAAGAAAGTGTCTGTGTAAGACACACTCTTCTTGAAAATCTTCCCCAAGATCAACCGGATGTAATTTCTGGAGAGTGGTTGTATTTTTTCGAATTGCTTCTTCACTCATATGATCAAGCTTAGATAAAAAAATAAAACCACTTGTTATTGCTTCATAGGATAAATTTCATCTCTTCAGCTCACTCAATTACTGGTCGCAAATAGGAATGAATGTATTTATTTTGAAATTTTCACGACCACAAAAAAGAACTTCCCCTTCGCGACACTCATCATCTCGTTTTTTCCTCTTGACGATTCTTTTTTGGTCCAATTTGTAATTTTTAGAGGTTTTGCTTTTTCCCATCTCTTCAAAAACATCGAAGCATTCTCGTTTTTCTCTCACAAACGATATGAGTGCCTCGTAGAGCTTGGACACAGTTTCAACGTGTGTATCAACAGCTTGAATTTTTTTTTATACAATATTAAATTGCTTGAGTATAGAACCCCAAAATTGAGACAATATTGCTGTCTCAAGGGACTTCAATTGGGTCAATAAACCTCTAGCTTCAGTTTTCACTAAAGCTTTCTGGTGGGCATCATTTGTTTTGTATTGTACCTACACTTTGAGGTTTGCTTTTGAACACCTAATGTTCAACGAAAATACTGTAGATCAAGTAGATCAAACATTATTCTGGAGTTAGTAACGGAAGCTAAAAAAGAAATCTCTTCATTTACACTCTTCGTAGAAAGTTTGAAACCTTATTCCAAAATAATGCGAAGGAACTACGAAAAATTGATTGAATAGGTTTTACAAATATCGTTATCAAGAAGAATAATGATTTAATGCAGATTTAACTTATTAGCAATAGTTTTTAAAATCATATACCTATTCTTTTATGTATCCATCATTATTAACTATTGTACAAAAACAATCATTATATTGTTTTTTAAGTCGTTCAAAACTTTTGACGAAGGGAAGGGTAATATAGGGACATGAGTCAGCCAAAACTAAAAAAATTGAGGCATGATTTGCTAGGTAGGTATATAAAAAGAATAAAATTGTGTGTGACCTTATATCTATAATCTGGCTTGATAGATTTTTATAATTTTTTTTTAATTAAAAGGGGCTCTTTGTAGATGGTTTAGAAACAAAAAATTAAGATCCTTCCAGCCAAAGTTTTACTAGACCATTTTTTTAGAGCTACTAAGAAACAAGTTTTTTTTTTATAATGCTTTCGTTTCATTGGAATTTGTTCCAATAAATAGGTACATGTCTGTAAATATTTTTAATATGAATTTTAATTATAAAAAATCGTTTATAAAAAATAAGAATAGTAATAGCTGGAAACTCACGGCACTAAAAAAATGTTCATGCTTGAAAAACCCAAAAAATCGCATTTTTTTAAATCTTTGTATTCCTTTTAAAATATTGTAAATTAGACAATTGTTAGGGACGGCTTGCCCTCTTTTGCTTGAATGTTTTGAAAGTTCAATCGCTTCAAAAAAATATTATAAATTGGCCAATTGCTAGGGGCGGCTTACGCCCTTTTGCTTCAATGTTTTAAAAGTTCAATTGCTTCAAAAAAATATTATAAATTGGCCAATTACTAGGGGCGGCTGGTGCCGCCCCTATCATCCTTGCCGGCCCGTGCTGTAGCCCTTTTAGCCCTAGGGTAAATACGCCCCTGCTTCTAACGATTATATTTTGTGCCTGCCAAAGGACGAAACCTGGCCGAAGCCTGATTGGACATTAAAAGCCTGACGGATGGTAAGCCTACCCGTGGGCTTTTTTCCTTTTAGAAATGGAAACAAATGCTGTGGGTTTAAATTCCTTTTTTATGGGTTTCAAATCAAAGAATAAAAAAGACAAGTTGTGCAAGAAAACTGTTGACATAGGCTCTTCACCTGACGAGTGCACGTACTCTAAACGGAGCAACGGAGTTGCGCGAGCGGAACTGAAACCCGAAAAAGGAGTTAAAATTCTTAGAACCCGCGATGCTGCCCACCCTAGGTACTTGTATCCATGAAAATTATATTGACAAATTTCAAAATTGTTTTGTTTTAGAATCATTAATAAGTAATTGAAATATATTTTAAAGCAAAGAATGAATACTTTAAGTGATGGGTCTTAATGTTAATCCAGAAAGCCAAAAACTAGCGGCTCGGTGTAGTGCGATAAGACCCGCGGAAATAAAGTCCACGGGTCATATTTCCCAACAAAATTGGAAATAACACCCGCGGGCTTTTTTCCTTTTTCGAGTGGCAGTAAGACCCACCACAAATAAGCATTAAAATCCGCGGTACTTTTTGCGTTTTTGAATTGGCATTAAGACCCACACTTAAAGTATTCATACTTGTCTTTAAAATATTTTTAAATTGATGATTTTAAAACGAAAATTTTTTGGAGTTTTTCAATAGTTTTATAGATAACAGTATCTTGGGTGGCCTGCTTCGCGGGTTTCAAAGATTTTAACTCCCTTTTCGAGGGGCTTAGGGACGGGTATGTTCAGTCGTCAGACAGGAGCCTATTTCAGTTCTCTTGCACAACAGTAACTTTTCTTTTTTATTCTTTGAATTAAAACCCACAGCTTTTGCTTCCATTTCTAAAAGGAAAAAATGCCCACGGGTATTATTTCCTTTTATTTTGGGAAATTAGACCCGTTGGGAAATTAAAACCCACAGCTTTTGCTTTCATTTCTAAAAGGAAAAAATGCCCACGGGTATTATTTCCTTTTATTTTGGGAAATTAGACCCGTGGGCTTTCGGCGGGTCATATTGCACTGCACCTAGTAAAACATGAATTTAGCAAACAACTACAACAATTTCTAAAATAGTTTTTCTTCAGAATAAATTTTATTTTTCCAACTATATCTACCTAAGTAATTGGTAATTCATACCTTGAAAAAGACGCTCTCCATGAACCCCATTACAACTGCAAAGACAAAAAAGAAATAAATGTAAGTGTAGCAGTAGGCGGACTTCCAACAATATTACACAATATGCCAAGTGATCAGGGTTAGAACCTCAATAGTAAAATTTCGGAGCAGATTTGTAAAAAAGTTGAGTAAATCGAAAATTTCCGGTGTAGATTTGAAAACGAAAGAAAAACTTTTAATAAAAAAATTATTTTAATAAAATAAATATTTTTTAACAAAAAAAATGTATCAAATAAATAAAGCGGAGTGGCGGAGTAGATTTATTTTTTTCTTAAAATTGGAGTAAATTTACTACGATTGGAGTGAGGTTCTAATGCTGCAAGTGATCTAAAAAATACAATAAGGTGAAAAAAGTAAGATTTGGCAGTAGGCGGTCTATCAAAAAAATTACAAAATCTTGTCATGGTCTAGTTTCAACTTTAAGATATAATTTTATTTAAAAACTGAATTAATGATCCGTTCCGATGGCTTTAAAAAGAGATATATTATGACACTGTATAAGTGTGCCGTTGTTGTTAAATATTTTCTATTTCAAGTAATTTTTTTAAGAAAATTCCAAGATGGCGGCTTAAGCACCAGTCCGATTTTCCCGAAAAATTACCCATGTGCTCCTAATGACCCACTCTAACGAATTGTGAAAGAAAAGTGAACAGTAAAATTTTTTCCAGGTCAAATGTTTATTCCTACTGGGCTAACACACTAATTTAAAGGCAAAATTCATGAAAACGTTTTTTGTAACAACCATTGCAAAAGCAAACTTTTAAATGATTATTGATATTATTTATTAATTTTGGTGCATAGTGAATATAAAAATCGTAAAATGAAATTTTGGACAAGAATTTTTTTTCTTTTGTTGAGTTGTGTAATTTATGCGGATATATTTTCCCAACAAAGACATAAAATGTACCTTATTTTGTATCTCAATTCATAGAAAACTATCCTTATGATAGCTTGCAAACTTAGAATAGGTTATTCAGCTGTTGCACAAAGCTCTCTTAAGGATCCTGTGAAATATCAGAAATGAAGCCACCACTATATTCACATAAGAGCCAAGGGACTGGCATACCGTAATGTTATAACCATGATTTGAGAAATGATGAAATACATGTTCAAAGGAAGCGCAAACCCCATACACTTGGCGAAAAACATAGGAATCGTGCAATAGATATTAAAGGTTGTGGAGAGCGGTATGAATGCACCACACGTCTCTAGCTTCACCGGACTGGCATACGGTCCAGTGTTGCCGCTATGCGACTTTAGTCGCACTTTGACCCCTTTTTTGCCTCATGCGACAATGACACGACCTTTTAAAAAAGTGGCTATTTTGACCCTTGACAAAAAGTTTATACATTATACACTTACGGTTTGATATATGCGAGTTCTTGAAAAATTGTTTACCTATTTTTTTACTTATATGTTAAGTAGGTTTATGTTTGACATATAAACAGAATCTTTCACGAATATACCTACGTATTTGGCGGTCAAAAATATAATGAAACAGTGGGAAAACATCAAAACAACAACAGAAATACCCAAACCTAAATTTCTGAAAACATTGGAATTTTGTCTTAAGGATAATAATTATTTCAAATTTTAAGACAAGATTTACTTGCAAACCTTTGGAATGCCAATGGGAAACCCTCTGCTGGACAATCTACTTAACCAAGCCTTAGACGATTTAAAGAAAGTAAACATACACATACGATTTATTGTAAAATACGTGGACGATATTTTCGCAATTATCAAAAAATCAGACAAAGAACTTATATTAAAAACACTTAATAACTACCACAAGAAACTACAATTCACAATTGAAACAGAATGCAACGAATCTCTACCATACTTAGACACAACACTTTATCGACAAAACAACAAAATAATTTTTGACTGGTACCTACGCGAAAGAAACATAATCAGGCAGGATGATCAACTTTAATTTAACACAACCTATGAGTCAAAAAATAAATACGGCTACGAATTTTACGAACAAAGTACTTGACATTAGCGACAAACAATTTCACAAAGACAATATATTAAAAATCCAAAATATTCTTAAAAGGAATAATTATCCTAATTACATAATAAACGAACTAATAAATAACAAAATAAATCAAAATAATGTTAAAAACAAAAATAATAAAAAATCATCAGGAAATGAAGCTGGCAACACTAAAACATTTTTCAGCATTCCCTTCATACCTAAACTGACAAACTGAACCTGCATGACATTATTAAAAATGACAACAACATGACTTTTGCATATAAATCAAACTGCACTCTGAGAAAGCTTTTTTCTAATACAAAAACACCAGTAGAAAAGCAACAACAACACAACGTTGTCTACCAAATCGGTTGCAAAGGCAATGAAAAAGAAAACTGTGATCTGGTATACATAGGGACAACGAAAAGGGCACTCGGAGTGAGGATGGCTGAACATCAGGCGGACGTAAGAAAGAAAAAAACAACAACAGTCTTAGCTCTGCACATAGACGAGGCCAACCACACAGCTGATTTTGATAATGTAAAAAATTTTGGACAAGGAAAAGAGGGGAAACACTAGGTATACATTAGAAAGCTTGAGAATACCAGAAAGACTGACGAAAGCAATGAACACGAAAGAAGACAAAGACAACATAAAATCCAACTACAGTGTAGCCAATAGCCATTAAAAAAGTTCTGTGATAATAGCATCTAAGTTCTTGTTGGTCAAGTTTTAGGGCCAATTTCACAGTAAAGTAAGTGTCACTTAAGTGCCGAATATGGAAAACTAATTCCCAATTTCACAGTGTAAACTTATCGGAATAAGTGACACTTAAGTCTCCGATGTTGGCCACTTTAGTTCCACTTACTCAGGTAGTAAAACTGCGGCTTAAGTGCCAAAATGGGAAAATTAAGTGCCACTTATTTTTGTTAAGTGTGCACTGTGAAACTGGCCCTTAGTGTTTAAAGTTGAGTTTTGTTTATTTATTTATTATTCTTGTCATGTAAAGAGTAAGAAAAAATTGTTAAAAATGTTCAAAGTGATTTAAATTAAAAAATTGTTTTATAGATCAAATAAACCAAGAACCCTTGAAAAAGTTGGAAAAAAGCCAACGAAACGTCGAGAAAGAATGGAATATTTTTTTTATTTGCATTCGGAAACCATAGATCTGTAAGCCTGTCAGTTAACTTTATTATTAGAATCTTTATCTACTGTTGATTTTCCTAAAAATCATGTTAGGTATGTACCTAGATAAGCGGAAGAAGAAAAAAAAAACAAATAAATACCTACCGAACCCACTACATAGGTAATCAGTTTAGCAAAAAATATGGGAGGCAGAGTATCTACCTAGTACCTACATATATCCCTTTACTCAGGCTCATTTTTATTCCACTGATTTGCTTGCACTCAAAATTATATGATAGGAGATACACACAAATCAGCACCCCCTTTTCGTGTTCTCCGTCTCACGTTTGCTGAATCCATTAATCTGCCTTCGCCCCTCATTATAATTCTTACATATTATGTATATATGTACATTGTACATATATAAACAAATATACATATACATATAAATACATCGCACCCAAGTAAAAATCTTGAAGAATTTATGCGACAGCGAACAATTGAGCAATAGTGGAGCGGCATAGCGTCCATATAAAAGTTAATTGTGCACTTTGTGATAAAAGCATCAAATTTTTTTTGTTGTTGGTACATTATATGAATATGATTTTAAGATATTGGGCCACTTCAAAATTCCGCCCCTTTAGGTGGGAGGGGCAAATTAAAAAAAAAATACATAAGATTGAAAAAAAATATTAAAAAACAACGGCAACACTTACAATATCATGCTATACCTTTTTTTAAAGCCAAGAACCCATTCTTCAATTATTTTGTCAAATTAAGTTATTTAAAATTATTTTCAAACTCAAAATTTTGAAAAAAAAAGTTTATTGTAATTTTTTTGCAAAATTTTACGTTATTAAGTACTAATTTTCTTTATCATTTTCGATACTCTTATTAACTTTTAGTCGAGTTCTAAAAACCAGATAGTCTTAAGTCATTTAGTTTTGTAGAAAATTAAAAATTACCATAACTACTTTTTTCTTAAAACCGTCATTTTTGAACATAAACAATGGATTTTGACTTTCTTGTTTAAATTATAAAATTAGTTTAATCAATAGACCTACAACAGTTTAGGTAGTTATGAACTTTTAATATGTTATTTAATATGGTTGTTTGATGAAAAAACAAATTACGACAACCACGCCCCATACGCCCTCCTTGAAAATTCTGAAAAACCCATACTTTTTTCAGTCTCTTGCCTATAACTTCATTCTGGTTTTTATTTAAGCAAACAAAAAATATTTTGCGACAAATACAATCAAATGAGAATTATTTTATTACTATGATCTATTGCATGCACCCCATCGTTTTTCGTTTTAAGTATATGGAGAGAAATTGTTTTATACTTTTTAGTACAAAACGTATTATATTAAGATTAAAATTTTGTTTATTCACTTAATAAGAAGACTTTAGTTGTTTTATAATATAAAAATTTATACAATTTGTGTCAATTCATAACGGACAGTAAATTTTTTAATCAATAATAGTGTACATTCATAAACATCAAACATTTGCTTTGTTGCGATGCTGATGCGCAACGCAGCTGATGCAGATGCAATACATCAGCAACTACGCATCGCATTTTCTTGATTCTGGTTTTGCTTTAAGTTTGCGCATTATTTGATGCAAGTTTGCAATAGTGAACACTTTACATTAAAACTGATGCTGGTTTGATGGCTTTATGAATGTTTGGTAGCATCATCTCTGCAACGATGCGTTTGAGAATGTACATATATTTTTCCAACCTTTCGTTGATCTTACTTTGGAAAATAGTTAACGGAATGAAAGAAGGATTTATAATGATCATTCCGGTTTTGTTCAGGTTCTCAATCTCTGACCCCCATATCCCCATTTACTCCACTTCATGCGTTCTTCAAAGCCACTTGGGCCCTCTTACCTTTGTTCTAACAATAAACGATATTGACAGTCAATATAACTACTGGCTCATATCGTAGTTATGTAGTTGATTTTAAAATCATTAATTATTCCAAACTTGGTGCGAAAAGAATTTCTTAGAACTCAACATTAATTTCAATCTATAACCTTCTCCCGTAAACGGTTTCCCTCAACCCCTAGTACATATTGCTTTCGCAACGTGGTCATTCCCATAATTTAATCCATTCGAGACCTTGGAATTATTTGTGACAGTGAGCCTAACCTTCGCTCCCATTTTGGTCAAATAATTAACAAGGCCAATACCTCTGCCGGCTGTATTAATAATCTTATTCCCACAGATATTTTGTCAACTACTACTGATTACTTCACTCCTATTCTTTGTCTCAGTAAGGATTTTAAAGTTGTTTTGCCATCCAGATAGGACTGGCAAAACGACATCGTGACGAAAGACTTCGACACAACTATTTTTACTGATGGTTCAAAGATGGAGTGCGGGTTGGTTCAGGAATATTTTCCGAATCTCTAAATATCTCTAGATCTTTTCGGCGACCCAAATTTGCTAGTGTTTTTCAAGCTGAATTACTGGCAATTGGGGAAGCATGTAAGGTACTCAAACAAGACCCCAACCAATACCGAAATAACACTATCCTGACAGCTGTTAAAGCCATTAGCTCAGCTGCATCGTCTCCCAAATTGGTGCAGCAATGCCGTGATGACCTCGCAGGCCTAAACGTGAATCTCAAGGTGAGGGAAACGAGCGGGCTGACGAACTGGCCAGGCAAGGTTCCCCCCTTCATGACTCACTTGGAGTCATGTAGGGCAATATATTCTCTATTTTTCTTACCGAATCCAATTGCAGGTGGAGCAATTTGTCAAATTCCATCATTTATAGGAAGATTTGGCCCACCTGTAGTAAATCCCGAACAAACGACTTAATTTGCAGACCCAGGCGAGACATAGCCAGGTCATTGCAACATGAACAGGATACTGGCCAATCGGAGAGCATGCAGCGAAGCTAGATATTCCCCACAATTATCACTGTCGTAGTTGCGGGGACCAGCAGGAAAAGGAGACAGTCATTAATTTCCTCTGTAAATGCTCCGCTTTGGCCAGAAAAAGAGCTCAGTCACTTGGTAAAGCTTTTTTCTGTGACCTTAACGAACTTTCTTCCTTAACGAAACGCACTAGCTCTAGGATAAACTTCAGTAGGCACTGTACATCTTTCCTAGGACTAGAAGATCGTTCTAAGGGAACAAACCTTGTAAGTCTCTGAGCCAATCGACAGTCTGATCAATGTGGCATGTTGCTGCGAGACTCAAACAATCCATACCATTTCCATCCATAAGTCCAATGAGTTATGGTATCAAAACGATGCACTCTAGCTCTAATTGGCTCAATAAGCTAGGTGAAGAAACTGAGAATTTTACAACTAACGGAATTTTAAGTTTTTATTTTAGGTTAATGATGTCGATTATGTACAAAAATAATATGAGGATCATATTTGTAGCTTCATTTGTTTTCTACAAGTCGCAAAATAACTTAAAATACATATACCAGAATGATGTTCAAGGCAAAAGACTGAAAAGTGATGGTTTTCTGTGGTTTTATTATGATACTGAAGGGGTGGAAAGGGCGTGGTTGTCTAAAATTTTTTTTTTCATCTACCAAACTTATTAAGTAACATTTTAAAAATTTATAACTACATGACCTTTAATAGTTTTATCGATTGGACCAATTTTATAATTTAGACAAGAAAGTCAAAATCCATCGTTTTGTTCAAAAATGACGGTTTAAATGTTTCTAAGAAAAAAAAAAGATTTTTAATTCTCAATTTTTTAGAAAACTAAATAACTTAAGACTATCTAGTTTTTAGCACTCGACTGAGAGTTAATGAGAGTATCGAAAATGAAAAAAGCAAATTAGTACTTAATAATGTAAAATTTTGCAAAAAAAATCGTAATACATTTTTTTTTTATTTTTTTTTCAAAATTTTGAGTTTGAAAATAATTTTTTCAAAAACTAAGCACTAAAATAACTTAATTTGAAAACAGAATTGAAGAATGGGTTCTTGGCTTTAAAAAAAAGGTATAGCTTGATATTGTAAGTGTTGCCATTGTTTTTTAATATTTTTTTTTCAATCTTATGTATTTTGTTCTTTAAATTTGCCCCTCCCACCTAAAGGGGCGGAATTTTGAAGTGGCCCAATATCTTAAAATCATATTCATATAATGTACCAACAATGAAAAAAATTTGATGCTTTTATCACAAAGTGCACAATTATTTAACTAAGCCGCCCCACTACAAGTAGAAATAGGAGGAAGAGAAAATTAAAAAAAATCTACCCGATTTGCCATTCCAGCACAGTTGAGGTACATTAGAAATGAAAAAAGCATTTATGTATTTTAAAACTTTGAATTAATTCTTTTTTAAATTTGCTCTTCTTCACATACAAATCTGGAAAGCCTAGGAACAGGGTTGACCGAATTAACTTCACTACTTTTTCTACATCATTAACTACGCGAAGGTAGTTAATTTAATAAAATACACGTCTTATTTACTACAAATTGTTACGTTTTCATATACATACAAAATAAATTTAGAGAAATCATAAAATTTCAATAAAAATTTGAACATTTTAACTCAAAATTCAACAGACAACAGACAGACAGATGGGGGTGGCCCCGGCGCAGTAGAAGTAGTGCTTGACTGCTAACCTGGATGTGTGGGTTCGATCCCCAGTCTAGGCAGCATTCTTTTCTACATTCCCTCTACTGAACGCCACCCCTGGGATTTAATGGGAGAGTCAAAACCTAATTTCTCAATCTATCTATTCAAAATCTATCCTATCCTTCTATTCCTTCTAACATTTGTTTAATAACTAATTTATAAGACCCTAGGTCTTACTGGTATTTATATATTTGTGTTGTTGTTTTTTTTTTTTTTTTAGATCATTTGATATTTGAAACTAAGTTTGCTACAATTTGTTTCATTAACTACATTTAACTAACTAACCAACCTCTCCTCCTTTGATACGTACTACGAATTGTAGTCTATTGAAATAAGGTATGGAGAAAAATGGAGGCGGAACAAGACAGCATACTTGAAGGCGCTCAGAAAAATGCTGATGCTCCAAATGCATTTGATAAACAAACGATACGCATCTCGACCTGTGACGTCAGTGGTCTAAAGTAGTGGACTGCGTAGTGCATACGACTTCTAAGACTGAGCAAATCTGATATGCGTGGGTTCGAATCTCATAGTGTGCAGAAAGTTTTTCATAATAAAATTGGATTAAAGCTCAGCACCACTAATAAGGAGACTGATGATATAGGTCTTGGCACCCCTTGAAATAGCTATATCTCCAGCCAAATAATTAATTAAAACGAATTATAAATTAATTCGTATACCATTGGTTTTGCTGTTTGTGCTGCGATGTGCCATAATGTATTTTTTAAATTCGCAAATTTGCAAATTTTAGGGACAAATTTTAAATTCGCAAATTTGCAATTTTTTTTTCAAAATCACGATTTAAAAAAAAATACTTGTACTGTTTTAAGCTGCTGCTGTTTTTGCTTATTTGTATTTTTTTTTTGAAAATCGAAAATGGCGGTGCTAACTACACGCACATAAATAATGTAGCACAAAGGCCACGCAAGTTTTGTTTTTCTTTAAGGTTTCTATTTGTTATTGGACCCCCCCAAGACCAAATCGTGGATCCGCCACTGGCATGAACGCAATAATTTTGTCTATTCCCCTGACGTTTCGCCCTCTTTCTCTACTCGGCGTTACACTTTTTTGAAATTCTGTTGATTTTTTCACATTTTTAGTAGGTAGGTATCCCTCCGCTTAAACATTTTTAATGTTAAAACTAGAATGATAAAGAAATGGAACAAAGCAGCAACCCGTTGAATGCGCATGAATCGAATTTCTGGATACAAAAATTCAAAAAGTTATAATTTTTAGATTTGTATAAAAACATAATTAGAGTAAAGTCGGGTAATATGGACCACCAATCATATTTTTGCTAATAAAACACAATCTGTTTAAGATTTCCTAAAGATATTTATTAAAAAAATAATATATCAGTTTATTTTTATTAAATAAGTAGCAACAAAAACATAATTAACTTTTTTTAAAAAATAACAAAAATTAAAAGTAAAGTAACTCTAAAACGCAACAAAACAAAAGTGGAGGGTAATAACCACTAGTTTTTTTTTCTGGGAGAATGGATGAGTAATTTAATTTTTTTCTGCTAGTTGAAAGGCTATGTTTTTAATGTCTTTTCTCCTGAGCCCAAAAAATTTTATTTTTTCCAATCCATGGCCTTTAGGGGAAAATGCTATTTTAATTTTCTTATAATAAAATGGCGGGTAATATAGACCACTAGTTCATATAAGGGTCCCCTTCCGTGGTCCACACTCCACATTACCCGCATCCATTTTGCTTGGAAAGACAGCAATTTTACAATATTCGAAACGAGACTCTCTACTATAGTTTTTTTTTAATAAAAACCTTAAAACACATATTCACTTTTTATATTTAAAAAAGGAAAGGATAAATAAGATATGTTTAACTAAAGAAAAAAGGAGAAACACTTACGAAAAAAAATGATCAATGCTTTCGACTTTTTTTAAATTCGCATAGCTTCGAGACGCCTTCTTCCTGACTCCTCAGACTACTTCGAGGTAAGTTTAAGCAGTTCGCTCACAAGAGCAACCAATCTTCACCTCGATTGCATTTGTGTGAGGCGAGAAAAGCTGGTGGTCCATATTAGCCGAGTAGTCCACATTACCCGACTTTACTCTACTCAATTTGTACCTACATATATATAATAAAGAAAAGATTTGGAAAGATTTTGTAATTTATACAAGAAAGTCAAAATCCATTGTTTTTGTTCAAAAATGACGGTTTAAATGTTTCTAACAAAAAAGTAGTTTTGGTAATTTTCAATTTTCTGAAAAACTACAAGACTTAGAAACATCTGGTTTTTAGCACTCGACTAAGAATTGAAAATAGTTTATTCAAAAACTAAAATAACTTAATTTTAAACCAGAATTGAAGCATGAGTTATTGGCTTTTAAAAAAGTATAGCATGATATTGTAAGTGTTGCTCTAAAGGGGCCCAAATCATTTCATATAATGTGCTAACACTGAAAAAATTTGTATGCTTTTATCACAAAGTCCACAATTTTTTAACTATAAGCCGCCCCACTCACGGCCGTAGCCAGGGCCCAAGACATTATGTATGGATGAGCTCTGTAACGAATATATAAAAGCATGATGGAAACTCTTGTTCATTTATATTCATATACTTGTACAAGGGTCATAATAATATAATAAATGAACTGATAAAACACATTCGCTTATTATTTATGTGATACACCAAATTTGGCGACGAGGTTATCTTTACTTATGTAAAAACAATACGAAACCACGTGTATAAATTATTGAGTTTATGTTAAAAAAGAAAGATTAATGTCGGAAAGCCAGAAACAGAAAGAATTCTCCGAGAAACGTGATTGCAAAAATAAAGATAAGATGCCATTAATCGTTGAACTACCAAAGGATAACCACGTTGTTAATGACTTTAGCATTTATAAGTTCAAAATTGAACAGTTTTTTATCGGAAACAGCATAAGTGACAGTGTTCAAAAAAGATCGTTACTGCTCATATCGCTTCACGATGATACCCTAGAGCTTTTACAAAATTTAATCCACCCATCCTCACCCGAAAATACCGAATACGTCACACTAATAACGAAATTAGACAATCATTTTAAGCCTGCTCTTTCGGGATTCGCTGAGCGACAAAAATTTTATTCATCAAACAAAGAAGAAGGTGAATCTCTGATACAATGGGCAGCACGTGTTAGAAGCCTAGCCAAGGGCTGCGATTTTGGCACTCATTTAGATATGCTACTCCGTGACAAATTCGTTGGAAAAAGCGCAGAAAAAGATAGCTTTTTTTAGAGAGTCCAATTGATTCCAACCTAACTTTAGAAAAATGTCTTCAGATAGCTCGGACAGTAAAATTCGTAAGACAGCAATACAAAACGGAGAATGTGAACTAAACAGGTACTAAAGGGGTTTACAGAATACAGGGAGCAGAACCAAAACGTGACGTCATGACTACGGAGAAACGTCGACAACATCAAAGAGCTGTATGGAGATTCAACGGCATCAAGAAGTACCGGTAGGCAATACAAAGTCTGTGGTTACAAAAATCACTCAACAGGGCTAATTTTTTGTTATATGGTTAATTTGGTGTTATAATAGAGATTAGTGAAAGTCAGCTGCGGCACCATGGGTGGGGTTGGGTACAGCAGCCCCCCAAACATGTAAAAAAAAAAAGATGGTTGGTGATTTTAACAGAGCTGAAATTTGGTGGGATTATAGTTCATACATTATATTATACAAAAAAATTTGTCAGCTGGCTGTAAGCGGGTGGAAAGTTTGTCAGCTGACGCATTGAAATATGCACCTACAGAAACACGGTTAAAACACTTGGGCACACTTCATTATATCAGCTGACGGCTTTTCCCCTGACATATAGCCAGCGGACTATTTTTATTGTATAAAGTATTGTTTAAGCTTTTATTGTACCAAATTTCATGTTTGTTAGTATCATATTTCTAAAGTAATTCTACTAAACGTGCATTACATGCATCCATTTAAAATCGTTATATAGACTTTTTGTATGGCACACTTTATCTACTGAGCGGAATTTCTTATATTTGAAGCTATATTTTATAGACAGTAATCAAGGGCTTTATATAAAATATTTTAATTAAATTATTCAAAATCAGAGAAATGATTTTACTCATTGAAATTTTGAAATTGCTGAGGCAAAAAATAATGGTTATGCTGAAAATCAAATATCTCAAGGCTGGGTGAAATGATTTACTTTATTTCATTACGTTATGAAAGGTTGATATTTCATCTAAAAAATAAATTATAATCAAACTCTATCCGGCAAATATTTTTCGAGAAATTAATGATTTTTGAAAACTATCGCCAAAACAGTGTTTTTTTGTGCACTTACCTTGCGAATCAAATTTGATCACTGGGGGAGAGTACGATAACTTAGCCGCAAAAAATTGATAACGGTTTTTTGTAGAGGGGTCAAAAACAAGCATTTTTTACTCTAGGAGGAGGGGTCTATCTCACCCCGTTTAGGAGGTAGGGGCAATTTAAAAAAAAGTACTACAAAATGAGAAAAACCGATTTTAAATAGATGCATGTAATGCACGTTTAGGAGAACAACTTTAGAAATATGATACGAACAAACATGAAATTTGGTACAATAATAGCTTAAACAATACTTTATACAATAAAAATAGTCCGCTGGCTATATGTCAGGGGAAAAGCCGTCAGCTGACAAAATGAAGTGTGCCCAAGTGTTTCTGTATAGGTGCATATTTCAATGCGTCAGCTGACAAACTTTCCACCCGCTTACAACCAGCTGACAAATTGTTTTGTATAATATAATGTATGAACTATAATCCCACCAAATTTCAGCTCTGTTAAAATCACCAACCATCTTTTTTTTACATGTTTGGGGGCCTGCTGTACTAATACACTGAAAAAAAAATCGTTTGTAATGTCAATAAACACCGTTTATCTGAACTTTTGCGTTGACAGAAAAATCTGTCAACGTGACTCCCAACGCGGCATTGTAAAACAGCCATTATAAGAATCACAGCATGTACACAATGTGAATTCTATAACAGTCAATTATAATAAAAAAAAAAAATTAAACTTATTAACACTTTATATGGACGATAAATAGTTTATTGGGACAGTAAATAGTTTATTGGGCCAATAAATGGTTTATTGGGCCAATACAAAAATTACATTGCCGCAACTCACAATTTTTGTAAAAGATAAAAAATTCAATAAATAATTGCTTGTCTCAACAAACGTTTATTGGGCCAATGAACCACTTTTTCTTGTATCAATAAACGTTTATTGAGACAACAAACCACTTTTGCTTGTATAAGTAAACGTTCATTGGGTCAATAAACGCTTTCGCTTGTAGTTATCAACAAATGTTTATTGGGCCAATAAACAGCTTTAGCTTGTTTCAATAAACGTTTATTGGGTTAATAAACCGCTTTGCTTGTATCAATAAATATTTATTGGGCCAATAAACTGCTTTTTATTGGCCCAATAAACCAGTTTATTGGACGAAAATTGATAAATAAATTTATTGTCAAAACAAACTTTTTCATTGTATCTACGTACCTTTTTGGTTCAGTGTACCCACCCATGGTGCCGCAGCTGACTTTCACTAATCTCTATTATAACACCAAATTAACCATATAAAAAAATTAGCCCTGTTTCTATTGGTCACCAAAATCTGTCATCAGCTCCTGGACTATATTTATCGTCACGTCGTCTCGTCGTCTTCGTGCATCCAAATAAAGGTAAGTTATCTATGAATGGTTTTTTAATTTATTTTTTTTTATAAAAATCAAGTTTCAAAAAGTAAAAAAAAATTATTTTTTATTTGACAGGCTTTTTTCTCAAAAATCAGGCTTTTCTTTCTTTACTGTCAGGCTTTGTTGATTTTAGAGCTGGTAACTCTAGACGCAGCGCACGATGCGTCGCTCGAACCGAACCATTATTTTGGTAATAAATTTGCACGATTTGCAAACGTTGTTCAGGAGTAAATCTATTCATTATGAAATGGCAAACCAAAATGAGAATAAATCAAGTGACAGTGCTGCATAATGGACATTTGAGTCACTTAAGTGAGCCATAAGTTTACAATTCAATTGTGGACCAAGTGGGTCCACAGGCCTTCGAACTTTTAATACTTCATTTTTCTGTTTGGTTTAAAAAGATAGGAACATTTATAACAAAATTCATGCTATTTTTTTAAAATTACTTTGTACCTACAATTTTCAAAAAGTTATTAACTTATAAGAATTTAGAAAACGAAATTAAAAAAAAACGTAGGGATAAAGTAGTTTCAAAAAAATTCGCGTAGTAGGAGAGAATGACGTCGGTTTTTCATACAACTTTTTGAAGCTGTCGAGACATTTAGAGCTAGCACATTTTTGAACGAGTCATCATTTTTGCCACTTTCGAAAATAGAAGCTATAAAACTGCGAAATCTTTCTTTTATATGGACTTTTGTCCTGTGGACTTATGACCCTGCGCCAGAAACAACACCTGGTTTATATTTTTATTTTTCAATCCAGAGGTATTTTTTTCGTTGAGCACACAATTTAAAAAAAAAATTAAACTAAAATTTCCTCATGTGATGGCAGTACAAAATTTAATTTCGTCAATGGCCTGAAGTCGTTGTAGTTAAAATTTTCACTCAAAAAGTCTGTAGCAGATTCGACAGCATTCAGTACATTATTATTATATGTTCAAACCTTTAATTTATCTCTGAAATAACTAAGTTGAAAATTTCAAAACAAACTCGATTTAATGATGCTGTTTCATCCTCATTGTCTGTTTCCCCAAGTCAAGACATAACAACGGATTCGCGTAATAGGGTAGAGTATATCAAACCTAGGGGCGGCAAAATCCGAAGTGAATCTGAATCGGCAAAATTTTCGGGCAGAAATTAAATAAGAAATCATAATATAAACCAGCGTTTCTCAAGGTTGGCGCTAGTGGTCCACAGAGGGGGGCAACAGACCTGAGAATATTTTTTGGTGAAAAAGTAGTTTAGGTGGACGGTGGATAATTTGTTGATAAAGTTCAATTTTATTAAAAAAAAAAAATTGATAAAATAATATTTTTTATTTTATCTCTTTCTTTATAATTGTTTATAGGTGAGCAATAAATGAATTAAGTTTGAAAATTTATGAAGTTATTAACTATAATAAAAAAAAGAATCGGTCACTGACTCACTCATTCATTAATCTGATTCATCATTGTATAGCTTAAATTATAAGTATTAAAAATATGTAAACAAAATTTTTAAAATGGAAGTTTAATTAAGGCGTGAGTTATAGCGATCAGGAAAAACCGTCAGGAAAAGTTGAAATAGAAGGAAACAGGAATCTTTTCCTTATGAGCGTTTATAGCGAACACGAAAATTAGGTCAGTGAGTAGATTTCCTGATTGAAATGCAAACGCTTTTTTTTCCTTCCACTAATCTGTTAATGGAACAAGTAAAAACTGGAACGCCAATAATTGGAACGATTTGTTTCATTTTGATCGAAATGACAATCAGCTGGTACGGAAAATGAAATTCAGAAAAACTTGAAACAGTATGAGATTGATTATTTTTTCTGATGATTGTTTATAGCAATCAGAAAAAATATGTCAAAAAAAGTGAAGCAAACCGAAAACAAACAAACAGCCGCCAAGATTTTTTCTGATTGAAATGTCAGAAAAAAAATTTCGGATGGAATTCTTTCAGTAAAAGAGAAAAAATAGGAACACAAATCAGTGGAACGATTTGTTCCCTTTTCTGTCAAAAAGCAATCAGCTGATACGAAAAATGAAATTTCATCCCAAAAACAAGTAAATCCATTTAAAAGATAAAAATATAAAGTTTTGGCAATTTTTTTTTGCGAACAAAATTTACGCTGAATTACTCGTCGATTGATATATCATTTGGCTATCAAATCGAATTGAATAGTAATAAAAACTTCAATCGATTTTTTTTCGGATGGTTTTTTCTGATCGCTATAACTGGAGGTAAAATAGGATAAAACTGGTCATGGGTTCAAAAACTATATCTTCTAAACGGAAGGTCGTGCAATATTAATTTATTTATATATAGGGTAAATGTGGGTTAGATGGCATACCTTTTTTATGCAAGAAATAAATTACGATGACGTAATCGATACTTTTGCTCTAACAAAAGCCCGACAGAAGAAAGTTTCCAATTAACTAATAATAATAATAAAAAAAAATATATACAGTCGACTCTCCCTAAGTCAAAATTTTCACGGGATACCAAGATTTGTTCGAGTTAGAGAGAGAGTTCGACTTAGAGGGAGTTCGAATTAGAATATGGTTTATTGAAGGGAATTATAAAATATGGCGAAAAAATTCGAGTTAGAGAGAAATTCGACTTAGAGAGAGTACGACTTAGGAAGAGTCGAATTTTTTTTTTTTGTTTTTTATTTAATGTTATGTAGTATTTATATTTTCCATTTGAATTGTTAATTCATTTTAACCAAAAAAAAATAATTTATGTAATAATATTGAATCACAGGGTTTGTTTCTTGGGTTTGTTTGTTTGTTTCTTTATTTTCTGGGTTTAAGTTTTAACAAAGTTTGAAAAAAGTTCGAGCTCGAGCTTTATAATGATTTGTTGTAAAAATTAAAAAGTGAAGAAACGAGTTTAGACAGTTTCAGATTTTAAAAATTCAAAACAAAAATAAACAAATATTTATTTCAAAAATAAATTCTCATTGTCTTGACGTCAAAAAAGTGCCGGAGAAAAATTTTATATTCTATTTGTTTTAGAAGCCAGAAACTGTCCGAGAGTAAATTATAGTTTAAAAAAAAACTTAAAAAAAACACGCTCTAATAGAAAACCCGAAAACGAACTAAAAAGTAGTAAATAATTTTTACTTACAAAATAATTAATTTCACAGTAGAAAGCGTGGGGTGCATTTAACTATTATTATTATTTTATTTATAATAAATAAATAAATTGTAATAATATAATAATAACTGTTATATTGTTATAAGCACCCCACGCTTGTTATTATAAATTGAATTATTTTGTAATTAAAAATTATTAACTACTTTTAGTTCGGTTTTCTATTAAAGCTTTTAGTTTTTTAAAACTATAATTTATTTTTAAGACTTAAAATAAAGATGCTGCCGTATAATGTACGGCGGTATCAGCCCCCCTACATCCCCTCTCCTGATGACGGCCGTGGTACAAATTTATGAGATAATTATATTGCCATCGGATCGGTCCTTGATACGTGTGCATGTTTTTCAAGTTAATCGGCTTTTAGAAGTTGTTGAAAATTACGTTCACTGATTCCATTATGTACGAGTTAAAAATGTTCGGGTGTTTTCTGGCAGCACAGAAAAAAGGCTCTGCAAGAACGATTAAGAAAAAATGTAATTAGTAGAACTTAGTTTAAAAAAAAAAAACAAACAAGGGGGGCGGCGTACTCAACCGGGCCTAGGGCGGCAGCAAACCCAAATCCGCCACTGCTTAAACATATTCAACAGCATTCTGGTTTTCATCTGCTGTAAGCATTCAAAACCTGTTGAAAGGAGAATTTTAAAGGGAAATTCCCGACATATTGATGAAGGAAATAAATGTGTGGATTTCAACGGACAAAATTAAACCACATTAAAGCACGTTATAGAATTTGATACGAAAAAATATTTCCTCTTAAAATGGGGAAAATGTTAAAGTGTACCAAATTTTTTGTTGGGTGAGCTCAAATATGTTTTGGGTGAGCTGAGGTCGCCCTAGCGTATGGCTGGCTACGGTCGTGGCCCCACTAATAAAAAAAAACGTTTACTGGGAAAGATTTTATTCACCACTATTCGTCGATCAATCTTCAAGCAACAAATCCAGTCCAACAAATCTACCTATATATACACGTGATCCGCATTTTTATACGACTCCGGTTAGGTCACACCAACTTAACCCACAGCCACATCATCTCCAAAACCCATGCCACAAATCTGTCAATGTTGTAACCAACAGAACATACTTTCCATGAAGGACCTTACCATTGAATGCGCTACAATAAACTCCATCTGCAGAAACCATTTTTGTAAAGACAAACTTACCGACCTTTTGATAACACCAGCAGAAGAAAATGTTAAAAATGTTAATAAAATTTTATGCAAACTCAAAATTGATATGAATATATATAAATATAATTAATCTATGAATATAACAATTTTTCTTAACTCCATTTATTACCTACATATATACACATATTTGCTTTTATGATATAGCCGCAAACTCTGGTAGTTAGTGCTATTAGATGAAGTTTATATTGTAATATATTAGGTACATGTAAATAAAGTTATAATAATAATAATAATAATAATAATAATAATAATAATAATAATAATAATAATAATAATAATAATAATAATAATAATAATAATAATAATAATAATAATAATAATAATAATAATAATAATGTACTTATGACTATATATATTTTCTTCCTCGACCAAATGTAAATGTTCGAAAAGCTGAACAATTTAAAAAGATGAACGGGCCCTGTTTTGTGTCTGTTCATCTTTTCGAGATTCTAAATTCTACTTTCATAGAAAACTCAGCGGGCTTGCATATCCCCATGCACTAAATCAATGTTGTCACAAAGCGATGTGCATACGGCTGCCAGAACATAGCTAGTTCAAGGCACTTCGTATCACGGAAACACAAAGATAGCTTGTTGAATTTGACTGAAACGTTATCCTTCATATATTATGTACCTACTTACATCCTCATTATTTCATCTTTTGGTGCACCCAGGACCACCAACAGATATACATACCCAGGGCCGTAACCAGACAAATATTTCGGGGGGATATGATTTTTAGAAATCATTTTTGTCATTTACGATCCTAAATCGTAAATAATCTTAAATTTAAAATTTCAGTTATTTTTTATTGACTAAAAATTATAACAAAAAAAAACAGGTATATTAACAACATTCATATGAGCTTGATTACACAAGTCTTTTTTCCGTTCGTTCGTTTCGTCTTTTTGACAGGCACATGTCGTCGTGATTACATGGTTCTTTTTTACATTCGTGAAGACTCTTTCGTTATTTTGAGGAACAAAAATTTTGCGGTGGATTTATTGTAAATTGAGCAATAAATAAAAATGTTTTTTAATCACTTTTTGTTCACATCTGTAGCCTTTTTAAACAGTAGCCTATAAAAACTGTTTTACAACACGAAATAAAAGGGGCGTTCACATTCAACGACATGTTCATCAACACGTGTCGTGTCGTTAGATTTTTGTAATGTGAACACCAGTCGAATGACTGTCGATCAAGCAAGCTCTGTAGTTAAAATTTTTTGATAATTTGCCCTGTCGAACGACCGGAGTAGTAAATGTGAGCTCCAGTCGGACGACCGAAAATTTAATTTTATACCTATCTTATTTGTATTTTTTTTCGTATGATAAAAAGAGAATAGGTTGAAATGAAAGTAAAATAATAAAACAAAAGAAGAAACAAGTAAAATTAATGCGCTAGTATTGGTACGAATAATGAAATTCTCGCCATGTTTGCTCTTTGAAAAATTATTTTCAAATGATTTCGGTACGGAAGTCGTTAAATGTGAACGCTAGCAAAACGACTCGGGTCGGTCGACACGTCGTTGAACGTGAACCCCCCTAAAGGTTCCCCCACACCAACGCGAATTTTCGGTGGCGTCGAAAAACAATAATAACAACCTGTTGTTTTCATTGACAACCACGTGTTGTTATTGTTGTTTTCGTCGTCGCGTTGGTGGGGGGGAATCTTAATGCTTTAGTTTAAGAGATGAGCAATTAAAATATTCGGGGACAAATCGATGACAAAATTTATCGAACCTGAGAAATCGACGTTTTCTTTCTTTCTTTTTAATTTTGGTAGTCAAATAAGTTGAATTCACATCAAAACGTGTTTTTGACTTAGGGCGGTGCCGTGTCATAAGGCCATGCGTCATAAGGCCATATTTTGAAATATGGCCGTATGACGCTTTCACAAAGTGACCTAAGGCCATATTCCAACTTATGGTCTTTTGACTCTTTAATAAAGGGACATAGGGCCATATGGCCTTATGTCACTATTAACCGTCTCTCCTTGTTTCATAAATAAACCTGACCAAATGTTTTTGTCTATAATTCAGTAACTGTAATTCAGTTACGGTGTAGAAACAGTGAGATATGTATCCCTTGCTTGGGCACACTATAGGATTTGGGGTAGGTGCGAGGTTGGGTGAATTCTGGATTAAAAAAAAAAAAAACAAATTTTTTCACTTAACGAAAGTATTATGAGGCCATAATTATATATGGCCTTGTCGCAAAAAAATATGGCATTTTGTTCGAATATGGCCTTATTTAACTTTACTAAAGCGTCATTAGACCATATTTTGTAATATGGCCTTATTACCCATGGCCATATGTCACGGCACCTTTAAGCGGAAAACACAAAGCTACTTTTGTGTTAGCGTTGAGTGACGTCTAAAGTTGAACCATAAGAATCGCTTACAACCTATCACAATATAGCTTTTTCACTCAACCTCCAATTTGACATACACAAAGAGAACGGAACATATACGTAACGTGGCAAAAGCAGTTGTTAAAGTTGAAATACAGTCGACTCTCCCTAAGTCGTACTCTCTCTAAGTCGAATTTCTCTCTAACTCGAACTTTTTCGCCATATTTTATCATTCCCTTCAATTTTCCATACAAAAACCATTCTTTAAGTCGAACTCCCTCTAAGTCAAACTCTCTCTAACTCGAACACATTTTCTCGATATTTGGCATCTTTTTTCACCCTCTAAGTCGAATTTTGTTTAGAACAAAACAAAATAAAAAAACATTACCCCTTCGGAATTCGTATTTGGGTATAGTATAACTACGAACCATCAAAACTTTAATGCATATGTATATATGACTATCGCGTGTACCATGAAAATTCGACTTAGGGAGAGTCGACTGTATTTTCTAATTTTTGTTGATATGGATATGTTTAAGCGACATGTTTTCTACTTTTTTTTCCTACGGATATTTTTGTTGGTTTTTTGTTTGCGGGAATTTTCATAAATTAAGTCATTATTTTGTGAAATAAAATTGTTTTAATGATAAATAAATATTTGTGCGGGTAAAAATGGGTAAAAATGTGAATTTTCCTATCTAATTATATTTTTTTTTGTCTATTGGGAAAATTATTGATTTCAAATAATTTGAAATGAAAACAAACAAATTTTCTAACAGCTGATTACCAAAATGACAGACGTCAGTCAATGTACAATCGAAAGTATAGTATGCGTAACGGAGTCAGCGCTAACAGAAAAGTAACTTTGTGTTCTCCGCTTTAAGCCTAGTACGCTGCTGATGCGAAACGAAAAAATCCATACAAAAATGACACAACGAAATCATAAACGGAAAATTTCGCTCCGCTTTTCGTTTTGCAGTACGCTGTTCGAAGAGCGAAATTTATAATTGTAGCAGAGTATTTGGAGAAGTCTCTGCTCCTTTTTCGCACTGAATTAATTACACAGACTATTTATTGTGTGCGGCAAAATGACATTTGAGTTTTATTTGTGTTTTTTTTTTGTTTCTCATTTTCTTACTTCATGGATTTCTCTGATTTTTTGCGTTTATGTTTGATTTTGTTTTTGGAATTAGTGAAACTCTCCAAGGATATTTTCCGTTGTGTTTTCGCAAGCGTTTCGTTGTCTGTTTGGAGATCACAGAAAATTTTCGTTCCGCATCAGCAGCGTACTAGGCTTTAGGGCCGTTTGTTCAGAGTGGATTAAATATTTAATAAAGGTTCGGATAGAATCGGCTGATTATCAAATTCAATGATTAACGTTTCAAATTATAGATTGGAGATTTACCAGTTCTAATAATCCTTGACCAAAGATGATTAGCTGGGAACAAACTGACCCTAAGACTAAATCAGTGTCTATGTTCTGTAACTCTCGCATCGATAGAATTGATCGATAAACATTGAAAAATGGAACAAAACTCATACAGTTTGTTCAATTTTTCATCGTTTTTTTTGACAAAATTTTGCATTGCGAGAGTTAAAGAACGTAGGCACAGATTGGAAAAAAAAACAAATTTAGACCATAACCCAAAAATAAAGCGAAAAAACATTAAAACCCTATTTCAGTAATGTGAATTTTTAAGCAAAAAACTGAAATCCAGTTGTATTTCAATCAAACATTTTCGAGAAAATTAAAAAAAACGTAAATTATAACAAAACGTAAATTGTTATTGTGGCAATTACTCGTTCTTATAACCTCCAACAAAAAATCGGTTTTCTCCTCTAAGAAATTGCATTCAAATGATCTGTTCCTTCAATCTGTATCTCGCATCGATAAAATAATTCGAGAAACGATTGAAATTAAAACAAATCATATGACTTTTGTTCCATTTTTTAACGTTTCTCGATCAATTTTATCGATGCGAGAGTACAGAACGTAGGCACAGAAGTAGAAATCAATGGATCGTTAGGCAAAACCACTTTATTATTATTATATTTATCGTATTTATATTCGTGTTCTATGAAATTAACAATTTCTTTGTAAAATTTCCTTTGAATTCGTCCAACAAATCCAAAATAATATACTTATAATTTCAAAAAGATTTTTTTTTTTGTAGAAAGAACACATAGACAACAATGGATGTTTTTGTGAAATTTCGTTCTTTGCATTCGATTTAAAAAAAACCGTTTTGTTATCATATAATTTTTAATTTCTTGTAATCGATTTATTTTATCTTAAAATGAATACCTGAATATCGATCATTTTTTTCTCAACTACGATTTTTGCTGACATCTGTTCACAGCTCATCTCTATTCGGTTGTCAAACCATAAACGTCAATGTTTAACCAGAAAAAATCTTTAAATTAGCATTCCTGCTTTCGTTAGTTCATTGTTCCTACATTTCTACACCCCTCACCGAAGCTGTCAAAAAGACGAAAGACGAAACAAGCGAAAAAAGTCCTCATGTAATCAGCGTCTATGTCTTAAAAAATTTCTTTGAGCCTTATTAATCCGTCATGATTTTTAAACCATCGAGTTTCACACATTACCGTTAAATTCTTCTATTTAGTTTCCGGATAATTTTTATGTTTCCCTGCAAAAAATGTGCCGATATTTTAAACAAATTTCCAACAGATTTTAGCCTCATAAGGGAAGCCCCACCATACCCTTGTCCAATTTAGTTGTTGCAATTTATTTCCAAATTTTTTTAATGCAGAGAAGGTTTTGTTGTCTAAATATGGTAGCGCTGGCATTTGCTGTCGAAATCAGCTGTTATTTGAAGTGTCATAATATTAGTTGAATGTTTGCCATTTACGTTAATGGATCGCTTAGGCTGCTTTTAAACGATGCAATCACCCCTTGCGATTTTTAAGAAAGAAAGCGGGGGACGTATGTGGTGGCCGGGGTAAACAAAATTGCTAAGGTTGAAAAATTGCAGAGTTATCGCCCTTTCTTCTTTGTGCCTCTTCGTGTTTTTTGAGACATAATCAGAGTAAGGTGTGCAGATATGTTTCCTTTTCATTTAACAAAAATTGCAACCATTTAAAATCGCAGTGTTTAAAAGCATCCTTGCAACCGAATGAAGACCAAAAGAGAAACGCCGCTTAAAAATCGCAATCGTCTAAAAGCAGTCTTAGCAATCGAGCAATTCGTTAAATTTATTAAAAGTTACTACAAAAGTGGTGATTCAAAATTAGCACCGTAACACCGATTTTTCGAACAACATTTTCTGCAGCGATGATGCACATTTCTCACTCGGTAGTCGGTGGGTATGTAAACAAACAAAATTGCCGCATGTGGGCTCAGAAAACCCACAAGTGATCGAAGAGGTGCCGTTGCATCCAGACAAAGTGACTGTTTGGTGTGCTCTATGGTCGAAAGGTGTCATTGGTCCGTATTTGTTCGAAGATGCCAAAAGGCAGACGGTTACAGTCTATTCGGAGCGATATGGTCGAATGATAACCGTTTTTTTGGCCGGCGATTGAGGATCATGTTTCGGACCATATGTTGCTGTGTGTGTTTCATTTAGTTTTACTTTTGAAACCGAAAAATTAATGACCCTTTATTTCCCCCCAGGGCTTTTTACATGTTCGTTACTAATTAGTAATTACCATCATTTACTACCTACTGGTTCTGGCTCATTATATATTATGGGACCCGGCCATTTCTCCCCGATATTTTGTTAAAATTCATATCTGAACTGAGAAATATGTGAAAAAAGTGCACTTAGTGAGAATTTCAGGGGGGTCAGGCCCTTGTGGTCCCCCCCCTGGTTATAGTCTTGCATACCTACAACCAAAATCAGAATCGTGCTCGGGCATCTCCAAGGATAAAAATAATAATAATTACGCTCTGATTCAGGATGGCGATGATGAAATGTTGATGTGCGCGTTGCATTGTTGTGCTTAAGTACCTTTACTTTGGCACTATATTTACTCCAATGTGGTTATGTGCTTGGAAGATTCCTTAAACCCAGTCAGCCAGCCATCACTCTCTGGATGATGATGATACGGAGTCTTTGAGTCTCAACACTAAGTAGACCATTGTTTGGAACTTTTATCTGCTTGTTCTTTGTTTGTTTTAGCTTTGGGGTTTCTTCGGGTGTAAACTGAGAATTTTAATGTAAAAGTTGAAACAATCGGTGATTTTTTTTTTAAGAAACGAGTATGGTACAGATGATACTCTGTTAAACTCCAGCGAAGTATAAATTTTTGCACACAATTTTACTTATTATTTATTTATTTTTTTTATGATGATTAAAGTATTTTATATAGAAACATATAAAATGATATATATAATTGCAATAATAAGCCGCTTTATTGTAATGATGTGACAATTGCTGTTGCCGTGCTAATGGCTTTCTATTTGGGTTGCAATAATTGCACAGGGGGGCATTTTAAAGAAGCTGTTGTCTTTAAAACTGAGATGAGTTTGAGAATAGGTTATTAAGATTGTATTGTCTTTGGTCCTTGCTCCTATTTCTTAAACTGGCGTGGTTGTAGGTATACAAATAAATAAAAGAATAAGTAAAGTTTATATGGTTATATCGCAACGTTTGCACATAAATATCAATATGTAATATACAAATTTGTTTTTTTTTTTTTTAATAATTACATTATTTATTTACAATTGAATTTACAAGCACATTATAGCAAGTGCATAAAGTTAAGCTATGATTAGACGATCAAATAAAAAAGGGCATTGCGTTGACTGCTTGACGTCACCAAAAATATCATCATTTTACTGCCAACGTATAGACACAGTCTTGAAACGTTGACGTTCACACGAGTGACATCAGTCGGTCAATATTTTCCCAAAATGCATTGACGTGTAGTCTTTGTAAACGCATTTTTTATCCATTGGTGTCAACGCGTTGGCATGTTAAACTATGATAATCAAACGACTGGACCACATTCGAAAAGTTTGAGCGTTAATGTCGAGTTTCGAGCAATAATAAACCATTTTCACGTTGACGCTGACACGACGTTAAAATATTAAATCAATCAAACTATAAACTGTCAAATTCAGTTAAAGGATTATTATTATTTATTGTATTATTCATACTTGAATGTCAGTTTATTAGACTTGACCATTCTTTATTCCCTCAATTTCATTGAATTTCTGAACAACAACAACAACTTAAAGGTGCTACCACCAATGGTATACGAATTAATTTATAATTCGTTTTAATTAATTATTTGGCTAGAGATATAGCTATTTCAAGGGGTGCCAAGCCCTATCATCAGTCTCCTTATTAGTGGTGCTGAGCTTTAATCCAATTTTATTATGAAAAACTTTCTGCACACCATGAGATTCGAACCCACGCATATCAGATTTGCTCAGTCTTAGAAGTCGTATGCACTACGCATTCCACTACTTTAGACCACTGACGTCACAGGTCGAGATGTGTATCGTTTGTTTATCAAATGCATTTCGAGCATCAGCATTTTTCTAAGCGCCTTCAAGTAGCTCAGCACCACTAATAAGGAGACTGATTATAGGGCTTGGCACCCCTTGAAATAGCTATATCTCTAGCCAAATAATTAATTAAAACGAATTATAAATTAATTCGTATACCATTGGTGGTAGCACCTTTAAGTTGTTGTTGTTGTTCAGAAATTCAATGAAATTGACGGAATAAAGAATGGTCAAGTCTAATAAACTGACATTCAAGTATGAATAATACAATAAATAATAATAATAACTTAATAGTCTGGTCTGTTGCCGATCTTCCAACCTCTCCCCCTTTGATACGTACTACGAATTGTAGTCTATTGAAATAAGGTATGGAGAAAAATGGAGGCGGAACAAGACAGCATACTTGAAGGCGCTTAGAAAAATGCTGATGCTCCAAATGCATTTGATAAACAAACGATACACATCTCGACCTGTGACGTCAGTGGTCTAAAGTAGTGGAATGCGTAGTGCATACGACTTCTAAGACTGAGCAAATCAGTTAAAGGATGTTTACGATGTTGATAGATTAAAAACTACTGAAGAAACCGAAATTTTTAGATTACATTTTTTCTACGGAAAAAAGCTTTTTTAGGGCTTTTGAATGACATTTGGATCGAAATATTCAATATTCGTCCAAATATAGTTTGTTGCCTATCTGTCAAGCTATAAATTTTCAAATTCTATTGAAGGATGGCTTCGATGTCTATGGATTAAGAAACCTCTAAAAATAATAAATTTATGAGATTTTACTTTGTACTCTTGAAAAATGAGATTTTTGGTCTTTCGGGTCACATTTGGAACGAAATATTCGATATATCACATAATTTACCTTGTTATCAAGGTTGATGTCAAGCTTTAAACTGTCCAATTCCATTGAAGAATATAGCTACGATGTCGATTAATTAAAAAAAAACCTCTACAAAATCAAAAAAAATTTAAATTGAGATGGAGGTCAACGCAGGCTACGTTGGTAAACAATTCTGCGGTGTCATTATTTAAGACTATCTGATGAAATATCATGCAATGAAAAAATCTATAAGCCATATCAAGAGTTTTAATTTTCATTGAGTGTGAAGAATTTCGAAATTAATAAATTGTTTGAAATGGAATGACATTTTTTTATTTGCGTTGGTGGCACGCAGTGGCTTAAAATGGCACCTTTTGCTGGCAGCGGTGGCACTAACAAAAAATTATTTCCGGCGACGCTGTTCATAGGTCCATAAATATCACTAATTTAAGGAAATTTATTTTCCAATATTCCCTTGTGTACAGTTTTTTATTGGTGTCAACGCAGCCGATCCCTGAACCACTGATACCAAGACCACTTATCCCACTCAACTGGTACCAGCAGCCAACTGCACCCAGGACAACTGGTCCCGAGACACCTGGTCCCAAAAACTCATCCCGGAACTGGCCGTTAAAAGACCAATTAAATTTAAACTCATCCCGGAAGTTGTCGTAAAAAGACCAATTAAATTTATATCGAAAATAAAACAATGGTTCGTGTATTTAATCCTTTCGACAAGATGGTTAGTGAATTCGAGTAAGGAATTTTTGGGGGAAGTATTTTTTTTGGAGGGTTTTCTTCTGTTGTGCTGCCAATTCGCCCATTGGTCGATTTAATGCGATGGGCATGAGTTAGGTATAGTTGTAGGTATATTGGTTTGCATGGAAATATTCTGAAATCTATTGTGTCTCTCGTTCATTGGGTGTTGTTTTTTTTTTTATTGAAATGAAATGTGAGCAAAAAAGGAAAAATGCTTCCTATTTGTAGATGAAGTGTAGATTTAGTTTCTTGTAGGTACCTATTTCTTGATTGGTTTATTTGTACTATCTATAATTAGGTAATAGGAGGTAGTGTGCTGTGCGTGGGTTGTCAGCTCTATAGGAAGGTAGATTGGTCAATGGTTGTAGGTAGGTAGGTATTTTACGTTGCTGATAATGGGAACAAATTATGGGTAGGTATAGGTAAGCAAAGAATTGAGACTTTCAAAATTGTAGCTTATAGGTAGGTAGGTACCTATTTTATAGGTATAGGCAGGGCCAGTCCTATCCAAAATTGCGCCCTGTGCAAGATTTATACTAAGCGCCACTTTTTATATTTGCACACATATATACACATAGCAAATGGGGGAACCCGACTAATCCTCGCAAAACAAAAACTCCGCACGACACATCCTCGCAAATAAAATCATCGCAAAGACACATTTTCGTGGTTGTTGATATACGCAAGGCAGTTGACCGAGGTATTTTTTCGGTGGGCTTTTAAACTGGCAACAATTAGGTAAAATTATGTGGTATAGCAATGGGGTAGGTGATAGTAAGGTTGAACGCGAGAGGAGTAGCAAATATAGAAATAGGGCGCTGTTATTTGTGATTTGTCCATAAGGAATCTAAAGAGGTTGGGTGGAATGGGGGATGGGTTTATTTAAGTACGGGGCCGGATAAGAAAAATGTTATGTCGCTGTTCATAAACGGGTGGTTCATAAAAATGTCAACTTCGTTGTTTCTTGAGTGATTTCAATGAAATTGACACTAGTAATAGGTAAGATAAAGTTATGAAAGAAAAAAATATTTTCAAAACAGGGTGGTTCATAAATATTGCAAAAATTGCTAACTTCGTAGTTCCTTGGGTGATTTTGCTGATACTGACACTGCTAAGAGGAGAGATAAAGTTATGAATGAAAAAAATATTTTCAACAGGGTGGTTCAAAAAAAATGTCAACTTCGTTATTCCTTGAGTGATTTTAATGAAATTGACACTACTAATAGGTAAGATAAATTTATGAGAGAAAAAAATATTTTCAAAACAGGATGGTTCATAAATATGGCAAAAAAATGCTAACTTCGTAGTTCCTTGGGTGATTTTGCTAAAATTGACAACGCCAAGAGGTGCGATAAAGTTATGAAAGAAAAAATATTTTTAAATTAGGGTAGTTCATAAAAATGTCAACTTCGTTGTTTCTTGCGCGATTTCAATGAAACTGCCATAGGTATTAGCTGAGCTTGAGTTATGACCAAAAAAATAACTTTCAAATTAGAGTGGTTCATAAAAATGTCAACTTCGTTTTTTATTGCGCGATTTCAATGAAACTGACATAGGTTATAACTGAGCCATAGTTAAGATTACACTGTCTAAGAGTTGTATAAGAACCGTTTTGTCTCTTCTAGCACTGAAGATATTACTTGGACAACCTACATGATCTGTAATATAGTCTGTTTAACAAAAATTGTGACTACAAGGCTAGCTTTTTTCAAAACAGTGGCGCCTATATTTATCACGACACTGAATGAAAAAAACTTCAACTAAAAACATGCTACGCTACTCACTGGCTCACATGAATTGTGTGCCTAACAATTTAACTTGTATAGGGTCCAATTTTGAATATTTGGTAGGCTATAGCTTGTAAAGAATTAATATAGGGCTTTACTATACAAGTCATCTATTTTTCAAAATTATTTACAATAATAGCTTTTTAAGAGTGGAATAATAAATTTGTATACAAGGCTTGTCTAATAAAGTATGAAAAGTTCTGTTTAAGATGGTAATAGCAAACTAATAGAAATTATTGCTTTTTTTGGTGAGCTATTACCTTCCATAAGAAAAATATATCTTTTATAAAATGTTAATAGCAAGCTTATGTAAAATATTGCTTTCCTTGGTGAGCTATTGGCTTTCATAAGGAAAACAGCTTTTATAAAATGTCAATAGCAAATGCATCTACTTGTTACAAATTTTACATCTATCTCTCGAATAGCGAGTTGGCCTAGTGGTAGAGTGCTGGAGCAGCGATCGGAAGGTCATGAGTTCAATCCTTGGAAAAATCAAATACCGAAGTAAAATTAAAATTTTTTATATCAAATAACATTCATAACATTTCAGAATAAAGAAAAAAAAAGCGGTTCAAAATCTCCTAATGACAAGAAAATAGACGAAAAAATAACATAATTGAAATTGAAAGCGAAATATATTTTTTTTACTATTAATAATAAGTTTGTTGAAGTTTTTTCAATTCAGTGTTGTGATAAAATACAGGCGCCACTGTTTTGAAATAAGCTCGCCCTGTACTGACAATTTTTGTTAAACAGACTATTGGTTGCCAAAGTAATATCTTCAGTGCTAGAAGAGACAAAACGGTTCTTATACAACTCTTAGACAGTGTAATCTTAACTATGGCTCAGTTATAACCTATGTCAGTTTCATTGAAATCGCGCAATAAAAAACGAAGTTGACATTTTTATGAACCACTCTAATTTGAAAATTATTTTTTTGGTCATAACTCAAGCTCAGCTAATACCTATGGCAGTTTCATTGAAATCGCGCAAGAAACAACGAAGTTGACATTTTTATGAACTACCCTAATTTAAAAATATTTTTTCTTTCATAACTTTATCGCACCTCTTGGCGTTGTCAATTTTAGCAAAATCACCCAAGGAACTACGAAGTTAGCATTTTTTTGCCATATTTATGAACCATCCTGTTTTGAAAATATTTTTTTCTCTCATAAATTTATCTTACCTATTAGTAGTGTCAATTTCATTAAAATCACTCAAGGAATAACGAAGTTGACATTTTTTTTGAACCACCCTGTTGAAAATATTTTTTTCATTCATAACTTTATCTCTCCTCTTAGCAGTGTCAGTATCAGCAAAATCACCCAAGGAACTACGAAGTTAGCAATTTTTGCAATATTTATGAACCACCCTGTTTTGAAAATATTTTTTTCTTTCATAACTTTATCTTACCTATTACTAGTGTCAATTTCATTGAAATCACTCAAGAAACAACGAAGTTGACATTTTTATGAACCACCCGTTTATGAACAGCGACATAACATTTTTCTTATCCGGCCCCGTACTTAAATAAACCCATCCCCCATTCCACCCAACCTCTTTAGATTCCTTATGGACAAATCACAAATAACAGCGCCCTATTTCTATATTTGCTACTCCTCTCGCGTTCAACCTTACTACCTACCCCATTGCTATACCACATAATTTTACCTAATTGTTGCCAGTTTAAAAGCCCACCGAAAAAATACCTCGGTCAACTACCTTGCGTATATCAACAACCACGAAAATGTGTCTTTGCGATGATTTTGTTTGCGAGGATGTGTTGTGTGGAGTTTTTGTTTTGCGAGGATTAGTCGGGTTCCCCCATTTGATATGTGTATATATGTGTGCAAATATAAAAAGTGGCGCTTAGTATAAATCTTGCACAGGGCGCAATTTTGGCTAGGACTGGCCCTGCCTATACCTATAAAGTAGGTAACCTACCTACCTATAAGCTACAATTTTGAAAGTCTCAATTCTTTGCTTACCTATACCTACCCATAATTTGTTCTCATTATCGGCAACGTAAAATACCTACCTACCTACCTACAACCATTGACCAATCTACCTTCCTATAGAGCTGACAACCCACGCACAGCACACTACCCCCTATTACCTAATTATAGATAGTACAAATAAACCAATCAAGAAATAGGTACCTACAAGAAACTAAATCACAACAACAAAAAGTTGTGGTTTCACGCCTCATCCCAAACATCCCTCACACTTCATCTACAAATAGGAAGCATTTTTCCTTTTTTGTTCACAGTTCATTTCAATAAAAAAAAAAAAACACCCAATGAACGAGAGACACAATAGATTTTAGAATATTTCCATGCAAAACCAATATACATACCTACAACTATACATAACTCATGCTCATCGCATTAAATCGACCAATGGCCGTTAATTATCCTTAAAAATCCCTAGCAAAAAATTCTTCCCACAAAAATTCCTTACTCGAATTCACTAACCATCTTAACGAATATATTAAATACACGAACCATTGTCTTCGACGAGTTTTATCTTCGATAAAAATTTAATTGGTCTTTTTGCGATAACTTCCGGGATGAGTTTGCTGACCAGGTGTCTTGGTACCAGTTGGCTGCTGGTACCAGTTGTCTGGGATAATTGGTCTTGGGACCAGTGGTTCCGGGATCGGCTATACCCAACCCTTTTTTATTATATGGTAGGAAGATAGTAGTAATTCTAAAGATGGTGGAGTGTGTGCAACAAAACAGCATAACCTTGGCAAATTGGGTTCGCACCGGGAAAAAATTTGCTATATCTATGTAGGTATGCACGTTTGTGGTAGGTATTTTACATTCATAATTTGTTAAGGTGCCTTCACATGGTTAGTTTGGTTGGCTGGTAACTTTTATTCTAATAGTTGGATCGTTAAGGTTGAGGCCTTAAAATTCAGGTTGGATATCAGGCTACATTTTTTTACAAAATCATTGCAGAGTAACATAAAAGTATGTTTACAATACAATATGTGTAAGATACAATATATATTATTAATTGTGATTTATCATTAATTTGATTATTCAATTATTTGATTTCAATAATTTGATTTCAATTATTCTATTTTTTTCTTTGTATGCACTTTAAGCCCAACCGCTCCAACAAATTTCATCATTCTACAGCAATCGAAAGTGCTCCATTTAATTGGCCACAGTTTTGAGAATGTATAGCGGATACCACACCACTTGAATGAAAAACCTAAAATACAAATTTGTTTTCTTTTTATGCACTTCAAGCCCTACCGCTTTACCCAATTTCATAATTCTACAGCTGTCGGAAGTGCTCCTTGGTAACAGTTCTGAGTAAGTTGGCGGATACCACGCCCTCTGAATGGAAAACCTCAAATACTCTAATTTTTGCATGCATTTCAAGCCTTACCCAACTAACATTTCAGCTTCTTTTAGCTTAGAAATACTGATATTCCGCAAGCTTTTCCTCATATAAGGGCTCTATATTGTCTTCTGTGGAAACAAATTTCTTATAGAAATTTCTTATGAATTCGATAACTACTTCGGTTAAGCCGTTTGGAAATAAGAAAAAGAAGACTAACAGAGGTTTAGAGCTGACACTCTGATAAGGCTGTATAAATGATATAACAGAGGGATAAAGTAGCTGTCACTTTATAAAAGCTCCATAGAGGATTTTATAGAGGTTGCTGTCAAAAGGTATTCTATAAAATTTTTATAGTGGCTTAATCGACTACTTCGGTGAGAGCTGCCAGATTTTGCTTATCGAGCTTTTAAAGGAAATATCATGTGAGTGAGGCACCAAATAAAAAAAAAAAAAACAGAATGGTGCCCAGATATCTGTCATTTTGCCGATATAAGCAAAACTGTTTAGAGATTTTCAAACGTTAAAATAGTTATTCAGCGAAAATATGGAACACCTTATTGACCACAAACATTAGAAAAATAAAATAAAACAAAAACAATAACAATTTTCTTTTATTTTACTTTTATTTAAAATTGAATGCATTTCGAACCAACTGTTGTTCATCATCAATAGGGCCCGGATTTGTATGTCCTAAAAAACACAAAATATGCTCCTAAAATATGCACAGAAAATGAAAAAATATACCATAAAAATAGAAAATATGCCATAAAAAATCAAATATATGCTGCAAAAATATTCAAAAAGTAGATAAAAAAAACATTGAAATAAAACAAAAATAATTCAGTCTTTTATTAATCAAGTTTTCACAGCACTCAGTTTATAAAAATAACAAAACATATTTTGTTTGTTTGTTTTGTTTGTTGTTGATTTTTCAGAAGGTATGTATGTATGTACCTATAGCAAAAAAATAAAAAATTATACAATGCATTAGTTGCGTAAGTAAGTTTTGTTAGCATGGCTCATGAAGTTTTGAAGTGCTAAGGGCTCGTTTTCCTTTTCGTGAAATCGAAGTTTTAAGTGTTTAAAGTTTATTTTTTTGAAATATGCATGAAAAATATGCGTTTATTGTTGAAACAATATGCGCTAACGATTGAAAGCCATTTTAACAGGAATTTCTTAATTCTAAAAACTACATTTTTCACTTGCTCCCACGAGTGTACAAAAAAAATATGTATTTACATAGAAATCCGGGCCCTTGTCATCAGCAATACACTAATTTGGCAAGGAAAAAAAGAAAAAGAAGGTACAAATGAAAACAATAGAACAAAAATTGAAGAAAGTTTTAAATATAACAATTAGAGAAAAAGAGAACATTTAAATTAAGTTAAACAGAGGGACATAATATTGCCATTATCACTTTTAATGGTATTGTTGTTGTTGTGAATATAAAGGCTTTCATAGGCATCAAGTCTTCGGTGGTTTGTGACGTGTTTTATAAGCTTAACATCTTCTAATCTCACATTTAAATGATGGCGTGTGCAGCGACGGAGGATTTATCGGGTCTGTTGAACTTTATGTGACTAGAATGTTCATTGAACCGGACACCAATACTTCGCTTTGTCTGGCCGATGTAAACAGCGTTGCAGTCTCCACATTTAATTTCATATATTCCAGATTTATTGATAATTACTGTCGATTTGTCTTTGGTTGAACCTAATATATTTTTTATTTTTCCATTACTGGAGTAGACACATTCTATATTTTGTTGTTTTAATTTTTTGTGCATTTTGTTTGTTACTGGTGGGAAATACGTCATAGACGCTCTTTCTGTGTTGTTGTTTTCGTGAAATTGTTTATAGACCAGTCAATGAAGCGAAAAAATAGCTAAATTCGGAAATAATTGCCGGAAAGCTGAATTTTGGTATATAGCTTCCTGATTGTGATCTTAAGAAATTGTCAAAAGTCCTTATCGATATGAGCGCCGCTAACAATTTTACGGGTTTTTCAAGAATAACTCCCAAATGGTAAGTTGTGCAAAAAAAGGGTCAAAGAATAATTTGTAGCTTGGAATATTTCCTAGAAAAACGTAGAACATACTTTTTTCATACAAATAACGGTTTTTGAAATAAACCAATCAGAAAAGTTAAAGGTTTTACTTTTCTATGTAGATGGGCGACTTAATTCCAAAATTTTGCATTTTGTGATAAAAGCACAATTTTTTTGTTGTTGTTGGTACATTATATGGACATTATTTTAAGATATCGGTCCACTCTATTTGTCCACCCCTTTAGGTGGGAGGGGCAAATTAAAAAAAAATTTCTATAATATAAAATGAATATAAAAACACAGCGGCAACACTAACAATATTATGTTATATCCATATTATGTATAATCCATATCAATAATAAATGGATTGTATTTATAGCAGCAATATTTTTTAAAAAGTTGTACTCAGTAGTCCTAGGTATAGTTGGCAACTGAAAGTGGTAGTTTAAAGACGATGAACCATTGAGTGAAAGGCAGCGAGTTTGTGCTGAATTGGGCTATATGAATCGTTTGTGATGAATCGGTAGATTGTTGTTGTTTTCCTGTGTATGGCAAAATCAATTTTTCCGTTTTTTCTTGACAGGGTTAAGTCTAAGAAATTTAGCTTCTGGTTTTCTTCTGATTCATTAGTGAAGTTTATGGTATCGAACTCAGAATTGAGGGTTTTTAAAAACGAATCGATTTCTAACCTTCTTATCACCGCAAAAATATCATCTCCGTTGCGAAACCAAATTCTTGGGAGTAATCCTCTTTCTTTTAATTTTGTTTCGAAAGACGACATGAACACTTCCGCTATCAAAAGGAACAAAGGGTTTCCCATACTTGTTCCAGTTTCCATTCTGTAGAAGGTTCTATATTGAAAAAAGTTTTGAGACATACATACAGGGCCGGCCTCAGCCAAACTTTCGCTCTGTGCAAGATTTGTAGAAAGCGCCCTAGTATATTCATGCTATGGTTTTTATAAGAGTCGGTAAACATTGACCATAGTTTTCGTCTTGGATACGCATTTTGGAGTTGAGGTCACTTGAACTTTTAATTGAATTATATTCAATCGCTCCAACTAAGCAGAAGCAGCCCCCAATTCCCTAGTGATTTCACTACTAAATATTTATCATAATTTTCATCGAAAATATTAAGCTGATCAATAACCAAGTAAAACTCATTTAGAGATTTCTTTGTTGAATATTCATCTTATTTTTCATCGGAGTCCTCAGTCCAACTGGAGAATAAGAAACTTCCGAAGAAGTAGTGATTTGGTTGTGGAATTTTCATCGATAAGATGGCATGTGCAGTGTGCACCCCGCCAATGACATGCCTATGTTAAATTCCTCAATGTATTCCGTACAAAAGAAGCGGGTGCAGGTTATTCACCATTGAATTTTTAGAAATTTCCCACTGGGCCTGTTCGTAGACATTTTTTTGTTTTGTTTTTTTTTTTTCGTAGATGAGAGTGTGTACCTGTGGGTGTATAATACAAAACCTGCACGTTCTACCCCACATGATTATATTTTCTCATGTTACGAACAGGGTGGAATATTTTGAGATTAGGTAGGTAAGATTGAATTACCTAGGTCTAGTGGGATCTTTAATTTTACGATATTTTGATTTAAATTCTCCTTGAATGCAATTATGAAAGTGATGTTAGTTAAGTGTGGAAGAAATAACTTAGCACAGTTGTGATGGATGTTATTTTGGGATTAATTGAACAAGTTTTGTGGTTAAAATGCAAATGGCAGTACATAGTTGTTTGCGCAAGATCAGATTACATTTTCTTGCTCCTAGAAATGCGCCCCAGAATATTGCGCCCTGTGCATTTCCACAACTTGCACATAGGGTTGGTCCGGCCCTGCATACATACTTTAGCTGTTTTTATATATGTAAGTTTCTTGTTTTCGTCTATCTTTTTTTATGTAAATACATTATCGTAGAATACTTTAAAATTGATATTTCATAGCATTTTGCTGTAAAAAAGGCAAATTGGTTGTATCAGTCATGTACATATATCTTCCAAAATTGGAATTCTTGTCTAGGGTCGAATTAGTTTTTGTTGGTGCTGGCAAGGCGCTGAAATGCATTGAGCGCCCGTATCGCACAGTATAATTTTACTGAATTTATGTGGAATATGAGACACAGCTTATGTACCTGTGAAATGAACAAAAATTACACTGCTAATTATAATTGTTTTTACTGGATTTAACGCAGCACCGCATGTAGTTTTATATTTTTTTTTCAATGAAGTATTGTATATATTCACTTTACTTACTTTTATTTCAGTTGTTTATTTAATTAACTAGCTTTTTTTTTTACTATTTTGACGATTTAAAATCTCAAAACACATTCCTCAAAGAAACAACTAAAAGTGCCTCAGAATTTAGCTGTCTAGCTGCATGCCTTCGTTTTGTGAATATATAATATGTGTTTATGTAACTCAGACTATGTATTATTCAGATTTTTCAATGAATTTAATTTTTTCTAAACCAAATCGATTTCTTTCCGCCAATTGAAAGGAATTTGTAAAAAAAAAGTTTCTTTAACTTCTATATAAAAACGGAAGTATTATTTATCCTCGCGAATGGTATTTTTGTTTTTCACTTTTCGTTTAGAATACACAATTATTTGTATTATAATATGTCTGTTTGGTTACTCCAACTTCTTGCTACAAGTTGCTATTGTAGTTTCGAGTTACAAAACAGACATTATATTCCCTTTTTGTTGTTGGAATGTCAAACCTTGCTAGTCTATCGGTTTTTTTGCACAAACAATGTCGTGACATGCATAAAAATTAAATACAAATTAATGATTAAATTTGATCGAAAATCAAAAGTAAATCTTATTTTAAAGCTTTTTGAAGTTCTCAAAAGGAAAAGTAGGATCAAGTTCTTGCATCTTCCAAATTATATCTAAGATGCCGCAGTGGCTAAAGTGATGGACTTTTACACAGGAGGTTCCGAATTCGGTCCCTCTAGAGGCAAGAAAAATGTTTATGTTTTAAAATTATTTCCAATTCATTAACTAATAAAAAATCTCAGGTGATATATACTTTCAGGTAAAAAATAGATTAAATACAGAAAAAAACAACTTCGAAAAAAATTGGAAATAAAATGTATAATTCTTTTTTTTTATATTTTATTACTACCTCGGTAAGAGCATGTATTATTTGCCTCTAATAGGTATATAAAAGCCATTAAAATAACAACTAAACCTCTATTAAACACGCGTTTTTACTTTGATTGAAGCATTTGCGAGACTATCTGTCAAAACCTGAATTGCGCATAGCGCTCGATAAGACTTCGTATAGATCTAACAAACACTTGTTATAGAATCTCAAACTTTTAAAAGAACTGCGCATGGTACCCGCACGAAGATGTACCGAAGTCACTTTAGAAGTTTAATAAAGGTTATTTGAGCCTCTATAATGTTCTCCTTTTTATGTTTAACGATGTTTTACAGGTTTCTTACAGAAGTTAGAAAGCTTTTTAAGTTAAACCTAATCGAAGCTGAAATGTTAGTTGGGTATCGCTCTGCCAAATTTCATCATTTTAAAGCAATCGGAAGTGCTTCACGGCCCTTGAATGGAAAACCTCAAATATCAAATGTTTTGTTTTGTATGCACTACAAAATGTCATCATTCTACAGCAATCGTAAGTGTTCCATATAACTGATAAAAATTCAGGGAAAGTGGGGGATACCACGCCCCCTGAATGGAAAACCATTCACCACCAGACCTACCGCTGTGTGAAATAACAAGATTCTGCGGTGTCGGAAAGTGCTCCACAATTTTGATGAACTGTCAGTGAGTGTGGGAGTGAGTGAGTAAGTCAGTCAGAGTCAGTTACGGTTTTCGCGATTTTTGACGTCTTATATCAAGGGAAAGGAAATAGTTAAACATAAAAATCAATTAAAAAGGCGAAAAAATTTTTACTCGACGATAAAGTATGGATTGTGTTAATGAAAAATAACACGAAAAGGAAAACAAAAAGGATGTATATTAATAAAACAGCAACAGATTTCTTTGATTCACTGTTTTCATCAACCGACAGTACAGCTGACAAAATTAAATTGGAAAATGATTTCGACGATGGCTCACTACTTTTCAGTGAAGCCGATATTGCACTCACAATAGACAGTTTGGAAAAGGAAAAACGTGCAGGAAGTGACGGTATAGAAGCCGAAATTCTCAAATTTGGAAAAGAAACACTAACTTCAACACTGACAAAACTTTACAATGCTTTCATAAGAACGCACGAAATACTAAACCAATGGAAAAATAATATCATTATATTACTACATAAAAATGGAGACAAAGGATATACAAACAATTATCGACCAATCAGCTTAATATCGAAAGTATATGAACTGTTTTCAAAGGCATTATACAGAAAAGTAAAAATCTCACTCAACGTCAAGCAACCCAGGGAACAAGCTGGTTTCAGAGAGGGCTTTTCAACAACTGACCTCCTACAGACTATAAATTAAATAATAGAAAAATTCAACGAATTCAAAAAACCTCTCTACCTCTTATTTATTGATTTTAGTAAAGCGTTTGATACTATAGAACAGAAAAGCATAATATGGACAGCATTGAGAAATCAGAATATTAATCCGACATTCATTCAGACTCTTAAAAACGTACACCGCAACAACACTGCAAAGGTAAAAACTGACAAAACTGGACGAGAATTTAATATAAAAAGAGTATGACAGGGAGACTCCATATCTCCGCCACTTTTCTCTGCAGTACTGGAAGAAATGTTTCAAAAACTAAACTAGTGATGTGTCAACTCGAGTTAATAACCCGAGTCAACCCGAGTTACAGCTAAATCGAGTCAAACCGAGTTATAATATCAAACCGAAATGGCGAAAGCGATCGAACGAACCTATAACTAACACTTGCTTCACCGTCATCCGTGTTTATAGAGTCGAGTTGGAGATCAGTCAATTTTTCTTATTCTAACCGAGTTGCATTGCGGAATTCAATACCTATTTGGAATTCGGTTACAGTTGGGTTTCTCTTGCTCTTGTTGTTTCGAACCAAGTCATCGTTTGATATATGGATTTGAATTGAATGTGTATAATTTCGAGTAGAAAAGAGTTTTTATTTTCATACAAACCTACTTGAATTAAAATTAAAGCTTTTTCAACATAGTGTAATCTATGTTTATTATTTATGAAAAATTTTAATATTGATTGTAACAGGAATTTCCTTATTTTTTTAAGTTATGTTTTGTTTTTCAAATGAATTAATATTTAGTTTTTTTTTATTTTGTTAATGTTTTTATTATTTCTTGTTAACTAGTGAATTAATAATAAATAAATTTGTATTTTCATTAGAATGTTTGCCCTTGTTTTATAGTTCTTCAAAACATGGGGATAAAGAAAAATAATTTTGTTATAAACCGAGTTAGCTAACTCGGTTTTCAACTCGGTTAGCTTCAATTCCAACTCGGGTTAACTCGGTTTGCGAAATTTGCGGTTCGGCACATCACTAAACTAAACTGGAAACATAGGTTTGGAATAAATATATCGGGTGAGAGACTCAACAATCTAAGATTTGCAGACGACATAGTCTTGCTCTCCGAAACACCAGAAGACTTAAAAAATGATAAATGAACTTTCGACTGAATGCAAAATACACGGACTCTCTTTAAATTTAAACAAAACAAAAGCCATGACGAACCATATAAGGAAGGACATCTCACTAAAAAATGAAAAAATAGACTACGTTGATGACTACATATACCTTGGACAGCTAAAATCTTTCACGAACAAAGAAGAAAAGGAAATAAATAGACGAATAAAGAATAGCTGGAAGCAATTTTGGAACATCAAACAAATTTTGGACTCAAAACTCGGTAAAGAAACAAAAAAATATATCTTGGACTCTACAGTACTTCCGGTAATGACATAAGGATTGCAAACATTGGGACTTACTTCAAATTCTCTTAAAAAATTAAGAATATGTCAAGTCATAATTAAAAGACGATTATTTAACATAAGGACAGTTCAAAGAATAAAAAACGACGAGACGAGGCGAAGAGAAAATGCCAAGGACGGTATTGAAAGAATAAGACAATTATAATGGAGTTGGGCAGGTCACATTTCAAGACTACAAGACAACAGATGGATTAAAATAACAACAAAATGGACCCCAACAGACGAGATTGAACCAAGAAGAAGACCAAGAAAAAGATGGATGGATGATCTTATACAGTTCAACAACTGTGGTGTGGAGAGCAATGGAGGAGGCTTACGCCAGATTAACTTAAATTATAAATAATATTGCTACATAACGAAAACATTAAATTAAACGAAAATGAAAAAATTAACGATTTTGAATGTATAAACAAAACAAAAATAAAGATTATTAAATATATCAGAAAAAAAAATATCCAAAATATAATAAGGGTACTCATGCAACGTCGGAAAAGCATCGTAAACGTCTTAAACGTCTTAAAGTTTACGACGTCGTGTCAAAATTTGTATGGGAAATATTTTCAAACAAATCTTAAACTTTAAGACACAAATTTGTGTGTTGTTGTAACTTAGAAGAAAAAATAGAGGAACGGGCATTTCGAGGAATAATGAGTTTTTTTCAAAAAGTGTGAGTTACACAAACACAAATTCATTCAGACATGCACTTATGTGATGATCACAACAATAAACATACTTCATCATTTTTGCCAAATAACTCAAGAATTAATAGATCATTGAAAGCAATTTGTTCATACAATTGTATAAATATACTTTTTGGCTTACTTTGGGCATTTTTAAATTGCGGATGACAAATTTTACGAATGTTAAAATTAAATTAAATATTTTAAGCTGTTTGACGTTTAACGAACAGCTGATTTGTTTACCATATCGTTTACCACATTTACGCAAAATGTTTTTTGGTAAGTTCATGAAACGTGTGTCGGAAACTTTACGATTTTACGACATCGTAATGTTTAAGACGTTGCATGAATACCCTTAATGTAAAAGTGTAAAATGTAACCAACAAAAATTATTGTATGCATGCATATGAACGAATGTAATGTAAACTCTATATATATATATAGGCAAATAAAGCTTCTAATAATAATATCTCGGGAACCACTTACGCTAGGGAGTTGAAATTTGGTGTGGTGTTTGTGCTCGGCTAGCCTACCAAATAATCCGAATTTGACTTTATTGGTACTGAAGTTAGAGGGGGGTTGAAAATCGCCTGAGTTTGTTCCTGTAAAAAGGGTGTAGCCTGTGTAGTGCCAGAACTTGGCTAGGCACTACCGTGCCCTTTGATCTCATTTGCAGCTGGGACAGACTAGACCTATCTTAACGATATGGACATTGGACACCAATGCACCTGTTGAAAGTTTTTATGAATTTTTAAATAATATAATTTTGTCTTTCGTTCCAGTAAAGAAGCAGTCATCTGTTAAATTTCCGTGTTGGTACTCGCAAGCCCTTATAAAGCTCTTCAAGGCAAAAAACAGATTTCACAAGATATTGTTAAAATTTAACCGGGACGACGCACGCGACGCGACGACAGGGAAATGTTCAAATATTTGCGTAGTTTGTGTAAAAAAGAGTTAGATTAGAGTTATGCTATATGAAATACGTAGAAAACACAAAAAACAATCTTAAAAATAATGCTAAGACTTTTGGTTGAACACAAAAAAAACTCCGAGAGTCTAACTCCATCCCATTCCCTTAATAATGACACATACCAATATAATTCATTCAACACCATCCACGGTATGTGAAGCTTTTTCTGTTTTTTCGAAATAACTACTCTGACCATGAAAATGATAGCACTTTATCGATACATGGTCCCCAAGTCACAAAGTCACAAGTGTAAATGTTTCAAATATACGCCCATTAGTCGTGTAATTAACGGATTGGACTGCAATAAAAGTGCGGTGCCAGATAGTATTCCAAACATCTTTTTTTTAAATTGTAAAGAAGTTTAAATAACACCAATTTGCTTTTTTCTTAATAAATCACTTAGGGAGAATGTATAACAAGAAAGATTTAAAGAAGCTTTTGTAACGCCAATTCATAAGACAGGTAGCATATCTAAAATTTCTAATTATCACCCGGTCTGTATTTTGAATGCCCTGTCATTAATATTTGAAAAATTTGTTTACCACAATCTAATAAGGTACTCAAATTAAACCTTTGATTAATTCAAAACAGCATGGCTTTATAAGCGGTCGATCAACATGTGTCTTTATAAATATACGCAAATGATTTAAAAATATACCGAGCAATTTCTTGTGTAAGAGATTGCATTTCACTGCAAAAGGATCTGATACTCTGCAAGCATGGTGTACCAAAAATAAACTTTCTTTAAATGTAAATAAATGTAGTATTATCTCAGAGTCAGAGACTACCCACAATTTTTATTTGTCGTGTAGGAGATACTGAATTAAAGTGTGTACATGAGCAAAAAGATCTTGGAGTCATGTTTGATTCGAAGCTTTTGTTTGATGTGCACTATAAATAATATTAGTCCGTTGAAATGTTATAAAATTTGACCCGAACCTTGCATTTAGTATGACCAACGTCTTTTTTTTTTAATGTGTAGAATGCATCAATGTGAGTATACGAAATCATTTTCAGGGCTGGAACCCCCCCCCTCATTTGGCCGCTATCTTGAAAAAGGGGTAAGAAGCCCTTTTTCTCAATATCTTGAGAAATAAAGATCTGACAAAAAAAATTTGTAAACTATTTTTGTAGAAAATTTAAATATCTATAATTTTGTTAAGAGACTTTTTACCTTTAAATTGAAAATAAAAAAGATAATATAGCCAATAATCGACGAACATTTTCAAAAAAAAATTACTTTATAGGGTTATAACTTTTTTTCTAGTAGTTTTATTGAAAAAACATTCAAGATGTTTCTTGTAGATCATTTTATTGCGAAAAACTTGGTATACCCAGTTTTTAAATTCCATCATTCTACAATGGGTGCACACCAAGAAGTAACAATTTTTTGTATTGTTTTTGTTTTTTTATACACGGTGATCGGTATAATGTGCACCAAAAAGCTAGAGCAAGTAGGTTAAGTTAAGACAAGAAAAAAATCGTATAGGAGGGGGTATATTTCCCCTCGTTTAGGCGGGAGGGGCAATTTTCTAAAAAATTGACTTAAAACAGAAAAAAAATTATTTAAAAACAACGAATAAAATTGAAAGCGTCCAAACTGCATCGGAACTACGATGAATATAATGATATAGTTTTAATTTATTTGGAATGTTATCCTTACGTCAACGCAGTGTTATAATTTATGAGTTATTCCTTCACAGAATCCTTAATGACAAAATATATTCGCCTTATTTACGAAGTGTAATTAGCATTCATTACCCGATTCGTTTATGCCGTAATTCGGTAAGATTTAATGTACCTTTCTTTAGTAATAACTTATTCCTGAAGTCACCTTTAATAAGAATTCAAAAGTATCAATTAGTGTTTACAACGTTTGATATTTTGGGTATCTCTATATTGAAAACCCCAAAAATGTTATATTAAAAATTGTCAGTGAATGTGGCTCATCTTTCATTTCCATTTTGAACTAAATGTTTTGATTATTCTTGTGTCTCTTTTTGATTTGATTTGGGTTTGGCTTTTTGATTTTTGAATTACATCCATATATGTATGTACATATTGTTAAATTTTATAAAATTTTTTTTTTTTATTTTGAATAGCTGTATGCAAAGTTTTTTTTGCATTTAAAGATTCTGGATTTAAAAAAACAAATTAAATTTTTTCACTTAACGAAAGTATTATGATTAGTTAGATAAGGCCTTAAGTCGCAAAAAAAATATGGCACTATGACACTTCGTCAAAGCGACAAAAGGCCATTTGTTCAAATATGGCCTTTTGTCACTTTGATAAAGCATCATTAGACCATATTTTGTAATATGGCCTTATGTCACGGTACCTTTACAACACAAAAAGAAATGTCAATGGAAGTATCGGCCGTTTCAAATCGAAACTGGTTGACAAAGACTGTAGCCACCAATAAGCGATCCTACGAGGCATCCGGAATAATACCCCTGAACAAATCCATAATCAGTGCTGAAAAAAGGCTGACGACCAACCTTAGAAACCATCCGAACCCGCTGGTGAGAACAATTACAAGCGAAGAGAGACACCCTGAGCCACGATACCTATATGTGACAGTACTACTGGACGAAGGAATTATTTCTATCACCGACGATGAGGCAATCCAATTCTACCAGGACGCAGCGTCAAACTACCACCGTGGCTAAAAGCCCCCCTTAACTCACATCTCACCATAAAGACAACCGGATTTGAATAACCCGAGATGAATCATCTAGTATAAAATAAATAGTATAAAACAATCAATGACAATTAAAAAAAAAAAAAAAAATGTTTTAAACTATAAGACAATGTATAAAATTAGACCCCTTATGTGTAAAAACAAAATGATATGTCAATGTAATAATAAGTGTGTAGTGTACCTTTACTTTAAAACTCTGTGCATTTGTGTGAATTTCTACGTCATTTTATTTTTTTTACAAGAACTTTGACAGACTTTGGTGTAGAAATTCACAGAAATGCACAGAGTTTCAAAGTAAAGGAACTAGGCTATTATGTAAAATAGAATTAAGAACCAAGTTTATATATTTCAGTTAAATAAATAAATAAGTATTATATTATTATAAAATTTCCCAATAGTCAATTTTTTAAATGATAACTGTTAGGTTTTGTTTTTTTTTATTTGATAAGTATATGTTCTCCCCTTTCTTTTTCTAAGCGTTAAATTATAATCAATTGAGCACAACACCGAACACGTGCAAAAGTGAATGCTTCAAAGTGCAAAGTTCTATACCATTGAGTGCATACAGTTTTCGTGGTTAATCATCGATATAAATTTTTTCTTCGTGTTAAGTGAAAATAAAAATCACTAAATATTATCAGCTATTGGACCAAGGTAAGCAGAGTTGACTGAAGTGTTTTTTTAGAATTATACTTTCATATATAAAAAAAATTGATGAGATTGAAAATAGAAAAATCGTTAAACTGACAGACAATTTGACATTTGAAACTACGTTTGTTACAATTTGTTTCATTAACTACATTTAACTACGTTCAACTACATAAACTACGTAGCAAATGTAAAAAATTTAGTTATTCCAAAAAGTGACAGTTCAGCCATCCCAGTTCGGGAGCAAAAAGAAAGAGACACCTTCTTACTCTTTCAAGCTAAAATATTTGTTTAAGTTGTATGTTTTAACTTATCTAAATACACATTTAAAATTCGTGATTTGGTTTAAAAAACCATACCTTAGGGTCAGTTTCATAGTGCACGCAGTTTTAATTTCTGAGTAAAGCTAAGTACAGACGATTGTCAGATATTACAATATTGTCTGAACTGTCAATAGTCTGACAATAGCTAAGCACTAGCTGACAATTGATATATTTCTTACAAGGAACAATTGTCCGTTCACCCGGTTGGTAGATTTCTTCCCAAAGTCTAACAATTTGATTGTCAGCTCTATTGTTATCTCTTTTTAACCAACTCATTGACATTTCGGACAATGAAGAAATTGTCAGCAATTGTAAGATGTTTTCAATGAAAACATCTGACAATGACCAATGAGTCTGAAAATTTCCTAATTGACTGACAATGATAAAAATTGTGTGTTCAGAGGATTGTAAGATATCTGACCATTTTTATCAGATTGTCTAACAATGACGTTTCTGACAATATTGTCAGACAAAATTGCGTGTTCAGACGAATGTAAGATATGTAGTTTTTTCAGTTTTTTCACTGACAGATCTGACAATGTTGTATTGTCTGTACTTAGCTTAAGCGACACTTAAGTGGCAAATATTGGAGAGTTTAATGTCACTTGTTCCGACAAGTTCGGACTGTTAACTTGGGCATTAGTTTTCCATATTTGGCACTTAAGTGACTCTTACTTCGAGTGTGAAACTGGGCCTTAGAACGACGATTGTAAGACATTTGGAACAGTTTTCTACAGACAGATCTGACAATATTGTAATATCTAACAATCGTCTGTACTCTGTACTTAGTCACTTGTTCCGACAAGTTCACACTGTAAAATTGATTTTTAGTTTTGCATATTTTGCACTGGCCTTAGAAACCTAAACGCTTATATGAATATCAGCCACATACTCACGCAACACATAAATACAAAAATTTGGCAACATACACAGACAAAAATGGAATGATTTTATGATACTCACCACATTTATTTATTTATTTAGCTACAAATTTACAAATTATTAGCTTTGAGATTGAAGAGATCTATATAATTCTTTTTTAAACAATATTTTGAAACATTAACATATTTATTAATAGCAGAACATGCAGCAAACAAAAGATTCATGAATTCCATAATTCGTTCTATTAAATCTTTGATTTCAAAAATCTACGGATCTTAAGGATCGTGAGTAAATATTTAGGTTGAGTTGTGTTAAAAGATATTCAGAATCAATTGCTCCAATCAACACATCATACACAGATAATATTTTAGAGACTGTTCTTTGATGAGTCAGTGACGGCAAATTAATTAAGGCTAAGCGCTGGTTGTATGGTGGTAGATGTGTGTTTACGTTCCACGGAAGATGGCGAAGCGCATAAATGAGAAATCGTTTTTGCACAGATTCCAGTCTATTTATATTAGTTTGATAACTCGGACTCCAAACGCTGCTACAGTATTCGATTTTTGATCGCACAAGAGAGCAGTATAAAGTTTTTAAAATCTATGGGTCTCGAAATTCTTTTGAAAACCGACAAACAAATCCCAACATGCATTTGGCTTTATTAATAATGTGATCAATATGTTTGTTAAAGTCTAATTTTGGGTCCATTATAACGCCAAGATCACAAAAACTATCAACCCTTTTTAGTGGTTGACCACACAGGAAATAGATATTACAGAAGGGCACGCGTTTGCGAGAAAAAGACATACACTTGTATTTTGATACATTTAGTTCCATATCATTGACACTACACCAATGGGAAACACTATTCAAATCCAATTGCAGCAGTTTATAGTCATGATTATTTTTGTAAGATAAGCTAAGCTTAGCGTCATCGGCGAATAAAAGAAGATTAGAGTATTTGATTGCACTATGTAAGTCATTTATAAACATTATGAATAGAAAGGGACCTAAATGGCTTCCTTGTAGAACGCCGGAATGCACATATATCTTTTTTGATGTTTTGTTTTTAAAATAGACAAACTGTGATCTGCAACATAAGTATGACTCCAACCAAACTAAAAACCATTTAGGGAGCCCAATGGTCATAAGCTTTTTTAAAAGTAAACCATGATTCACGTGGTCAAACGCTTTTGAAAAATCCAAGTATGCGACGTCAGTTTGAAATCCATTTTGGTTTTTCACAAGAACATCCGAGCAAAACTCCATCAAGTTGGTTGCGGTAGATTTACCCTTCATAAATCCATGTTGATGTGGCGAAATAACGTTTTTTTATCTTTTTTCAATGGCTTCTAGAATAATTTTTTCGAATAACTTTGGTATACATGATAACTTAGCAATGCCTCTATAGTTGAATATATTGCACTTGTTTCCGTTTTTAAATAGTGGTAAAATAAATGAGGACTTCCAAACGTTTGGAAAAATACCCGTTTGAATTGATAAATGCATGAATCAAGTATGGTGTGTTTCGGCAGTTGTAAAAAAAAATATATTTTCTATCAGATTTAAATTTTCGTTTATTCAATATTTAGAAAGTGATCTTATTATTCTTTTTGTTATATATGCAAATTACAAAATGCTTAAAAAGTGGGGGTGGCCCCGGCGCAGTGGAAGTAGTGCTTGACTGCTAACCTGGATGTGTGGGTTCGATTCCCAGTCTAGGCAACATTCTTTTCTATATTCACTCAACTGAACGCCACCCCTGGGATTTAATGAGATAATCAAAACCTAATTTCTCAATCCACTGTGCCAACAAAAATCTATCCTATCCTTCTATTCCTTCTAACATTTGCCTAATTTATAAGACCCTAGGTCTTACTGGCATATATATGTTTGTGTTGTTTTTTTTTTTTTTTTTTATCGTTTTCTCTTCTAATTCCCTTTAGGCTTAAAAAACGCGACTTTTGTCGTGTACCCTACATTTTTTTTTAACTGTTACTATAGACATTCCTCTCCGATTTAAGGTTGATTTAGGAGAGGTTCTCCATTTAAATATAACTTCGAAATCTGAACACGCTTATTTGTACATCTACATATTTTTAAGTTTAAAATTTGAGTTTTAACGAACAGCTGATTCAATTACACAGCATTTAACGAAATGAATTAAAAAGGCCGTTCATTTTAACTTTTGTGTAAACTTATCATTTTACACAATTTGTAAACTTACGACGCACGTTGCATTAATACCCTTCTTATCTTAAATTTGTTATCACAATTTTGAATTAAAATTACTATTGACTTCGGAAGATTTGATGACAAGTGTAAACGTAAGTTTGTATACTTGTGTAATATACTCTTCTCATAATGATGCGCCTGAAATAATTTTCCCGGGGCCCCGCAAATTTAATCTTGCATGCACACGCCTTATTTTAGTCTAGCGTCGCCTCTGAGTATCGGCTCTCGAACGGCGCGGCGCTTCAATATGGGCGTTCACATTCAACGACATGTTCATCAACACGTATCGTTAGATTTTTGTAATGTGAACACCAGTCGAACGACTGTCGATCAAGCAAGCTCTGTATCATAGAGTACCTATATTATCTAGAGAACCGACTCGTACCCCCCTTGTCTAAAAACACCCTCAAATTTTATTTTAGCTCAGTAAGAGAAAACTCTCTTAAATTCCCTGTCCGTGAATACGTGTGAATTGTTGATACAACAACAAATTGGTGCCAGTAGCTCAAAAAGTTGAACTGAAACACGTCGGTTGGCAATGAACAACATTTTTTAAATTTTTCCGATTTGTTTCCTATTTAACTATTGTGAAGGTCGTGTAGTTATGTACAGTTATGTATTATATATCAAATTAATTGTCTATTTTCCTAGATGCGAATTAAAAAAAACTAATCCTATAGATGCAATAACTTAGGAGCTATGAGGTGATAAATAAAACAACAGATATATCGTCGCCTTAGAATTGTTTTGTCGTATAAACCCATTGAGCAATTTTGGGAAATCGCATTTTAAGTTTCGCGTTTAAATAAAAAAGAAACTGATGAAGTTTTCTACAATTTTTATAAAATTTTATGTGGAAAATCTTCTTTTGATTAAGGTATTCCAGATTGTTGAGTCGGTTTTAGTTTTTAATCTATACAGGATTATCTCCAAGATCATTTTTTTGTATACGAAAATCAGTACTTTGTTCGATCCCCATACACATACGACAAAGTGAACACAAATGTGTTAATTGAATGCAATACCGAACCGAGCGAGATTTCCGATTTTTTTAAAAACGACATTTTAACATCTGGTTTTTAGTGTAGATATTTTGTCGTATATGCCAAAATTTGGCGTTTACGACAAAACAAAACTAAGGGATGAGTTATTTTGTGCGGATATATATCTGATTTCAGAAATGGAAAGAGCACATTTGAAAACATAGAACTGCATACCCACTTTAAAAAAGTGCATTTTGGCGTTTACGATAAAACAATTCTCGGGCAACGATATGTCAATATCATGGTTAAAAAAATTTCGAAAAATCAGAACAAGGAGATAACCAATATCTAGCATCTGCATGGTTTTTAGATTGTTTAAAGCATCCGTCAAAAAGATAAAAATCAAAAAGTAAAAAATTAATTTAATTTTTTAATTTTTGAATTTAACGGAATCTTATACCATAATTCAAACTGAGCGTGTCTCCTATGCTCAAATGTAGTGGGGGCATCGGGTTCCATTTAAAATGCACGAGACCACTAATATATGCTTATGAAAAAGTAGATTTCAGTGTTCTGGCAGCTTAATATACGTACTCTACAGTGGCGTGGCGTGAACAATTTCAAATGGTAAGTCGATGTAAAAATTAATTAACAGCAAACGTAAACTCTTAAACATATTAATATGTATGTATATGTGGCCAAAATTAGATAATGCTTTCCACAACAAACAATACAATTCAAGCCAGTATTTTATGATTATACCTACTTCAAATCATTGATTTTTAAATTCACAATGATCTTTAAGCATAATCAAAGTGACCTCGAGAAAACAATACAATAATTTAAAATTAATGCTACCTATGCAGAAAAAAAGGAGCTTCAGCCTTCAACGAATATGTATGTATATACAAAATATATAAGTATAAATAAAAGTTTCTATAAATTATTATGTAATAAAGTTAAAAACTGTAAAACATTCTTGTTATCAAGTATAAAAAACGCAAAAAACACCAAAAAAGAAAACAGCGAAACCAACTGATAAAAGTGTGAAAAGTTTTACTAAAATAATTTTTTTTTAAATAATATTTTGAAGCCGTTCTATTCTACGATCTTCCTTTACTTGTATATTCAGCATAATAGGTTCCGGGATCGGCTATACCCAACCCGGCAAATATAGCTATATTAATAAAAAAAATAACTTATTAACCTTGAAAACTAGGGTACCTAAATAACACTCTTTACATTGATGTTGTTTATACACGCACTTTACTTGAATTTTGCAAACTACAACAAAACTGCTCAATTAATGCTTTAACAGCCACTGCTGGGTGATACACACAGAATTCACTACATAAGTCGAAGAATATCGTGTTATTTTTTTGCATAAGAAAACGGACTTTGAGCAAAGATGAGTCAAACGCAGAGAATCAATCATTAATGGGGTTTTCCATTGGTAAATTCAGATTTAAGTAAAAAAATTGATTTTTTTCTTCGCGAATGGAACACAATTCAAATTGAGTTTTTTTGCCACTGTATTGGTGTACTTTCTTGTCTCTGAAACTAGTGTGGCATAGCTGTCAAATATTCATTCAAACTTGTTGTCTTTTAAAAAGTGTATGCAGTAAAATTCATATTAAACTGCTTCCATTTTTCAATAGGATTTTATTTATTTAAACAATTTCAGCAATTTTTTCGCAAAACGAATAAATTTCAAATCAAACAACCACATTTGTCAAGCTGATAGCTTAAATTTGTATTGGTGTTAGTAAAATGAGGGGTAAATCTGTCGAAAAATTTAGATTTGCAAATTTGATTTAAAATCAAAAATAAATCAATTTATTTTGCACAATGGAAAGCAAGAAGAGGGGAAATTGTGTTTTTGACAGATCCAAATCAAAAATAAATTGATTTTTTTTACCAATGGAAAACCCCATAAGTAAAAATGAGAGCTGCAACTGACCTTCTCAATTAATCCACCACAGCACAGCGATAGAAGATACTCACAAAATTCACCAAATAAGTCGGAGAAAAGCAAAAAAAATGACACAACGAAATCAGAAATCGCTGTTCAAAGAGCGAAATGTATAATTGTAGTAGATTATTTGGAGAAGTCCCCGCTCCTTTTTCGCACTGAATTAATTATACAGACTATTTATTGTGTGCGGAAAAATGACATTTGGGTTTATTTGTGTTTATTTGTTTTTTTTTTTTTTTATCATTTTATTATATTGATGTCCATAGTCCACAAGCAGAGTGAAGAGTCCCTTCTGGCAACAAACTGCTGGTTCAGCTGCACTGTATCATGTATGGTCTTCAAGCCATTGTAGTGATTCTTTTTTGGATAGGATTTTTAAGAATAGGAACTGCAGCCGGTTCGTCTGTGTTGATGCGAATAACATCATCTGAGCCGGTAACTGCAATTTTAAAACAATTCGGAGACAATATCGAATGCAACTTCTGCTCCAATCTCTAGTCTACGAATACTTATAATGTTCGGCAAGCGTATTCCGCAGCAGACGATATAATCGGACTTGAAGCAGGTGAGCTGGATCCTTTCCTTCATAACCAATCGATATAAATCAACTTGCTTTGCAGCAGATGCACTAAATATCTCGCAGTTTATATTTATTTCTGGATAGTATTCCAAAGTATTGGAATTTCCTTTGCCTTCGACTTGCGGCACTGTGCAAAGACGGCCACTCCTTTCACAACAGAAACATTACCCGATGAGGCTAATGTTGAGAGATCCTGCAGGTAAACCAAAATATTATATATATTTATATTAATTATTTTACAAAAAACAACATTTTGTCCCGAAAAAAACTACATAAACGAAGCACAGTAACCAAAATAAAATATTCCCCACAGCATATTAATAAAAAAAATTAGATCTGTCAAAAAATATAAACTCACCGCATTATATTGTTGTTGCAATTCTCATCTATTCATCGACACCAAATGAAATTACAAATACAACAATGTAAACAAATGGGTTTTGGAGGGTAAAACATACGAAAGATTCATATCTTTATAATACAGTAGGTATCTTTGATCATGGGTTTCTCTGATTTTTTGCGTTGATGTTTGATTTTGTTTTTGGAATTGGTGAAACCCTCCAAGGATATTTTCCGTTGTGTTTTCGCAAGCGTTTCGTTGTCTATTTGGAGATCACAGGAAATTTTTCGCATCAGCAGCGTACTAGGCAGAGAGAGTGTGGACTGTGGAGTGTAGAGAGTATACGAATACTAATAATAATGACGTGTGTGTGTTTCCGTGTGTGCTTTAAAATATAGTTCAATTGAGTTTCTGGAGTGTGCGACTTGTGCAAGTTAATGAATAGATACATGTTAAGTATATTTCGTGGGTTTTATGTTGCTCGTTATTTAGTAAACATTGTTGTGTGGCAAGGTTGTTTGTTATTTAGTAAACATTGTTTTTTAGCAGAAAATTTAATAGGTAACCCAGTAGGAATCGGGTTATATAGACGCCACGCCACTGTCTATGCTCTGTAATTCAAATTTTTTGATAATTTGCTCTGTCAAACGACCGGTGTAGTAAATGTGAACTCCAGTCGGATGACCGAAAATTTATTTTTATATCTTATTTCTATTTTTTTCGTATGATAAAAAGATAATAGGTTGAAATGAAAGTAAAATAATAAAACAAAAGTAGAAACAAGTAAAATTAATGCGCTAGTATTGGTACGAATAATGAAATTCTCGCCATGTTTGCTCTTTGAAAAATTATTTTCAAATGATGTCGGTACGGAAGTCGTTAAATGTGAACGCTAGCAAAACGACTCGGGTCGGACGACACGTCGTTGAATGTGAACCCACTAATCGCAACAATCTGACATTGGCGAAATAAAAAGGCGGGAGAAAGATAAATAAAACAGAAATGAAGACAAGTAGTACGAACGAGAGGATTATATTAATATTATTCTGACAACAGTAATGAAATACTACCTACTACTACTACTACTAAGAGAAATGGTTGAATCAAATGTTTTTGACGTGGCATAAAGCAAAATAAGGGTAAGAAAATGAAATTTGTGTGTCGTATTGACGAAGCTTAAGTTTTGTCATGATAGGGGTATATATATAGGTTTATGGTTTAAAGCGAAATATTTGAAATTTTTAAATTTGATGCAAATTGAATTGGAATGGAATTTGTTTTGCAAATTTTCTAAATCCATTGAAATACACGTGAAAACTATTTTTTCCAAGAGAGTTAAATTATTTTTTTCGGAAAAAAATTTGTTTTGTTAGAAAACTTAATAAAAAATTATAGGTATGTAGGTATAAATGAAGTTTTTTTTCGGAAATAAAATGTTATAAAAATTAAAAAAAGATTCGATTTTTTGTTATAACTTATAAGTCAATCAAACCAGCCAAATCAACTCTTTTCTATAAATGTGTATTACCTATCCTACCTACAAACAAACTTTGATGTCAATTTTGGTATAGTGAAACCGAAAATATAACTTTTTTTATGATCTCAATGTTTTTTCACTCAATAAGTTAGCCTGGCATTTGAGTTTTGACCATAATCTTACAGGTACGATTAGTAAAACAGAAATTATAACCAACCAAATCAATCTTTTCTTAATTTTTTATTAAATAAAAATTACCTACATAATGTACTCTACCCACATCATAAGGTTCCTTAAAAGGGTCAAGAACACGTGCATGAAAATAATTTTTTTTATTAAATTTGTGTTTCCATTTAAATTATGTAATTACGTTTTTCACACATACTTTTATGTTATTCCGCAATGATTTTGTTAAAAAAAAAATGTAGCCTATAAATTTTAAGGCCTCAACCTTAACAATCTGATTATTAGAACAAGCCGATCCCGGAACCACTGGTCCCAAGACCACTTATCCCAGACAACTGGTACCATTGTATATAAAATCTATAGTAATATCATGAAGAGGAGTGACGGTAGCGACATCTTAAGGACATATGTTTGACTTCTTTGTAAAGTGATGGTTGGAATCCCGAATATTCACAAAACAAGAAACGTAATAATAAAATAAGAACGGGAACGCTGTATGCTAATTTTATGAGAGTGCGAGGAAGTGAAAAAACGCAGTAATCGGAAAAAAATTTGGTATATGTAGGTATGCACGTTTGTAGTAGGTTTTTTTATTCATAATAATTGTAAAGGTCCCCTCGTAGTTGGTTTGGTGGGCTGATAAATTTTGTTCTAATAATCGGATCGTTAAGGTTGAGGCCTTAAAATTTATGTAGAATGTCGGGTTACATTTTTTTACGAAATCTTCAAAATCTTCCAGAAAAGATACGGTGACTGACATTTTTAATTGAATGATGATTTCTTCGGATCCTTCGGTTTCAAGTTTAAGTCGAAAACTAAATATAAACAAAAAAAAAATTCAATTTGAAGCTATTCAAATGTTTGAAGTAGTAAATGTCGTATGTTATGATTCCGATTAAAAATACATAAATAAGTTTAAATAAAAGATTGTTATATTATTATTTCTGTAATTTTTCATCAATACTGTGTTTTATTTATTACTCAATTAGGTGAAGTTATGTTGTTGGAACCAAATAAGATTAATATATGTAAGTTATTTTTATTTTATCAAAAACATTAAAACTTGAGTTTTTTGGATTTTTGTAGGTAAAAAGTTTTTCTCGAATAGGTAAGTCAAAACTAATAAAGATTTTTGCACTTGCACATTTTTTTGCTGGGGCTATATTCAAGAATAATTCTGTAAAATATCAGCTGCGCTTTATTTATGCCAGATAAAATAATATTTTTTTGTACAAAACTTACTAAAATTCAAGATAACATTTCGCTTTCATCATAAAACCACAAAAAGTTGCAAAACAACACTCAATTCCTAGTGAAAATAATTAATATTTTTTTAAATTATTAAAGTTCTGGAATTTTGAATATTTACTAAATAAAAAATAAGTAAAATAGAATTTAAAAAAATCCCATCATTACCACAGAAACTATGGTTTTTCATGGAGGCTCAATTATGGTATGTGGAGGTGTAAGTTCGGAAGGTTCTACGGAGTGGGCCATCGTTGATAATAGATTAACAGGAACACGATACGTTGAGAAGATCCTTGAGGAACATGTCTTATCCTATATGGGGATCATAGGGTACGATCAGTTCCTCTTTATGCAGCACATGCAGCGCGTTGCGTATATGAATACCTTCAGTGCACTGGTATTCAAAAACTGCAGTGGCTCGCCCGCAGTCCGAATAAAAATCTCATAGATAATATCTAGGACGTGCTAAAAAGAAAGATAAAGTGCTCATCCCACCTCCTACAAACACTGGACGAGCTCAGGAATGGTGCACTGTCCGCTTGGGAAAGCTTATCGTGAAGGGATATTAAAAACATTATCCAGAGTATGCCAGATCGAATGCAGGCTGTAGTATGGCAAAGAGGAAGGAACACACAATACTGATACGTCTCAAAATTCCCCAAAAATACGTAATTTTTTTAATTAAATTCACAATTAATTTGTGAAGATTTAGCCAGGTTTGTGGTCAGATTAATTAATTATTTTAAAGTTTTTCCCTTATTGACCGCAAAAATCGCAATAAAAAGACAAAATTGTTTGTTGTTGTTTTAATTTTATTTCTTTTTATTCAACACGAATGCATTTCGGTTCTCAGCTGCGGAACCATCATCAGCGGACGACAGTTAAACAAAAACACAATGAGATTACATAAAATTATATAAGCTTGACTTTAAGAAAGAACAAAACAAAGAGTGTGACAATTACTGTTTTTATCCATTCTCTTTCTTAATAGCGCTGAATAATTGAGAGTCAATTGGTCCAGGTTCTAGGTTCACGAGCAGTGTTGTCACTTTACCACAATTGTGGTAGATCTACCTCTTTTCTCCAACATTTTCATAATCTACCACTTCTACCCCGGAAGTAAAAAATTCTACCCCTTTTTGCCCGTCCAGAAAAAAAAAATAAAAACAATAAATAAAATACCTGCTTCGATTTTTGAAAAAAAAAAATTTGTTTTCTTTGCACCTTTTATGCTGTTTTCTGAATACATTTATTGGCTTTATCTCACAATGCTTTTTTACTCAATGTGAATGCTTTCATCTGTCATTTTGCATACGCGTATCTACCTATCGTTTTCTCTTTTTTCCGCATTAGTTGCATACCTACGTTTATTTTGTAAAAAAACAAAGTTCTATAGTCTGCTTAAGAAAATTAAGTAGATCCTGCTTCCTACTCACTTACTCCTAAGATAGTGTGCCTTATTTCAAAATAGTAATATTGTTTACTTGGATTTCGTATTGACGGTAAACAGTTAAACGTTTATTGTTTTCGAAATTTTCTAGAAGAGTGGTCAGTGGAAGTCAATTGTATTTCAAGTGAAAACAAAATTAAAATGCGAAAATTTTTAATTAAACCGTCTGAAAAGTAAGTAAAAAAAGATTTGATTTTTAAAGCGATCGATTGATATTAAAAACATTGATCAATTGATGTATTATTTTTGCGAAAAAAATGACAGATAAAGTTGAAATATTTATTCCATCTCCAGAAATGATTCGCTTTTATTTACAATTTAAATTTGTTGATGGTAAATTTGAGAAACTATGAAATTTATTTTAAAACTGTATCTACCAAAAATTGGTACATATGAATGTACATATTTTATATTTTCGGCTGTGCTTAAATAAACTGATTCCAAATAATTGTGATTTAATTTTTCTTCAAAAGAAAATGATAAGAGTTTAAGTTAACTTAATTTACTTAAGGTACCTACATTATTTCTTTTGTATCTATATTTAATAAAACTAAAACTAAAAACTAAATTTGTTTCTCTCTTTATTTAAATTAATTCTACCACGGAAAATCTGAAACTACCATTTTTTTTTAGCTTTATCTACCACTTTTTTTAAATAGGAAGTGACAACACTGTTCACGAGGTTGTTGTTAATATATATATATATAGACTCATATGCGTCTAGTTTACTAGGTTTGTTTACTTTTTTTAAGGCTTTAAAATTATTGTCAAAAGAAGTTATTGTGTGTGGACTATCATTTTCTGGGTCAAATATGTGGGCTGCTATTGCTTTGTCTGTCTCTTTCTTTTTCACGGATCGATGGTGTTCGTTGAATCTAACCTCTGCAGCTCTTCTTGTTTGTCCAATGTATTTTTTGTTGCAGTTAGAACAAGAGATTTGGTAAATGCCGCTGCATCGATTAGTTGGTATGTGGTCTTTTGTTGATCCCAGGAGAGATTTTAATTTGTGGTTGTTTTGTTCTTTCTTAAAGTCAAGCTTATGTAATTTTATGTAATCTCATTGGCGCAAAATTTTAAACAGTTCTCGTTTAAGCAATAAACCCGACTCTAGTCAAAACAGTCCTTTATTTAAAAAATCTTGTTTAAATTTTTCCTAATTCTAAACACTTTAAACAACTCTTCTAACTAAAGAACGTGTTTAACAAAACGTCAGCAAACTTTTGTGAGACACGCCTAATTTTGACAGCTGAATAAATCAAACAGAACGAAAAATTAAAAAAAAAACAAAAAGAACACAATCTGTAATTTTGCCGAGCTATAGGAAAGTGTTTCGAGATTTAAATTTCGAGTTAAAATAGTGAAAATACTTAATAAAAAAGTGAAATAAAAGTTAACATAGTGAATAATTGCAATATTTTATAAAAAAAAAAACAAAACAACATGAGGTGCTGCGTTAAATCGTGTAAAAACACCTTATATAATATGGAGTTTTCAAATTTTTCTTCTCACGGGCTGATTGTGTCTCATATTCCACATAAAGTAATGTGAAGTGATGTTTTTTAGGCTAATACATTATCTGAGAATACTTTTCAATTGATATTTCTTAGCATTTTGCTTTAAAAAAGCAAATTACTTGAAAATAAAAATACACTTCAATCACGGGAATTAGCTGAACCCCATCTGTGAAAATTGAAATTCTCGTCCAGTGTAGCATTAGTTTTTGTTGGTGATGGCAAGGCGCTCAAATCCATTGAGCGCCCGTAGTGCAGAGTAATTTTACTTACTTTATGTGGAATATGAGATACAGCTTACCTGTGAAATGAACAAAAATTACACTGCTTGTTATAGGTGTTTTTAAATATAGGTGCAGTATTTAACGCAGCACCGCGTGTAGTTTTATATTTTTGTACATTTTTGTATTGCATGTAATCACTTTAATTACTTTTATATTACTTGTTTCTTTAATTTACTAAGCTTTTTTTACTATTTTAACGATTTAAAATTTCAAAACAATCCTAAAACAAAACAGATCAAAATGCCTTTGGGTGCATTTAGCTGTCTAACTGCACGCCTTCCCTGTGTGGATGCATTTGTGTTTGTGTAACTCACACTCAAAGTGATAATTTCCCACAGATAAAGCATACTTTAAAAAGATAGAGAAGCGTTTTGCTGGTTTTAAAGTTAGAAGACCTCTTTAACGCTAAAGTATACTTTATGTCGTTTAAAATTTACAAAGAGCCGCCTCTCATTCTAAAGTTATTATTAAGAGCCGACTCCCATTTTAAAGTCGATTTAGAGCCGCGTTAAAATGTTTAAAATTTTGCGCCATTGTGTTTTTGTTTAACTGTCGTCCGCTGATGATGGTTCCGCAGCTGAGAACCGAAATGCATTCGTGTTGAATAAAAAGAAATAAAATTAAAACAACAACAAACAATTTTGTCTTTTTATTGCGATTTTTGCGGTTAATAAGGGAAAAACTTTAAAATAATTAATTACGTAATTTTTTATTTTATACTGTCTTTAATTTAAATGTTTTTTCTGAGAAAATGTAAAATTTTAAATTATTCGTTATTAAAAATAAAGTTAACCTTTGAATTATCATAAAAGGGTTTAGAACAATCAAAATATGCACATATAATTACAATCAAATCATTAAATAAAAAATATTTGATGGCGAGTTACAACAAAAATCAAGTGTGGCCAAGATTTCGTAAAATATGTATAATGGCAGTATATATTTGCATGTGGATTAAAAATTCCGATCTCGTAGTTCAGAACAATCAGCAAGAATCTTCGTTAACAAATCAACTCAGTGAAGGAACATGGAGTTCATTTTAACATTAGAAATGTTTAAGCGGAGGCATAGTCATACCTACTAAAGCCTAGTACATACTTGTGAATCATGTCGTGAATCCATACAAATTTGCATTTTTGTTCACCTGTGAGCGTGCTCGTGAAGCCATGACAAAAAGTGGAGAGTTTGCGTTCACGAACGGTGAACCATATTCACGCGCAAAATGTACGGGAACTCTTTGATTTTTGGTGTAGCTTTGACAATTTGACCATAAAAGCTGCAAAAGTCAAGCAAATTGTGTCAAAAATTCACTTTCTCCATTGATGGTTGTCCACTTCACGAGGAAGTATGTACTAGGCTTAACAACGTGAAAAAATCAACAGAATTTCAAGGGAAGGGAATAGACAAAATTATTTGGTCTGTTTGGTAACGTGAAATTTCCTGCGAATTTGCACAAATTTTCACAAAATTTCACAATTTGCTGTCAAAACCCATAGAAAAAAAACTCAGTTTTTGGAAAATTTGCTGAAAAAAAAGTTACCAAACAGGCATATTGCGTTCATGCTATGTTCTTACTGGTCTGACTGTCTGAGGAAACAGAATACGAAGAAGATGATAAAACGGACACCAAAAAAAGGAGAAGTGTTCATAGCTACGTAATTTATGTAGTTAATGAAACAAATTGTAGCAAACTTAGTTTCAAATATCAAATGATCTGTCAGTTGTAACTTTGAAACTTGAATTTTGAACTAAAATATTCAAATTTTTATTGAATTTTTATTATTCCTCTAAATTTACTTTAGCCGTGTTTTTTGCAAGCCAGGGGGGAATTGGATGAAAAAAACTACGTCGATGCTAAACAATTAACAAGTTAAATGCAACAACAACTAAGCCCAGAGAATTCTCGGGGCTTAACTTAAGCGCACAGAAAAACTGTGTTACCGGCATGAATAACATTCATGTTATCGATAGTTTGTAGTTTATTAAATTAACTACGCGTAGTTAATGATGTAGAAAATGTAGTGTAGTTAATTCGGCCAACCCTGTTCGTAGGCTTGCAAGATTTGCATGTGAAGAAGAGCAAATTTAAAAAAGAATTTATTCAATGTTTTAAAATACATAAATGCTTTTTTCATTTATAATGTACCTCAACTATGCTGGAATGGAAAATCGGGTAAATTTTTTAGTTGATCAACGAAGATTTCAAAGTTTTAAATAATATTATTATTTGCAAATTAACAGCTAAAAAAATTCAAGAATCTACTTCCGAACTAAACACTTTAACAGTCGAATAGAAGAAAATTGGGAGCAAAAGAAAAATAAACAAAAAACTTTTTTTTATACCTAATTAAAAAAAAAAATTTAGTAATTTAAACAAAAATAAAATGGGCGTTCACATTCAACGACATGTTCATCAACACGTGTCGTGTCGTTAGATTTTTGTAATGCGAACACCAGTCGAATGACCGTGACTAGCTCTGTATTTCAAATTTTTTGATAATTTGCTCTGTGGAACGACCGGTGTAGTAAATGTGAACTCCAGTCGGACGACCGAAAATTTAATTTTACATCTTCTTTCTATTTTTTTCGTAAGATTAAAAGAGAATATAGGTTGAAATGAAAGTAAAATAATAAAACAAAAGTAGAAACAAATGTTTAATGTGCTAGTATCGGTGCAAATAATGAAATTCTCACCATGTTTGCTCTTTGAAAATTTAAAACGGCTACTAATTTGAAGTGATATAATATGTAAGTAAGCGTTGCTATAAACCCAGATAACGATTCAGATCAAACGAAGGAAAACTTTTTGCCTGGAGGCAGAGTTGTCGGAAATAATTTTTTGTACGTGCCACCGCTGCCAGCAAAAAGTGCCATTTTAAGCCACTGTGTGCCACCAACAGAAATAACAAAAATACCAGTCTATTTAAAAAACAAATTTTCGATTGCAATTATAAAAAGATTTATATAATTAAAGGAAACAAATAAATAAATGAAATAATTTCGTTTTTTATATAATTTGTTTATTTATATTAATAACATAAAACTTAGTTTTTAACTATCACTTAATTTAATTAAATATTATATGCGCTATGCGTTTCGGAAATGAATTCCATCTTCGGGCGGTTTGCAACTGACTAAGGTAAGATACATTTTGTATGATTTGTCATATTTCTTCTTTTTTGCTGACATCTCAATTTTCGTTTTGTTTTGTGTTGTCATCTGTAATTTTGTATATTATAAGGTGTCTATCTTCTTTCTTTTTTATTTTTTATACTTTAAGGTTGTTGTTGTTTCTTTTGTTTAATATGTTTGATGGTAGTATCAAATAATGGATTTGTTTTTACTGTTAATTTGTCATTTAATATGTTGTCTTCTTCTAATTTATGGGATTTATATATTTCGCATTCTTCGAGGGTGTCAAGGAGTTTCCCTTTTTTGCAGCGGTGTAAGGGGTCAAATTTGTATCGAAATTAGTGTATGTATGGTTTGATTCAAACAGGTGTATTGCGTAATTTGAGCTTGAAGTGGGTTTTGTTTTATGTTCATTAAATCTGTCGAAGAAAGATCTACTAAGTAGCTTCCAGTCGTCACATAGATACTTGCCCTAATTTTCCCAAAGTGCAATTAATAATTACTCTACAAGTGTTTTACGTTAAGTATTGTTAAAACTTTTTCACCCTATTTACTTCGTGCACATGTATTATCATAATATAAACAAAAAAACGACCGAAATCGAAAGAGCAACTTACTAATCTTTCCGGTTACACACTTCAGATTATTTCGGCAAATACAATTTTCATCACACGGAATTTACCAAAGAAATATATTGGTAGGGATCCAACCCAACTCCCATGGAAAGAACGGAGCACACATCTAAAGATACAAATAAGTACTTCCTGTTTGCCATTTTCACAAGGGAGCCAAGAACACATATTATAGAGATGGGGTAGGTATTTTAGTACGCGAACACAGAATCGATAGCGAAATTGGTACATTTAGCAAAAGCCCTACAAGATTGATCAGCCTCATCAGTCATCACCAACCTAGGTATATACATATCTATAGCCAGTCAAATAGCTTTTCATCCGAACAAAATTGGACCCTCCTTGAAGCTTTCCATTTTAAAAGCGGTAAATCGATAAAAAAAAATGTCCCCTATGCAATGCCTACCTTAAGATGTGGTGGCAGTGGCAGAGGAGGGATAGCCCAAACTTCTCATCTTTCTCATCGTCATCCTCACATTGTGACACCGATAATTCTTCGGCTCATTAATCGAGAGCTTGTGTGCTCTGATTCGAATCGCACAACGAAGAGGTAAAGTTGAAATGCATACAGGAAGTAATTGTTGTGGGGAAAGGAAATATAGTTATATGTTCTCGAATCTCTAACTTTATGTTATGTATGATTGTACTGAAGAAGGTTTTAAGATTTGGCCACCATTTGCCATGGTAGAATGAATACCTGGACAGTTTTTGCAAATCCATAAACGACAGACATAAATTATTCTAAGGTGTATGACCGTTGAGCTGTTTCTCCAGTTTTTTCCTTAATTGAGGTTTGGGTGAAGACTGAGGTATAGAAGAAAGACTATAGGAATGGATAGTCAAATGGTTTTGTTATATTAGGTAATGTATTCCAGGTAAAGAATTGACATGAAAATGTATTAGCATTCAAATGACACACATTCTTAAGCTGGAGATTATCAAATAATTTAAGGACTTCCTTTGTATTATTCACGACGATACTCATTAAGCAAACTTATTGCCAGAAGTTTCGTGTAGGTGGGACGTAGATGGGTAGATACATGTAAATAGGTGATGATGGAATTTGTTAAGAGTTAGGTTAACCTACCTTCATAAGTAAAGTTGACAATCAAATTTGATCATTTTTCTATTGATTTGATGTTTTAATTTTTGTTTTTGGGTTTTAATGTGATTAAGGTCTTATTCGGTTCGGAAAAAGTACCGTAATAAATATTTTTAGTTAGTTTCGCACATCTCAAAGTAGATTGATTATTATGAGCCATTTAATATGTTTCATTAACTATAACTTAATTGGTTATTGGGCACGATTACGATGTACGGCACCGACAAATAATAAGTTATTGTTATCAATAGTTATTGAAAAAATTACTTTCAAACTCAAAATTAAAAAAAAAATGTAAAATTTAAATATATAGGTACTGATTTTATTCAAATTTGTGAAATAAAGTACTAAATCAGCATTGTATTTACTGCCCCACCTATGTGCCCTCTAATCGGATACTGAAAACCAGATGGTTCTATGTATTCTAGTTTTTGATAAAAATGAAAATTTTATTTATTGCTCTACTGAGGATTTATTCAGTCAACACGCAGGTGTGTAGTGTATGACAACTGTGTTCTTGGATGGGTGTTTTCGGAAATTCGTCCATGCAAGACTGTCCTTAGCAAATTTTATTAAATTTTTCAAAATTTTTGTTAATAAAATGAAGGGCAACAGTAAATTAAATATAAGTATATCTTAAAGAAGCCCACACATTTTCCTCCTAGTTTTTGAGTTATGGACGATTTTATAGAAAACCGTGACAGGGAAATGTTTTTATGGACAAAAACAATTTCTTTGTGTATTAAAGAAATCAAAGTCTTTATTTTTCTTCGTCTTTCTGAACATATGTTATTTTTTGGAATAAATCAACAGTATTATAACAAATTTCACTTCCTATAGTGACTCCTCTTATTATGGTTACTGTGACGAAGGGTCAATTAGACATTTTAGACAATGTCTACCCAAACCTTAAATAAAAAAAATCGCCAGAAAGTATTTTTGGTGTATATGTTAAAGCCTAAGATTCAGTCCGTGTATTTGAAAAACCCGGATACACGGACTCCGTGTAATTATTACATGCAAATAATCCGTATCTACTCTTTATTTGCTTAATATCCGTGTATCCGGATATTAAGCATACACGGATCTCTATTACACGTATCCTTAATACACGGAATGTTTTTTGATTTTGATATTTTCAAGGGGTGGGTTTACAAGCTTGAGGGATAGTGGCTATTATAGAATTGTATTTTTGGTGAAAATTTTGATTTTCTAAGTTACCGTTAGGTGCATAAAAACACAGTTTTACAGTGCCTTCAATAATCAAGTATTAAATCTTGAGTAATCTGCATGGATTGATTGGGTTTTTCTTTATTGCGCAAGTAGATAAATTATTTTGATATAGCAAACGTTATTGTACGAGCTACACAAGAATCACCATCTTAAGTTTGAATCAATCGATAAAACGAAAAAAATCATAAAAATTCCCTGCTTGGTCGATTGCCAACCATCATCCACCAGTGAGAGAATTCCGTTATTTAATGTAAAACCTCCAAAATCGACTGATATGGTTGCCTTAGGAAGGTTATAACTTCGGTTTTAATTGTGGTTGATTGAGTGTGTCGTCAATTTTATTTTCACTTTTAAAAATGCAAAAGTTGATGAAAAATGTAAGAATTTTGAAAAATAATATTCAACAAAACTTATTGCTCCTTTCTCTTAGAAATTTATGAGTTATTTTATATTGGCAAACCCAACAGGAGAGAGAGCTGGGCAACTTAATTCCAAAAAATCGATTTTTAAAGAAAAAAATTAAATAATTCTCAACTTAAATCCATTAACAGATTCGACTACCAAGTCGTTGTTGTATTTTTATCAACAAAAATGCCATAAATTTGCCCTGTCTAGTGATAACTGGATTATTTGAAATACATGGATCTTCGGATACACGGACACACGGATGCACGGATACACGAAATACACGGATTCAAATCCAGATATTAGAAGAACACGTGTATCCGTGTAATAGGGAGCTCTAGTATATACACACATATGTATACGTCCATGGCATCACATAACAACAAGTATCTTTTATTTTGATATCGTTTATAATTTTCCTTTTTACCCCAATATACCTACTTACATATTAAGGATATTCATGCAACGTCTTAAACTTTTCGATGTCGTAAAATTGTAAAGTTTCCGATACACGTATCATGAACGCACCAAAAAACATTTTATTTTAACATTCGTAAAATTTGTCATTTGCAATTTAAAAATGATCAAAATAAGCCAAAAAAAGTAAATTTATACAATTGTATGAACAAATTGCTTTCAATGATCTATTAATTCTTGAGTTATTTGGTGAAAATGATGGTAAATATGTTTATTGTTGTGATCAACACATAAATGCATGTGTGAATGCATTTGTGATTGTGTAACTCACGCTATTTTGGAAAAAAAAACTCATTTTTCCGTGTAATGTTAACCTTAATAAATTTAATTCACTTCAAATTTAATGCAAATTTGGCAGCACTCTTATCTTCCAAACTATCGTCAAAAAGGAAATTTGTTTTTGGTTTTCGTTGACTTCATGCAATTTTTATCTGTCCGTTCGATATTTATTTTATTATTACCTTAGAAGAAGAAATACAGGAACGGGCATATCGAGGAAAAAGTGAAGCATTTTTCAAAATAGTGTGAGTTACACAAACACAAATGCATTCACACAGGGAAGGCGTGCAAAAGGACAGCAAAGTCCTGGGGCGCCAAAAGGAATTTTGATCTGTTTTTTTGAGGAATGTGTTTTGAGATTTTAAATCGTTAAACTAGTTAAAAAGTTTATTAAATTAAAGAAACAGCTGATATAAAATTAAATAAAGTGAATACATGCAATACTTCATTGAACAAAAAAAAAATAGAAAACTACTTGCGGTGGTGCGTTAAATGTTGTAAAAACACCTATAACAAGTAGTGTAAAAGCAGGTAAGCTGTGTCTCATATTCCACATAAAGTAAGTAAAATTACTCTACGCTACGGGCGCTCAATGTATTTGAGCGCCTTGCCATCACCAACAAAAACTAATGCGATCTGGATGAGAATTTCAATTTTGACAGATCGGGTTAAACTAATTCCCGTAATTAAAGTGTATTTTTATTTTCAAACAATTTACTTTTTTATAGCAAAATGCTACAAAATATCAATTGAACAGTATTCTCAGATAATGTTTTTACCTAATAACATCACTTCACATTACTTTATGTGGAATATGAGACACAATCAGCCCGTGAAGAGAAAAAAATGTATTATCCATATTACAGGTGTTTTTACACGATTTAACGCAGTACTGTATGTTGTTTTATATTTTTTTTAATAAATTATTACAAGTATTCACTGTGTTAACTTTTATTTCACTTTTTTATTTAGTAATTTCACTATTTTAACGGCAAAATGACAGATCGGGTTCTTTTTCTTTCTTTTTTTAATTTGGTGCCTCACTCACAAACACTGTATATGTGATATACACCTCTACACCTCTTCCTTATATCTTCTTATTCTAAGATTACTATACCTGGGATTTTGGTTTGGTGGTTCGGTTTTTTTGTCTGAATTCCTTGAATTTTAATGTATAGTTCAATAAAATGAAAAGATTTGTAATTGCTTGAAATATTGTAATTCCTATTAGAATAATTCAAATTAAACTTGTATTATATAGATATTTAATGAAATCGGAGAAAGTAAGGTAAAATAAAGCCGTAAAGGTATCTTACGTTGCTGGGGGTTCTAAAACAAATGAGTGTGCTGCTGTTCTTAGAAATTCAGCACCAAAATCATCTGCTGCATAGCCAACGATATTGAGTTTTAAAATGCTGAAGAAGTATTTGCTGTTGAAGTTGATACATCGAGCAAATCAAAATCGAAGTTGTAAGGGGTTTATTATGTGAAAATCTTCTTCTAAATAAAAGACCGTTTTATTCTAAAAAAACAATTCATATTCTCAGGTTTATTCATTTAATTTTACATTTATACTTTTTATTCTTTTAGCTTTAGACAAGACAATATTATGTTGTGCTCGTGCTGGCTTCCAAAATAAAAGTTATTGGCGCAAAATTTTAAACGATTTAGTAAAATGTTAAAGCCATTTTAGTAATTTACTAAGTTAAAAAGAAGATTTTGGTAATTTTAAACGATTTTAGCAATTTACTAACTCTTAACATTTTACTAAAGTTAAAATCAGAAAATGGCTACTTTAAATTTTAGTAATTTGCTAAATCCATATGAAATCTGTTATTGTCCTCGAAAATAATTTCTTGGCAATTTTATTTGAAAGATTTAAATTATGTTTTTTTTTCGTGTGCTAATTCTTTTCAAAGTAAATTTCCATGTGTATTCACTTATTTAACCAACTTTTCCACACTGTTTTGAACTAAAGATCTCCATGTTGGCATCTTTAAATGGTTAGCTGCTTGGCTATAGTGAACCTATTAAATTTTTAAGTTATATTAAATGATTTCTTTGGTTTGACTATGACAACTTTACAATATCTTACTTTATCATTACCACTTGCAGAATCGATTGCTGTGGCCAAAACTTAATATTCGTTTTAATAAATCCTCAGACATTCTTTCTTCCCGTGAGTTTAAACTAAAAAAAGCTATTAAATCTTCCCAACGATGGGAAAAGCACATAAACAAAATAAAATAAGAAAATAGTTTTAACAAATAAAAAAATAACAAAATAAATTGTAGGTTGTCACTTTGACTGCTGACATTCCAAATATTAGGTCCGTTCCCTAAGTTTAGGTTTGTTTTTCTTTATGAACTGTCATTGTTTGGACGTGTTTAGATGCCCCTATTTTAATAAAAGGGAATTAGTAATTTACTAGTTAGTAAAACGAAAAAAAGGATTAAAATTTTGGGAGAGCTAGTAAATTACTAAATAATTCAGCAATTTTCTAACTAGTAAAATGTTAAGCCCTTAACAATAGGTTGTTTAAAATTTTGCGCCATTGGCTTCTGGATGAGGCTCTCTATTTATACTGTCCTGGTTGGGGTTGTTTTTCGTCTTTCTTTGTTTCTTCTTTCTTATGGGGGAATATTGATCGTAGTCGCCGTCGTGTCGTGTGCTTGTTGTTGCTGGTAAATGTTTATTTGAGTTGTGCAGACAGATGACCAAGGCTGCCAATTTATTGTAGTTTTGGTGGTGCCACTGTATTATTTTGTTACAAAGTGAATTTTTTTCTTGATGATTATTTATTATTATTATTATTATTATTATTATATTATTATTATAAAGTTAAACCAAAATTTTCTGCACACACTTATTTTTGAAGACTAAAAAATTTCTGTACTACTATTTTTGCGAAATACTCCTCTTTTTTGGCTGCAGCTACTACCTTATAATATTTTTCTCCGGCAACACTGGTTCACGCACGCTATGAATCACCACGTAAAGTATGAGCAACAACGATTGGCACAAAGGCCGATCGATCATTATTCATTGGTAATGCCGAAGACGGTGTCTTCGCCTTTAACAAAACTATGGTAAAAAAACGGATGTATATTGTATATTGATGGTATACCAATTACCATTCTCATTTCGTATTTTATACATAGGAAATAGACAAAATTGAAAATGTCTAATCGTTCGTTTACTTTGAGCTAAATTCTTTTAGGATGGCTGAGACTACGACTGTGCCTGTGGTGAGGATGACAGCAATGAAAAAATGCAAGAAATATTAAGGGTACTCATGCAACGTCTTAAACTTTACGATGTCTTAAAATCGTAAAGTTTCAGATACACGTTTCATGAACGCACCAAAAAACATTTTGCGTAAATGTGGTTAACGATATGGTAAATTTTTGTATTATTTGGGGAAAATGATGGTAAGTGTGAATGCATTTGTGTTTGTGTAACTCACACTATTTAAAAAAAAAAACTCATTTTTCCTCGATATGCCCGTTCCTCTATTTCTTCTTCTAAGGTTACAATAGTTTACCATGTTTACGATGTTTACCATCTTCGTTTAACACACAAATTTGTGTCTTAAAGTTTAAGATTTGTTTGAAAAGATTTCCCATACAAATTTTGACAGTTCGTTTACGACGTCTTAAACTTTAAGACGTTTACCACGTTTACGATGCTTTTCCGACGTTGCATGAATACCCTTATTGTAATTTCTTATTTTTTTAATGTCCGGTGTCAGCATAGTTGTGTAGGTATTCGATAATGTTCTCCTTTGGAATTTGTATTTTCCGATCTGATGCATGCGATGCGGTTTTGCTTAGTTTCAACTTTTGGTTAGAAAAGCCATGCATTGTTAGAAGTTAATTTAAAATTGAAGTCAAATACTGCGGGAAAATAAATTTATTGAATTGCTGGGACTTTCATTTTTACATGAATTACTTAATAAAACAAAATCGTTTGAATATATCAGATCAGCGAAACAGATATGTCTACATACTAGATATAATCAATTATTTTAAACAAATTTTCGTTATTAAAACTCTTAAAATAGTAAAAAAAAAAAGGGGGCTTACCAGGGGACTGTTTTTACTAACGGCTGAGACGCGTGGTTGACAAGCAGTCGTAGAACTAACAAAATGGCAGCTGCCCGCTTGGCTTCACAGCCTAACGAACTTCACACCGGCCACGTTCCGTTCCACGATCTTAATATTTTGCGCCAAAACGAAATTTGACTTTAGCGCGGGTTTTATATTTCGATAGGGGAATGTTTTAATAATTTGAGGATAACATTTGCAAATAGATATTTTGATTAAATTTCTGTTGTAAAATTATAATTATGATATATAAAGATGCTTACAGTTTTTTTTATGTATTTAGATAGTTTTTATTCAGTTATCAATGTAAAAAAATATTAATTAAGGGACGCACCAGGGCCCAAGGGACTGGGCTTTGAGGTGTTTGAGGTTCATTTATTTTTATTCAAATATTAGATTATTAAATTACTAAAAAAGTTGTGGCTTACCAAGAATACCTAATACTATGTTTTTAGTGATACAAAAAACTGAGAAATATTAAGTTTTATTACATAAAATTAGCTTGGGACAGCGATTTTCCATTTTGTGGAGAAACACCCGGATAATAGTTTCTTGGGTGCTCCACAGCCCACCCCTAATGATTTTAACACTGTTTTTGGGTCCTCTGGCCCGCTAACGCAACTCCGTTACTCCGCTTAGGGTATGATCAGTCGCCAGGCAGGCGGCAATGTCAACAATTTTCTTGGAAAACTTTTTTGGCTACGTGTTCGTTCATTGTATCTATATCTTCACCAAAAAATAAAACTCAAGTAAAGAAATGGTTTTCCTAATTCTTTATTTTCTCGGACAATAATAGACATAAAACCATCTAGTTTTCAGTATTTTATTAAATTATTGACTATGAATAAAGCCAATTCATTACCTTCTATCACAATTTAAGACAAAAAATCATTATTCAAATTTAAAAAACTAACTTTTCCCAAATTTTAAATTTGAAAGTAATTTTTTCGAAAACTATTTATTGAAATTACTTGATTTAAAAATAAAAGAATTGATTTCTAACGTTAAAAAAAAGTCACAACTCTTTGTTGTAAGTGATGCCGTTGTTTTTGAATATTTTATGTTGGTTCTTAGAAAATTGCACCTCTCGTCTAAACGGAGGCAGATAGACCCGCCGCGCCGCTCCCATAGCAACAAAATGCTTGTAGTAAATCACTCTAAAAAAATCCGTTCGTAATATCCCCGGTTATTGAAACCAAACAAAAAGTAGTTAATGGGTAGATTTAAATAATTTTGCTTAATCAAGTTGACTCGTATAATTTTACTTGGTGAGCTTGCGGGTTTTATATTAACAATGTTTGTTATTTAACTTGACCGAGTTTTACGTTGTTTTTAACCGATCATTTTGCAGGTTATTAGAATTTTTGTCAAAAATTCGATGACCTTCTTATTTTGATAGGCTTATTAATACATATAAACAAACATATAAATATATAAACAATAATACAAATATACAGAGGAAAAGACTGACATTCAGACAGAGAGACATTTTATGGGTGTTTGATCGAAACTTGTCCTATAATACCTATGTATTTTGGTGGTGTGTCTGCCACTGTCCCTATTTTTGTACAAAAATCGACCTAATTTAACAAAAAAAATTACAAAATTACACTGCCATTTATATTCGGGTTTCTATTGAACAGTTTGGGTGTTTTTAAACTAAATATATTTTGATTTTGTTCACAGATTTTACTACAAGAGTAATGGCCAATTTCATAAAAATTCACTATAATCGCTTTTATCTAAACTCCTTTTAAATTATATCAGACCATTAAATTTTTTCAGTTTCACCAATGTAGAAAAGGGAAATTTTTGGGATATTTTAGTTAAAAATTGAGTTTGCTCACATCCCTGTATATAAAACATAGGTTCTGCTCGTCTCACATATGCAGTTAACAAGAAAAAGTGAAACAACATTATTCATACATACAAAATGTAAAGAAATTAAAACAGAACGGTAAACATCAAACTTTTCAAACCAAATCCAAAACAATCGGCCGGCCGAAAGAATTTTTCTGCATATTTTATTTTTAATTGCGATTCAAAATGAGTGTTAATAAAACAAACAAACGAGAAAGAGGAAAAAATTTTACTGACGAGGAAAAAAACAAGCTCATCGATGTTGTGATAAATTTCAAGAGCACAATAGAAAATAAGGCAACCGATGGAATCACTGTTGCGGAAAAAAATAGTGCGTGGGAAAGAATTGCTGGTATATATAACTCCACAATTGCAAGCACTGGTGAAAGGACATTCCAGCAATTAAGGAGCATATATGAATCCCTCAAACATAAAACAAAGAAGAAAATGTCAACTCATAAAGTAAGTTAACATTATGAATTACAAAGACAAGTCATTTGATGCTAATTTAATTATTAACAGCTTGAAATGTACAAAACTGGAGGTGGTCTATCAACTTCGACACTCACTTGTCTCGAAGAAAAAATTGCTGCAATAGGGGGCATACAATTCACCCCAGAAGACAACTCTTATGATTCCAACGCAGACTTTCCTGAAATGGAATCTACGGAAAGAAAACCTTATTTTGATGTGGAGTTCCTAAATGTCGACGAGATTATAACACTTTCTCCAGAGAGGAAAAGTTCACCCATACTTCCACAACACATCTTGATCCTAGTGCTCCCATTTCTTTGGCAATACCATTTGAGAATAAAATAAAGAAAAATTTTATTCAAAATGCCAAGAATAAAAAAAAAATAAATATAAAAAGTAAAACGAATGTTCACAAATGTGACGAAGTTTGTGAACTTAAAAAAAATAAGCTGGCAAAAGAACTCGAGATACTTGATTACGAGTTAAAAATAAAAGAAATCGAACTTCAACTGAAGGAAAAAGAACTAAATAAACAAGCCCAACAATTATAGTTTTCTTAAGTTCTTGATTTTTGTAACTTTCAAATAAGAAATAAATAAAGAAGTATTTATAATACCTATTTTTTGTTATGAATTGAATTATGAATTATGGAATGTAAGCAGCTCACTGATCTCTATATACACTGGATAGTGTATTCATACAAAATTTTTGAGGCAAAAATATAGTCGTGGCCGGTACCCTCATATAACAGTATAAGAGCGGCGCCAGCGGAATGGACGCTACTGGACCTGCATTTTCTTTTATTTTTTTAAATATTTACAGCCACAATGCTTGTTGGCATCAACTGATATCAAATAAATGCTCAATTTCGGCAAATATCTTCAATCTCTTTCTTAGTTTGTATAGAGCGGGATATGAGGTCGTGGCCGGTACCCTTTAAAAAACTTGCCTCACAAAAACTGTTATACACTATAGGCTATTCACTATCCAGTGTATATAGAGATCAGTGAAGCAGCTACATAAATACAAAAAATATAAAAAAGAGAACAACCTTCAGTTAGATTGCCGCATTAATCAATTTTAATTGTTCCATTGTTCACGTACAAGTTTATACTCGTACCTTTGTGTATAGGTCAACCTTCGGACCAAGGGTGATCCTTGGTTTCTATATCGAATTAATATATACATAATCATGAGTTTAGTGATACTTGGGCACAGCTGGGAACAGCTGGATAATAGTCTGGTTATGTGAAATGCGGGCTCAAATTTAAAATTGGGACAAAATTAATATACAATACATAGGTAGGTAATTGTATTTTGTATAATTTTTGTAAAATTTCTTGAAAAAGTATGAAGACGAAATGTGTTTCTTGAGTGTTATATTTTACATAAAAGCAACTACATTTTTTCACAACTGCTTTTTGTTAAGGCAAAGTTAAGTAGTGATAAGTTTTTATCTGTTAAAAAATGAATCTATTAGTTGGTTCCGTGTTGCATCAGTAATGTTTTCTGGTGGTGCTTGCATTTCAAAGTTTGAAGTAGTTGGCGTTAAAACTGCTGGGTCATTTGGTGGCTCTTCTTCCCTCATTTCAATGGCAATATTATGCAAAACAGCTGTTGCAACAATGACTGCCGTAATGGTTCGTATATTCACTCGCATACCAATGGAAAGGCAAGGAAATCGCCGTTTCCAAACGCCAAATGCTCTTTCTATGACATTCCTTGTTTTGATTTGGGATTTGTTGTAGGCAATCTGAGGTGCAGTATTAGGGTTAAGTACTGGGGTTAATAAATAATTTCTGCATGGGTAGCCACCATCACCAAGTAAAAGACAATTTGGATATTCATTATTTTCGAATCTAGCACGAAGAAGGGAATCATCAAATATGTTTGCATCATGCGCACTTCCAGGCCATCGTGCCACAATATCAAAAAATTTTAATCTGCTGTCACAAACGCACTGAGTGTTGATCGAAAACCATCCTTTCCGGTTTCTGTAGACTTCAGCCTCCTCTCCGCCGGGTGACTGAATTCTTATATGTGTGCAATCAATCGCTGCTAGAACTTTGGGGAATCTAGCTAAGGAGTAGAATTCGTGTTGCACTCTTATTATATCGGTGCGATCAGTGGGAAGAGCAATAAAATGAGGTCGCATCGATGATATGTGGTGTGTAACTTTGCGAACAATGCGGCACACGGTTGGTTTTGATATGTTAAACATATCTCCTAGGCAGATTTGGAAATCCCCTGTTGCATAAAATCTCAAGGTAACGAGAATTTGATTTAATGCGCTCACGGGCTTATTTCGGTTGGTTTTCGGTTCCAAATGGGAACCAAACAAACCTAACAGCTGTTCCACACATTGTTTAGAAAGCCGGAATCTCATCTTGAAATCAATGTCATCATATTCCGAGAATGGGAACCTGTGGACGCGGAATACTCTTTGGCGGATCTCATATTGCTCTTCATCCTCAGAAGATGATGACCAATCTATTATTCTAAATAAAAAGCAAATCATTAAAATATTATTATTAACATCCAAACTTGAAGTTTGTTTACCTATTCATTTTTTATATCCAAAAATTGAAAATTAAAATGTTTAAAATTTTTTTTCTGCAAATTTCAGCTGAAATATCCACTTGTGAACTGCACCTGACGACGTTTTAATTACACTTTTAAAATTTACTGAGCCAAAAATGGGCATTTAGTTTATAAGGGTGTTTAAAAGCTTGTTTAATCTAAAAGTGCTTGGTGAAACCGAAAAATCCCATTTTAAGGTTAAGAAGCCTGTAAAATGTTTAAAAGCCCTTCGTGAAATCGGCCATAAGTGTCGCAAATATTGCCCACTTTGGTAATATGGCCAACCGCAATATTTCCTGAATGAAACAAAGTAGGCACTCCATATTGCCAGTTCAAATCAAATACATTCAAAACCGTTCTGCTTCGTTGTATGTCGGTGACAGTAGCAGATCAGGGGTGCAAGATGGAACATTTTACAACTTTTATTCGTTTTCGTTGTAATTTTTGGGTGAGTTTACTTAAGGATAATAAAGTAAATAAGTTTTTTCAAAATATGTGTGGTGTCATATTTTATGTTATCAAATGTGAAATTAAAATTTTTATTGAAGTTACAGTGAACTCTCTTATAACCGGACACTGATGGTACCCAGGAATTTGTCCAGTTATTAGAGGTATCCGCTTATGAGAAAACAAAAAAAAATTAAGTTGAAAACATTTTAAAAAAGACATACACTGAACCAAAAAGGTACGTAAATACAATAAAAAAGTTTGTTGGGACAATAAATTTATTTATCAATTTTCGTCCAACAAACTGGTTTATTGGGCCAATAAAAAGCAGTTTATTGGCCCAATAAATATTTATTGATACAAGCAAAAGCGGTTTATTAACCCAATAAACGTTTATTGATACAAGCTAAATCTGTTTATTGGCCCAATAAACATTTTGTTGATACAAGCAAAAGCGTTTATTGACCCAATAAACGTTTATTGACCCAATGAACGTTAATTTATACAAGCAAAAGTGGTTTGTTGTCCCAATAAACGTTTATTGATACAAGAAAAAGTGGTTTATTGGCCCAATAAACGTTTGTTGAGACAAGAAATTATTTATTGAATTATTTATTTTTTACAAAAATGGTGAGTTGCGGCAATGTACTTTTTGTATTGGCCCAATAAACTATTTACTGGTCCAATAAACTATTTATTGTCCCAATAAACTATTTATTATCCCTATAAAGTGTTAATAAGTTAAATTTTGTTTTTTAATTATAATTGACTGTTATAGAATTCACATTGTGTTCATGCTGTCATTCTTATAAGAGTCGCTAAGATTCGAACATAATTTGCGCCTTAGAAGGGTGCGACAGCATTTTACAAAACGCATTTTGGAGTTGAGGTCACTTGAAATTTTAATTTTTATTCAAGTGACCTCAACACCAGAATGCGTTTCGTAATATTATGCTGTCGCACCCATCTAAGATGCAAATTATGGTTAATGCTTACCGACTCTATATAAAAATCACAGCATGAACAGACTGTGAATTTTATGAGAATCGACCATAATTTGAAAAAAATAAAGTATTTAGCTACTCCTTAAAACTTTATTGGGACAATAAATAGTTTATTGAGCCAATATACAGTTTATTACGATAATAAACAAAAATGTTAAAATCAATTAAAATGTTTATTGCCATTTAATAAATTGTTTATTGCGCCAATAAACGCATTTATCAAAGTAAAAAAAGAAGTTTTATAAAAAAATTGTTTGGCGCAATGTATGAGTTTATTGTGCCAAAAAAAAAGTTTATTGTTACTAGCAACCGGTTATTAATTTTTAAATTTTAATTTTCAATAAACGGACTTTTGTTGAGCCAACAAATCGTTTATCGAATACAAATTTTTTAAACAATAAATGTTCGTAGTATCAACAAAAAGTTTATTGAGACAATGAAAAAACAGTCAATAAACGGTGTTTATTGATATTACAAACGATTTTTTTTTCAGTGTAGGCATATTCATATTCTAAGAATTTTCCTATTCTAATCCGAGTGCGTTCTCGTATTGTAAACATTGCTAAACAGAATGTAGCTTGCGAGATACAACAAAATTTCACCCATGAATGAATTTCTGTTTGTTGTGATTTCTTTCTTGTGAGGATTACACCCATATAATCTTCATATTTTAAGTTATGTAATTTACTATCCAAAAATACCGAAATTGGACCTTATTAAAATTAAAATTATGAGAGAACCAAACTCTATTGGGTTATTAAATTTGGTGTCCGCGTCCGGTTATTAGAGAGTCCGCTTATGGGAGAGTTATTACCATGAAAAATTATGAATTTAATTCTGTTCTTTGAAATCTGACCGGTTATAAGAGGTGTCCGCTTATGGGAGGTATCCGTTTGCAGAGAGTACACTGTAATTGAGTATGATTAAAATTAAAAAAAGGAAAATAGTTATTGTGTTGATAACATGGCCCATTCCAATTTGGACCAGTGGGCCAAATTTGATACAGTAAAACCCGCTTAAGATAAACTGCAAAATGTCACTGTCTTTCTTTCACTTAAACGAACCCCGCTTAAGTGAACAAAAGTTTCACTTAAGCGGAGTCCGGATAAATGAAAAAAAAATTGAACCTAAGCGGATTTAAAAATTCCAAAAAGGGTTGTGACATATTTATCAGAAAATGTCATTTCCGTGATGAAAATTTGGTGGAGATGAAAAATAAAAAAAGAAGTAAATGCGTTCCGCAAATTTTTAGTTTTGTTCTATTAAATTTGTTTTTTCACTTTAGAGAGTTTTTTTCAATGAAAAATTTTAAATTTAACTGAAAATAATCATGGCTTTGAGACTATTTGAGCAATATCTCGTATGTGAATTTTACAAGAATTAAACTAAAAATATATTTGACCACCCTGGTCCATATTTGAAACTAGGTGGGCCATATTAGCAGCGTTTTTTTATATTGAGGAATTAGGTTCCTTTAATTTTTTGTGAATATATTTTTGTTAAATTACTTCTTTCTTATGTTTAAAATTATTAAAGACTGAAGCGAAAACAATTTCTTAAAATGTTATATGAATTCCAGTTAAATTTGTCTTTTTATTACAAAAAAATTAATGGTGGGCCATATTTGCGACACTTAATCCACTAGGTTGGTATTCTTAATACAGTCAAACTTCTCTATAACGAACCTTCAAGGGAACAAAAAATTTCTTCGTTATAAAGAAGTTTTATATAAAATTCGTTTTATGGAAAATATAATTTTTTTAACACTGCAAACAAAATTGTAAGTAAAACACATTTTAAAGAAATGTATGTCTTTTATTTTTTAATTAAAAACATACCAATTTTCGATTGCACATGAACAGTTTTATTTTTTGTTTTTTTATAAAAATCTTGCAATTTAGAAAGGTGAAAATAGGCATCATCTGAGGTTTCATCGTTTGTTTCAATAATACTTCGTAGATTGTCAAATGCAGTTCTCATATTATATTATCGATGGGTTTTTTCGGAATAAACTCGATTTCAGCATTGTCATCTGATGAACCCGATTCCAAAGATGAAACAACATTCAAAATTGTTTCGTCTGAAGTTCGATGGTAGCAACTTTTGCATCTACTGTAACATAATCGTCAAATGTAACAGGACAATCATCCTTGGGTAAAGCTCTGTTAAAATTGTTGTTGCTCTCGATTATTAATGATCTTATCGTTGACAATGGAACTGAGTCTTCATCGGACTAATTATCAAAAGAACCAAACCCAGCTTTGTTAAAACAATTACGAGTTCTACTTGTTTTAACATCAACGCACCAAGCCTTATAATCGTCTTTAATGGCATCTAAAAGATTGGATTTGTATTCGCGTCCCTGATCCATAGCTTCGGGAATTCTCTGTAAGAAACGGTGACGGTTGTACACTTTTATATATTGAATAACGTCCATTGGTTGGATATTGATGTTTTATTCGGAATTTCCTTTAAATAAATCTGAACCATGGGTAGGTTCAGTTATCAAGAAAAAATAAAACTTTCCGTCCTCCAAGAGTTTTTGTTATTAAAATAATCAACTGGCAAGGACTGGATTCCTTTAAAATAACGAGGCTTTGCACTTTTTCCAATTATTAAAAGCTTCAATTTTTCATCACCTGTCATAATTATTGATCCAACTATTAAGATGACTCTCCTTCCCAAGTTACATTTTTAGTTGTTTAATAGCTTTAACAGCACACCCATAGCTAATCTTAAAGCTCGTTTGTTTTAGAAGTAGCTCTAGATACACCTTTAGAGCTAACGCGACCTCACTTACAGCTAATTCATTGAGTTTGAGAGCTCTTATTTGTTCTTGAGAAGCTTGTTATTAGCGGCGAGAGACTCTGAAGGTATATGGTATATAATTTTAAAGAACTACTTTGGAAGAATTTTGTTTGTATTGGTTTGAGTAATATGTAGGTGCATATGGTCAAAAAATAAAAACACAGGCACGCTTTAATACTACAGTAGAATAAATATGAATCGTTTGAAATTATGTATGTATATAATGAATAATTTTGTAAGATATGCAAACTATAATTTCCTAAGAAAATAAATAATAAAAGAAATTAATATTTTTCGGTTAAATGTTAGCGAATTTTATGTGCGAATTAAATTTTTTCACATTGCCGGTGCTTTGCTTAATTAAAACGCGCCTTCGAAATTCTGGATATTTAGTTGTCAAATAAAAAAAAAATAATAACAAGAAAAAAAAAAAAACTCTAAGAAATACATTTTCGAAAGCGGAAATAATTTCATTTAAAAAAAAAATTTAATTTCGTGTGTTTTTAAGTGAGAGTGGATATTATATATTTCTTTTTTAAATTGCATAAAAACAAATATTGCATTAATTTTCTTCCTCGCCGCCATATTGTCAAATCGCTATATTTTTTATTGTTCTTGAGCTGCAATATTGAGTACTGTTGATATCGAGCTCACATCAAATACCTATACAGTGTGTGAGTGAAGCATTAAATCGTAAAAAAAAAAAACAAAAAAAGCCCGATCTGTCACTTTGCCGAGCTATAGGAATGTGTTTCGTGATTTTTAAACATTTAATTAGTAAAAATATTAAATAATAAAGTTTAATAAAAGTTAAAACAGTGAATATTTGGAGTAATTTATTTAAAAAAAACTATAAAACAACATACAGTGGTGCGTTAAATCGTGTAAAAACACCTAAAATATGGAGTTTTCAATTTTTTCTTTTCACGGACTGATTGTGACTCATATTCCATTTAAAGTAATATGAAGTGATGTTTTTTAGGCAAATACAGTAAAACCCGGATAAGTGCCTCACCGTAAATGCCTCGTTTTGAGAGGTACTTATGCGGGTTGGGCAGTTATGAAAAACCCGCTTAAGTGCATATAAGCACATATCTCTACACTGAAAATAAATTCCTAGGTAATATTGATAAAAAAATTTTTGTACACTTCAACAAAACAATTTTATCGTTTTGATAAAATTTTATCAATATAATCAAATAATTTTATTTATTTCACAAAATTTTAATAATTTTTATCAGTTTGATAAAAAATGCACAGCAAATAATATTTTCAGTTTAACAAAACACGTTTTGTTACTATAACAAAGTAAAACAGAGATTTTTTTCATACCCTTAACTTTTTTGTGGAGCAAACAAAAACAAAATTCAATTTTGTAAATATTTGTCAATATACTACAAAGTTTTTGTTAATTTTTTTTATCAATTTGACAGAAAATCAAAGCATTTAAACAATATTTTTGTTGAATGAAAAAATTTTGTTGGATGTTTGGTTATTTTGTAGTACTGATAGAATAAAATTGTGATATAGATAAAACTATTTTGTAAGTAATTTATTTTGTCAGTTTTACAGAAAAAATTTATCAATAAGATAAATCATCAACAAAAAATTTTGTTGTACCTATGTGCAAAATTGTAATTTATCCATTCTACAAAACATTTTGTTGGTATGACTGAAAATTTGTGTTGCATACCTTAATATTAGTTTTTCCGTAAAATTAAAGTTCACACTCGGTTTTCAACGAAATGTATATAACACACCGATAAACGCACACAAGAAAACCGTGGGGTCCCCCACGAATAATTTTTTGAAGCTCACAAATAATTTTTTTTGGATTCAACAAAAGAAATTTGTTATTTTAACAAAATATTTGGTTAATCTGACAAATTATTTTTGTAGATTCAACAAAAATAAATTTGTTGAGCTGAAAAATTAATTTTGTGGTTTCAACAAATCAAAATTGTTGAATTGAAAATTATTTTATCAACACAATAAATTAAATTGTAAATATGACAAAAACATTTTATACAATTAAAAAACTTTTTGTTTATTCAACCAAATATTGTGATGTTATTTTGTAAATATGAAATTATTTTGTTCATATGACAAAATAATGCTTGTCAGTTCAACAATTTTGTTTGTCACATCAACAAAAGATACACACTTTTTGTTACTTTTATCTATTTGACAAAACATTTTATTTGGCGTATGTTGACAAAAATTTTGTTGCATCAACAAAATTTTTTTGTTATAACGACAAAATAAAATTTTGGTTTGTTACTTTTATCAATTTGATAAACCATGATTAGTATCGGTAAACTTTTAAAAAGCGAACCTTGTATTTATACAAAGTAAAATAATCAGTTATTTTGGTTGCGTTACTTAATCTGATTTTAATCGTTTTCGTTTATTGTTTTGGTTTGTTTGTGCAGCTTCTTCCAGCTTTGTTTTGTTTTATGCTACTCGATTAATAGTAGAAACATTGTATTTTAATTGTTTATCAATTTCCTTTCTTGATTTTGTTTTGTTTTTTAACCAGGCGGAGGATTTGTAGATTTTTATTTAATTGAAAGTGAAGTCAGTTTTTCAGGCATTTTTCCTTAACAACAAAACAAAATTACTTTGATAGTTTAAATTTTGAAAGTGACAGCTACCCACTTATTCTCCCCCATTGTAGTAGATTAATTTTGTATATTTGAATTTAAAAGCATCACAACGAAGGACTGAAAAGAAGCTTTTGTCTTTTTCTGCTGATTTAAAATGTGTACTTAAAAGAATTTTGTTCAGGTAAATTTCAATAAAAGTATACAAAATAAAAGTATACAAAAATACAAAGAAGGTAGTTAAGCGAAAGGTACTTATTAGATGAGTTTTATATGAAAAAATTCTCAAAATTTTGGTTCTCAAAAAAAAAGGAACTTCTGCGGGTTAGGCACTTATGCGAGAGGCACTTATCCGGGTTTTACTGTACATTGTCTTGGAATACATTTCAATTGCTATTTCTTAGCATTTTGCTATAAAAAAAACAAATTTTTTGAAATTAAAACACACTTCAATCACGGGAATTATATGCTGAACCCAATCAATCGAAATTGAAATTCTCGTCCAGGGTCGTATTAGTTTTTGTTTGTGATGGCAAGGCGCTCAAATCCATTGAGCGCCAGTGGTGCAGAGTAATTTTACTAAATTTATGTGGAAAATGAGACACAGCTTACCTGTAAAATGAACAAAAACTACACTGTTAATTATAAGTGTTTTTAGAAGATTTAACGCATTACCTCATGTAGTTTTATATTTTTTTTCAATGAAGTATTGCATTATATTCACTTTATTTACTTTTATTTCACTTGTTTATTTAATTAACTTAGCTTTTTTTTACTATTTTAACGATTTAAAATCTCAAAACACTTTTCTCAAAAAAAAACACCTAAAAACTTCTTTGGGCGCTTTATCATTTAACTGTCTGACTGCACGCCTTCCCTGTGTGAATGCATTTATGATTGTGTAATCACACTCTTTTTCTTCCTATTTCTTCTTCTAAGTATACAGCTTTATATTCACTATGTTAAAGAAGTTTTTTAAAACTTTAAAATGCGCATGCGGTTCACGAAGTACGCTACAGTCGCTTTTTGTTTAGCTCCATAAATGCTATTTTTTTTTGACATTTTAGAAGATCATGCGTTATTATTTTGGACATGTGTTGTTAGCAGCTCTATAATGTATTTAAATTTTTTGATTTGAGAGTTTGCTCGATAGAAGATGTATGAAGATTTAATGGAGCATATTTTTAAATCTTAAAGTGTCATAAAATTAATAGAGCTAAAAGTGTTCTTAAATTTCAATTATAGAACATAATTTTTAAATCAAATGTAGGGAGCTGTGAAATAATCATTTACAAAGCTATAGTTTTGCATTTTATCACCTTAGAGCTTTAGAAGAACAATTTTACTTCTAATAGCTCCATCGATGTTACTTGGGTTGCTTTTTTTTTTCCTCCGTGACATTTTTCGTTTTTAAAAGCCAGTGTTTTTTGAGGAAGACATTTAAAAAAAAGAGATCCGTTTCATCCACGTTAAAAAAATTCTCAGGGGTATATCCCTGCAGTAAATTTGGAAGCGTATTTTCATCCAATTTTGACAAATTTCATCATTTACCCACATAAGGTTTCTTGTTTGATGCCGTACCTACACAGTAAGTAATTTTATTTTTTTAACCAAAAAACAAAATTTTTTACCTTGTTTTAAATTTAACTTGCCATCCAGTACTGCCTCTAAAATTATGCTGACCCATGGATTCAGAAAAAATATTTAACCTTTTGTTTGATAATAGAGTTCGAGAGTGGTAAATTCCTTTTCCTGTTTATCTGCACCCATTTTAACATTGCCTTATCCACTTCTATTTGAACTTGCTTCGGCAAACTTTAAAATTTTAACTTCATTTTTGAGAATTGTCGACAATGTACTAAAGGACACTCCAAATTTTTCAGCAACTTCTTTCTTATTTTCTCCCCTTTTAACTTTTTAGTTAAAGTTAGGAACAAGAATCGTGTAGGCTTTGATTTCAATTTGAAAATTGACAGTTCGAAAATTCTTGCCAAAACGGGGAGTTCCTTTAAAAATTAGGGACAAAAATCGTCGTAGGCTTTGATTTCAAATTTTAAAATTGACATTTCGTTATAAAAAAGCAACTTTACTTTCGGGCCAAAAACCTAAGTTCCTTATAAAAGAATTTCGCTGTAGAGAATTCCTTAATAAAGAACCTAATTAACATGTGATTTTTTTTTAAAGGCAAGGGGAACAAAATAAAATACGCTAAAGAGAGAATTGCGTTATAAGGAATTTCGTTATAAAGAAGTTTGACTGTATTCGTTTTAATATGGTTAAAAAGTGCATTAGTATTTGGTTAGCGCATCCTTAATTCACAAGAACTCAAGATAAGCGCCTAAGCATAGTTCAGATTTAGATTCTATTTCATTTCACTTCAATTTGAACAATATTATCCGTATCTATTGCTTCGTGTTTCAAAGCACCTATATAATCTGAATTTCAATTCAGAACGAGGTTGTTTTGTTTTAACTATTTTACATCTTCTCATATCATTTTCTTTCTTTCGTGTCTATTGGTTTTCTTAAGCATGATTTTATTTTTATTTATTTAATATGCCTAATATGTTTATATGCCTTATGAAAGCAATCTCATTAATGGTAAATTTTACAAAGCATTTATAAGTATAATAATTCAAGCTTAAAAACTCAAGTGCAACAAAATAATAAGAAAAGTTATCGATAAGAAAATTACAAAATAAAACAAGATATCGAATGAAAAAATCTCCAATGCACAAAAATCTAGAATGGACAAAAATAGCGAAAGACTATATCTAAAAAAAAAAAACATTCTTATAGATTTGCTTGTACAGTAAAACCCGCTTAAGAGAAACTGCAAAATGTCACAGTCTTTCTTTCACTTAAGCTGGTTTTTCACTTAAACGAACCCCGCTTAAGTGAACAAAAATTCACTTAAGCGGAGTCCGGACAAGTGAAAAAAAATTGCACTTAAGGGGATTGAAAAATTCCAAAAAAGTTCTGACATATTAGAAATTCAAATGTCATTTTCGTGATGAAAATTTGTTGGAGGTGAAAAATAAAAAAGAAGTAAAAGCGTTCAGCAAATTTTTCGTTCTGTTCTGTTCAATTTTTTTTCACTTAAAAGAGTTTTTTTCAATGAAAAATATTAAATTTAACTGAAAATATGTACAAAATAAGAATTGGGAATTCAAATGGCTATGACATTAAAATCATAGAGTAAGTTCGGGTAATGTGGTATAGGCGGCTAATTTGTTATAGATTCTTTTTTCAAAAACTAGGCATGCTTTGACAACGGCTTTCGCACCAGTAGGCGGTAACTACAGGAAAATGTGGAATGCGTGTTTAAACAAGTAAGAAATGTTTTTTTTTAAAGCTATAACAAAAAGTATTTGTTCGCGTTTCTAAATTCTTTTTTTTTTTTGCCAGTTAAGTAGTTCTGTAGAACAATACACTATTCATTTGCGTGGAACAGCTGTAAGTTTTGTTAAAACATTTTTTTTTTAGCTTTTTTGTGAAAACAAACACTTTCCGCTAATGTGGTACACTAGCCATATTCTAATGTGGTATAGACTATAGTAAACCATATTAACAGCCGTCAAAGTTTGCATCTAAAATTGACCTGTGATTTTCCTTCAGCACACATTATTGTTTTAGTAAAATGCCTAGAAGGGTGAAATACAATTGGGGTCCCACACACAACAATACAACGTCAAGCTCGAAGCAAAAAATCTATAAATGATGTTCTCGGGTCGAAAGCCAGTACTTAATGGGTCTATTGAAGAGGATCTGGTCAGCTATGTTTTGGAGATGGGGTCTCGTAAGTGGGGTCTTACATGGCGGGACATAAGATCAATAGCATTCCAAATTCCACAGAGAAACAATATCCATATAAATTTTCTACAATTTCGGAGTGTGCTGGAAAGGCCTGGCTATGTAGTGTAGCATAATAATATATACATGTCTATTGTATATATATATATGCATTATGATTTACAATTATACAAACAAGTAAATTAATGTATAAAGAGCATACATATGTATGAATATGAATTATAACATTATGTAATACCATTATTCTAAGATAATAAAGATCAGTTGATTCTGGTACTACAAATGATAAACATCTATTTGTTACAAGTAGTTTCTGTAAACGACACAAAAATAAACTCAACATCCGCACACCCACTGGCACATCTTTCGATCGCGCAAAAGACTTTACGCGAGAAAATGTAGCAACGTTTTTAACATTAGAAATGTTTAAGCGGAGGTATACTTACTAACAATGTGAAAAAATAGACAGAATTTCAAAAAAAAGTGTAACGCCGAGTAGAGAAAGAGGGCGATACGTCAGGGGAATAGACAAAATTATTGCGTTCATGCTATGTTATTACTGGTCTGAGGAAACAGAATACGAAGAAGATTATAAAACGGACACCAAAAAAAGGAGAAGTGTTCGTAGGCAGGGATGGCCACTACATTTATCACATTTGCTACGTAGGTTATGTAGTTAAACGTATTTAAATGTAGTTAATGGAACAAATTGTAGCAAACTTAGTTTCAAATATCAAATGATCTATCAGTTGTAACTTTGAAGCTTGAATTTTGAGTTAAAATATTCAAATTTTTATTGAAATTTTATTACTTCTCTAAATTTACTTTGTATGTATATGAAAACGTAACAATTTGAAGAAAATAAGACGTGTAGTTTATTAAATTAACTACGCGTATAGTTAATGATGTAGAAAATGTAGTGTAGTTAATTCGGCCAACCCTGTTCGTAGGCTTTCCAGATTTGTATGTGAGAAGAGCAAATTTAAAAAAGAATTTATTCAAAGTTTTAAAATACATAAATGCTTTTTTCATTTCTAATGTACCTCAACTAGGCTGGAATGGCAAATCGGGTAATTTTTTTGATTTGCTGGGAAAATAATATTCCAACTAGTGATGGGCATAATCGAATGATTTGAGCAATCGAGACATTAGTATTCGAGTGATTCCAATAATCGAATGATCAATCGAGATATGAAATAGTACAAAATTGTAATAATAAACCTTTAAAATTTAATATGTAGATTCGCTTTGTTCGATAAAAAAAATTTTCTTGAATACAATCTACATTTTAGAAATAAAATTTTGGGTTTTTACTTTTTTATTGCAGTCCATTTGGAGCGATATGTTCTCTATGCTTCAAAATATAAATGTCCCCTATCTGTCGAATTCCATCACAGGATGGCTACGAGGGCGATAAATTAAAAAAACTTCTGAAAAATACGAACAATTTTGAATTTTTTTTGCGCCGGAAAAACGCTTTTTTAGGGCAATCTGTTGAGATTTGGATCGAAATATTATCTATTATGCCTCAAAGTATATGGTATTACCTATCTGTCAAGCCATCAATTGTCAAATTCCATCCAAGGATGGCTATGATGACGATGGATTAAAAAACCTCTAAAACGTACGAAAAAAAAACGAGTTTTTTTTCTGCTCCTTTTTTAGGGAAATATATTGAGATTTGGATCGAAATATTATCTATGCCTCAAAGTATAGGGTATTACCTATCTGTCAAGCCATCAGTTGTCAAATTCCATCCAAGGATGTTTACGATGACGATGGATTAAAAAACCTCTAAAAAATACGGAAAAAATCTAGTTTTTTTTCTGCTCCGGAAAAATGCTTTTTTAGGGCAATCTGTTGAGATTTGGATCGAAATATTCTCTATGCCTCAAAGTTTAGATCATCACCTATCTGTCAAGCCATCAACTGTCAAATTCCATCGAAGGATGCCTACGATGATGATGGATTAAAAAACCTTTAAAAAATACGGAAAAATGGAGTTTTTTTCCTGCTCCGGAAAAATGCTTTTTTAGGGCAATCTGTTGAAATTTGGATCGAAATATTATCTATGCCTCGAAGTATAGGGTATTACCTATCTGTCAAGCCATCAAGTGTCAAATTCCACCACAGGATGACTACGATGACGATGGATTAAAAAACCTCTGAAAAATACGAAAAATTTATTTTCTGCTTCGGAAAAATTATTTCGTTTTTTCTGCGTACTTTTCACTACGTTGACTCAAGTGGTTGAATACACGTATGACGTAAACTACAGAAACAATCAACGTTTCGACTCTCCCCAAGTAACATCGTTGGAGCTATTAGATGCAAAACTGTTCTTTTACAGCTCTTACTTCTTAGCTAGCAAAATTGAAAGCTATTGCTCTGTAAAAGATTATTTCACAGCTTCTTTCATTTTATTTAAAAATTATGTTCTATAATTGAAGTTTGAGAACACTTTTAGCTCTATTAACTTTATAAAGCATCAAGATTTTAAAATATGCTCCATAACAAACTTTACACGTCTACTATCGAGCAACCTGTCAATATCAGACAATTAGAGACGTTATACAGCTGCTAGCAACACATCCCCAAAATACTAACGCATTATCTTCTGAAATGTAAAAATTTAGCATTTACAGAGCTGTACAAAAAGCGGCTGTAGAGCCGAATTACTAATATTTGCACACAAATACTTCGTGAAGCGCATGCGCATTTTCAAGTTTTAAAAAAATTCTATAATAGCTGTATATGAAACCTCTCTAAAAAAAATTCTATAGCACTCATGTTATAGGGTGTTCCATACTAGAATATGAAGAAAATAATTATTTCAAAAGAAAAAATTAAACCAGTTTAAAAAAAATTAATTAATTTCATTCTGCATGATGTGTCGTTTTCGTCATATTGGTTGTTTTTTCCAAATGGCGGGTGAGTTATAAAAACTTTATTTGATGACAATTTCGTTTCTAAAAATACGCTTTGAAAATTTTATTACGTACATTTAAAAATATACCGAGGACCTAAAATACATTTTTGGAATAAAATATTCTTCAAATAAAAATCTTCGTTCATAGAAATAATTCTTTTTTATTTATTATCCACCTGCCGAAACTTTCAATCTCTGAAACACCCTTTTTATTTCATTAAAAAAATATAAAAACCAGAAAAATGCCATCTTGTTAACACTAGCTCCAAAAGTACAGAAAGCAAATCTTTAAGTGATATAAGAGCTCGATCAACAGTAATCAATATTGCAGCTCTATAACAATCAAAAATATAGCTCAAAGTGATTTAACAGCTGTATTGAAGAAACCTTCTTCCCTTATGAAAACATGGTGACGCGAAAAAAATAAAGCAATATTTTATTTTATTCATTAAAAAAAAGAAATATCTATCCCCACGCTCTCACTCAAAATCAAAGTAAATTGTATTTTTAACCAAAATAAATTTATTTCGACTTTGAAAATTTTTTTTTTTGAATTTTAAATTTTTTTAGTTATTATTTATTTTTATTTGACGGCTTAAAATACAAAATTTCGAAGGCGCGTTGAAATTTAACAAAGTACCCGAATAACGTTTGTGAAAAAATTTAATTCACACTTAAATTAAGCTAACATTTTACCGAAAAATACTAAATTCTTTTATTATTTATTTTGGTAGGAAATTATAAATTGGCATATCATACAAAATTATATATTATTTATACTATCAAACGATTCACTTATTCTATATAAGTATTAAGGCGTGCCTGCGTTTATGTTTGGTATTATATTTATTACTCAAACCAATACGAACAAACATCTTTCAAAAGATGCTCTTTAAAGGTGTATGACATAGACCTTCAGAGTCACTTGCCACTAATAACGTGTTTCTTAAGAGCAAAAAAGTGCTCTCAAACTCAAAGAATTAGCTGCAAATGAGCTCGACTTAAACTCTAAATGTGTTTCTAGAGCTCATTATTAAAAAAATGAGCTTTAAGATTAGCTCTAGAAGCGTTGCTAAAGCCTTTAAAGAACTAAAAATGTTACTTGGGTCGAGTTCTATCTATTTATTTATCTGTCTATTTATCTTTCTCTTGCTTGTATTTCGTTCTCATTTCTCGAGTTCTCGAGTTCCGAGTTCGAGTTCTCTTCTCACTCACTGCGTATTATTTAATCGGTATGGTAAATCTTTCGAATGATTCAAGTGAAAAATCGAGACATCTTGTTGCTTGAATCGATTATAATCGAGAAAATCATTCGAATGCGCCCATCACTAATTGCAACCACAATTTCCCAGCTAATCGCATATGGAACGTTGATGAGACAGGACTTTCCGTAGTGCAGTCAAAGCTACAAAAAGTGTTGACTGGAAAGGGAAAACGGTTGATTGGAGCCATGACTTCGGCAGAACGTGGATCTCTTGTTACCGCAATTTCATGCATGAGTGCTGGCGGCATGTTTGTTCCACCTTACTTTATTTTGCCACGAAGAAATCAACACCCACTACTTATGAAAGATGCACTACCAGGTTCAGACTCCTCATGCCACATTTCAGGATGGGTGCAGGTTCCTATATTCACCAAATGGTTTAAGCATTTTTTGAATTTTACGAAGATGAACCGGTTTTACTTATCCTGGATGGTCATTATAGTCATACCAAAAATACAGCATTCAGCACATAAAATGCAACCACTCGACAAAACATTCATGGGACCATTAAAAGTTTATCATAATGACAAAACTAGATGTTTTTCCAGAAAACAAGCTCGCAAAGTGACGCAATATGATCTTGTGGGATTATTTTCCAAAGCTTACTTAAAAGTTCAGAAATGGAGAAATTAACGAAGATATTTTAGAAGAAGAAGATACACAATTCTGAAGGTAAGTCAATTTTAATTTTTCTTTTGAAGCTAGCAAAATGTTACCCGTTTTGTTCATCTATTTACAGAAAACCTAGCCATGCATAAATGAAAAGACTGTGCCAACTTAAATCGATGATAACAATGCTAGTAAAAGCTCAACCCTTCCTGATTCAACGTTGCCAATCTCATCAGTATCTTTAAAACAAACCACAAATTTGAGTGATGATAAGAACAAAGGGAAATATCTCCACCATCCAAAATAAAAAAAATTGCAACTAGCAATAGAGGTAAAATGTTCAAGGCTACTGTCTTAACTTCATTGCCGTACAAGCAAGAATTGCAAAAAAGTATTGAGAGAATAAATAAAAAACCGGTTTTACCTAAACTTAAATCAACGAGTCAACCACCAACTCCAAAAAAAGAAGAGTCTAACCCAAAAAGCTTGAAGACTCCTCCGTTATTCAAAAAAGCGCGCCTTGTAACAAAAAAGTCGTCAAAATCTGTTCATAATCGCACTTTGAAATCCAATGGGAATGAATCATCAAGTGGATCAGAAAGGAGCATCCAATTTGAGGATTCAGATGATGAAAAAAAATTTGAGGACGGTCCCCCATCGAGTGATGCTGTTTACAACTTCTGTAGTAAACAGTCAACAGTGGAAGGACGAACAAATATCTAGCCGCAAAAGGACTTCCTGTTTGCAATGTAAAATGGGCCATTAAAACTGCATTCTGCAAAGGAGTGCCATATTTCTCTGTTGTTTCTGCGAAGATGTCCTTCAAAAATGAAATACTTTGAATAATTTGTTTTTCTTTTTTTAACAGAAAGCAGGAAGATTTCTTTATTTTCTTTAAAAGCCTAATAAATGGCAACATTTTTGATATTCGCCAATTTAAAAAAAATTAATAAATGTATGAGTCTATTTTTTTTATTCATTTTCATTCCAAAAAAGACAATAATTAAAGAAATTATTCATCTGGTAATGTGGTATAGGTGTACCACATTAGAAGAGTAAGGTGTACCACATTACACACCACTTTTCAAAAGATCTGTTTTCAAGGACAGAGCAAATTTTTTATTAATAAATGTATGAGTCTATTTTTTTATTCATTTTTATTCCAAAAAAGACAATAATTAAAGAAATTATTCATCTGGTAATGTGGTATAGGTGTACCACATTAGAAGAGTAAGGTGTAACACATTACACACCACTTTTCAAAAGATGTGTTTTCAAGGACAGAGCAAATTTTTGTTCAAATCTTTTGTTGGTTACTAATAGAATCCTGCCAAACTCAAATAAAGCTAATGAACTAATGTTTAATGCTACAAAGTTTGTATGCATTCCGTTAAATTCTTTTTGTGTAAACCACAATACCCCACTTTATTCTACATATTTATTGAAAAAAAATAAGGTGGCTAAAGGCCGACATAACAGCAATCCAGGAAGTGCGATGGGATGGAGAAGACATACGAAGGATGAAATCGTGTGACATTTACTTCGGCAAGTGCTACAAGGAGTAGGGTCAGCGACTCTTTGGGTGTGGTTTTGTGGTAAGGGGAAGACTTAGGCAAGAAGTCTTGGGCTTCAGAAATGTAAGCGAGCGCCTGGTCACAATCCGCATCAAAGTCAAGTTCAAAAACATAACGCTGATCTGTGCCCACGCCCCAACGGATTACGGAAGAATAAGATTAAATCAACCAAGGAAGCAGTCTACGATCTTTTTGACACCACTTCCTGTAACGGACTCAGGCGATTTGATTTTGCGGCGGGGTAAAATGTCATCAAAGCCAGCACTCGATTCCCACATCTCGATATACAAAAGGGGAGCTGGCGATCTCCAGACCAACGAACCGTCAACCAAATTGATTACGTGGCGATAGACGCTAAGCATGCTTCCAGTATCCTGGATGTCCGAACTTTCCGAGGGGCCTATATAGATCCGGACCATTACTTGGTAGTACCCCAAGTTCGCATGCGGATGACGCCACAACGCCGAGCGGATGCTGTGACAAGATTTGACGTCAGGAAGCTGAAATCGCAAGAGGACCAGTGGAAACACTGCTAAAATGCCACCAGAAGTGCCGCTACTGATGTGCTGGGTTTCACTAGGCCACCACAACGAAACCCCTTGTTGATGAAGATTGCTGCTTGGCGCATGCAGCCAAAAACGAAGCCAATCAAACAATGCTGCAGACCAGAACCAGAGCTGCTGAGAGAGCTGCTGAGAGAGCAGCCCGGGAGCTCTACGGATCGAGTCTGTTGAGAGTTGTAACGGCAGAGGTGATGTCCGGAAATTCTACCAAAGGGTGAATTGATCTACCTAAGGCTTCAAGGCTAGAACGGAAGCTACTGAGGATCAGGAAAGAACACCTTTCCAGACTGCTAAACGATTAAGATGACCGACATCCCGCTGTTAGGCATTCATTTAACTTGGACTATGGTGGTCAAGATTTCCGTCCACGCGACCTAGCGATATCTAAACTTAAGTCGTACAAGGCTTCTGGTGCAGATGGACTACCAGCCGAACTATTTAAAGCAGCGGGACATGATTTGGTAGGGAGCATACCGCCATTTATCTGAAAACTTGGTCGCACGAAAGTATGCCCGATGAATGGAACCTCGGTAAAGTGTGCCCCATCCACAAAAAAGATACTCTGAATTGTGCCTACTACAGAGGAATAAGTCTTCTAAACGTCGCTTTTAAAATACTGTCTTCTATATTGTGTGATCGCTTAAAACCGTTCGTCAACAATCTGATCGGCCCCTATCAGTGTGGTTGTAAGCCAGGCAAATCAACCGTCGATCCAATGTTCAAACTCCGACAGATTTAGGAAAAAACCCAAGAGCTTCAAATCGATACACAGTACACACCTAGGGTTACCAGCCCTAAAATCAGCAAAGCTTGACGGTAAAGAAAGAAAAGCCTGATTTTTGAGAAAAAAGCCTGATATTTTTATAAAAAAAAAAAAAATAAATAAACTAAACTTACCTTGATTCGGATGCACGAAGACGACACGACGATTAATAGATTGCAACTGCAATCTGCAGCAGACATCATAAAATGGAAGTGTCATATCTTGCATAATAGGGTGATTCAAAATAACACCTTTCTCGAAATTCAACCGGACCGGGCGAAATTATGAACTTTATATTGAAAACAAAAAATTCAAAATCGAACAGTATTTAGCGGTCGCTACCAATAATTCTAACGATTATATTTTGTGCGATAATTATAAAAAAGCCTGACAAAGGACGAAACCTGGCCAAAGCCTGATTGGACATAAAAAGCCTGACGCGTCATGCAAAATCCTGACGGATGGTAAGCCTACCTGCACTTAATAAAGCGTATAACATTAAAAATCTCAGGAAGGTCCAAAGAACAGCTAGAGTTGGCACTACGGGGGCCATGCGATCCTGCTCGACGGATGCCTTAAGTGTCTTTGTGCACCTTTTACCACTTGATATATCATATTAAATATCTAGTATTTTGCAGCGCGATTAGACTGAAAGAAACGAATCTCTGGTTTGGCAAACCTTCCGGACATGGTAATATCACAAACCCGATTCCCAATTAGACGTTTTCAATAACAACGGACTACTGCACTCCTGACGGGGGGCAAGTTCACAAAGAATAAAAATAAATGAAATTAAAAAAATACCTACCATTTGCATTGAATTTTTGGGCTATTTTCTGCCATGTTTGGTCTTGCACACTTCTATTGCAGTAATCTGCCCTACTGTAATTATATAAATTTTCATAAATCTGGATCTCATTACAAATTCAATGTTGAATTCATAGTCATCCCTTATGCTCATTTTCTTTTGGTTTGATTTGGTTTGACATATGAATGGGTTTCATTGTGGCGTGACGTTTATCTAGGCCACTAGAGTTTTCAATATGGCGTGGCAATGACAGGGCACACCATACCCTTGCCTCTTCACATGTGTGTGTATTGTCCCATAAGAGAACATGCAAATTACACAAAGTGACATATGTTGCAACCACGCCAGAACCACACCAAAACCACATAGAAGAAAACAAAACTTAAGAAATTATACAACTTTAGATTTAATCAGAAATGAAAACGATGAACAAAGGAATTGGTCAAAATTCAATTTTTATCCAGAAATTACATCAAAATTAAGTACAATTTTTAGTAGGCAAAACATCAAAATGAGTCAGTGTAGTGAGATAAAACTCAAAAATGTCATTAGTGGCTCAAAAGATAAAATTGAGAAAAATCAACAATCAGGAATTTATACTATTGGATGCAGCGATTGTAGGAAGGAATATCTAGGACAGACAAGAAGACCAATCATGAAAAGGTTCAAAGAACATTTTGCACATGTAAAATACAATGAACCTGAAAAGTCGAGTGTAGCACAACACATGCTGGAGAATAACCATAATTTTAGCTTACAAAATTTGAAATTAATTCGCAATGTAAATAATCATTATGAATTAGATGCTTTTGAATCTCTTTACATTTTCAAAAATAGAAATAATTTAATGAATAGTGACGATGGACCAATAAAAGATCCAATTTTCAAAAAATTTTATAATAGATCTTAAATTCACTATAAATTTGTTTGTGTAGTTTGTTTTTGTTTGTAATGAGTTATTTGTATTTAATAGGTATATCAACAAAAATTTTTTTTTTATTATTATTTATATAAAACTTACTGACGATGGAAGCATAGCTTCCGAAATGCATTTAAGTAAATAAATAAATAAAATAAGTGTTTTTAAGTTATTTAAAATAATATCTTTTATTTATTTCATGAAAAAACACGTTAAAAATCTCCAATATCAAATCGATTACAAGTACTTGTAATCGTGCACATATTTCTCATATCTGTCTATAGATTGTGTCTCCTTTTTGATCAAACGCCACGCATGCTGAGCCGACAGCCTGCGAAAATTCTAAAATCTGTATACATGTGCAAAACAAAGCCATCGTTATATTCATATTTCACAAACACGTATCGCCACACAATTCTTCGGTTTCATTTCAAATTTTTTATTGCCTATATAGGGTAGGTGTACCAGTACCCGGCCAGTCACTAGTATCCGTCCACTTTCTATTAAATGCTTAATATTAAGAAAATATAACATTGTTTGCATAGGCAAATATATTGTGATTAAAATTCCAGGTACATATTATGCTTCGGTAAAGTTTGACAGATCTTTCAAAGACAGATCTATTTTGAAAAAAAGGATTTCGTCGCGAAGTTCGCGACGAGAGCAGAAAGTGCGTTTTTGAGTTCGCGAAAGTTAGAAAAACTAATGAGAAAAAGAAGTTAATTTCAGTGTTTTTCGTGAGCATACAAACTTGGTTTTTGTTTTTTTTTATCAATAATATAATAAGTCATCATAAAATGTAAAAAAATATGAATTTATTGTTTTAAATAAGTAAAAAAATGGTGGCCGGTTACTGGAACGCGATTTTTATAAGATGTTCTATTAACCGGCCAGGGTGGCCGGGTACTAGATTTTTGCTTGAAATCAACTTTTGTATCCCTTTTACGCTTAAATGAAGAAACATACTTCTGGCTTCCTCTACCATCAACTAAAATGTATTTTACATGTAAAGTTTCAGTATCCGGCCACTGTTTTTGTTCAAAAGATTACTATGGCCGGTTTTTAGAACAAACGGCACCAGTATACGGCCACATAATTAATTGTATGTAAAGTCATACTTTTTTATAGAAAATGAGTCAAGAAACTGCTGCACAAGAACCAAAAGACCTTTCGCGATCTGAAAAAGTCGAACTTGCTCTGAAGGATATAAGTGAAAACACATTGAGCGACAGAAAAGCTGCTTCGAAATATAAAGTACCAAGAAGTAACTTACAGAATAGGTTATATGGTAAAGTTGATGAACAGGCTTGTAAAAGAATGCAGTCTTTTGTGAATGCAGTCTTTTAAAATCAGTTATTGAATTCAATTAAAAAATGAATGCACTCACTGACTCCACTTTGAGACTTCAGACTTCAAATTATGCAATCACTATTCACTTGTAGCAAAAAGATTGCAATAATTTTTTTCCCCCATTCATTTTACAGCAATCATTTGAATGAAATCTTTTGAGAATTCATGCATTCTTTTGCATTTTTGCATTCTTAGAATTCTTTTGCATTCTTAGAATTCTTAGAATTCTTTTGCATTCTTAGAATTCTTTAGCATTCTTTGCATTTCTCTCCATAAACCCTGTGACCCAATTGAACTTCTTCCCCAGTTGCGCCAGGAAAATGGCAATGCAAAGAATGTAAAGTATGGAAAAGAATGCATGAATTATCAAAAGATTGCATTCAAACGATTGCTTTAAAATTAATGGTAAAAAAAATTTGTACAATCTTTTTCATATAAGTCAATGGTGATTGCATAATTTGAAGTCATAAAGCTAAGTACAGACCATTGTCAGATCTTACAATATTGTCAGAACTGTCAATGGTCTGACAATAGCTAACAATTAGCTTACAATTGACATATTTCTAACAATGAAAAATTGCCCGTTCACACGGTTGGTAGATTTCTTCTCAAAGTCTGACAATTTGATTGTCAGCTCTTTTTTTATCTCTCTTTAACCAACTCATTGACATTTCGGGCAATGAAGAAATTGTCAGCAATTGTATAAGATGTTTTCAACGAAAACATCTGACAATGACCAATGAGTCTGACAATGCCCTAATCGACTGACAATGATAAAAATTGTGTGACGATTGTAAGATACCTGATAATTTTTTGTCAGATTGTCGTCTGACAATGGCGTTTATGACAACATTGTTAGACAAAATTGTGTGTTCAGACGATTGTAAGACATTTGGAACAGTTTTTTGTGCTGCTGGAGGCTATTGCCACCTTTGGTGATTTTCCACTACATGTGACCACCGCAAGATATTGTCATCAGCGTTTCCAAAAATTTGTTTCTAGGAAAAACAGATTTTGAGAGTGGTTCTCACACGCAAGGATTTCTGTCTTGAAATAAATATAAAAATAGTTGGATTTTATTATAAAATTAATAACTGTTAAATACACAATAAATATTGTAAACATTGATAAATGTGTTTAATTTTAATTATTTGGTTTCATATTTCCTAAAGAAAAACGGACATGGCCGGATATTGGATCAAAGTGGCCGGGTTCTGAAATTTGGCGGCCGGGTACTAGTGAAAATTCACGTTTTCGAATAATAAATTGATATAAAAAAATATATTATAAGAACTTCAAGTTTATATTTTGTATTCAATACTAAACATGATCCATAATTGCTCAAAACAAATAACATTGGCGTATATAATCAGATGAATCAGTTATCTAGCTTCAAAGTAGAAAAATGTGTTAGGTGGCCGGTTACTGGTACACTTACCCTATACGTACGACAAAACAATAAACAAAAAATATCGAGAAAATACATGGATATTTTGTCGTATATGCCAAAACAAAACTAAGGGATGAGTTATATTGTGGATACACGACAAAATACATACTGATTTTCTCAGTAACGGTAAATGACAGGTCAAATCTGCTTAAAAAATGAATTAAATTCACTTCATAATTAAGGGAGTGTTTTTTGTTTTTAATTTTTTCGGTTTCTTGATTTTCATTTTTGTGCTAGTTTTGTTTAGTGATACATTATAAAAAACCAACATTGAGATTGAGCACCTTCCCTCCCCCAAAAGAAACTCTGCATCCTAACAGAAATATTTACAAACAAATTCCGAGTTCATGAAAATTGATATCCATACTTGGATACAGAAAAAATATATATCTAATGTGGGGCCCACACCTACACCCATGCGCGTAGTTAGGGGGGTGCAACGGGGGGGGGGGGGGGGAATCGAAAGTATTAAACTTGTATTTTGGTTCGTACTGACATCCAACGAATCGTACGATTTTGATTAAAATATTTATGTGGGCTAATATAATAGCGATCGATCATACTATTGAAACAATTTTTTAGTTATCTATTATTCACGATATATCTCATAGAACCATTTTTTTTGTTTTTCGACTATCTTATTACCTATTTGTTGAACTGATTTTAATGATTTTTTTTACGCAAACATTTCTAATAAATTTAAATAATATTTAATATAAAAAAAAATTAATTTTGGATTAAAAAAAAAATTAGAATTATTTTTTTGAAAAGCAGATATGTAAATTTTTCGGAAATCGAGAGATGATTTTTTATAAAAATAAATTTTTAACTCCGCAATAATAATTACCAAATTTTTTTTCCTAAAAATGTTTTCAAAATTTTATGTATAAAAAAATATTTTTTTAAAAGAAGCGCTTCAACGATTTTCAATTTTTTTCTTATATGAGGTGAATAGTTTTTAAAATATTAAAACTTTAAAACCACAGCGTGATCATATCATAAGAACAAGTTCGTGCGACCCAGTCGTGAATTTTATTAATTTATGTAGCTCCATCGTCATTTTTTCGACTTTACTGCAAAGTTGAGTGTGGTGTCACTTCGTATGAGAGTGATTTAACTCGTTTTTTATTTTCGCTTACGACTACATCCATTTAGACAAAATATTAACATTAGTCAAATGGGACATAGTTATTAGAGAATCTTTATTACAGAGAACTTGCTGAGTCCACATGTCAAATTATAGCTAGTTTGAAAATTACTGAAAATTATCGTTTGACAAAAGCTATCTATCAAACCTATTGGTTTTAAGTACATATTTGTGAAAGTGCTTCTAATAATTAAAAATTTAAAACCTGTGGTGGTAAATCAACTAGTTGGCTGCCCTCCTAGACAAAATCCCTAACTACGTCAATGTCTACACCTCTAAGTTACCAGTCAAGCACTACAATAAATTCATTAAATCATTGCCACCCGAATTTCAATTTTTTAAATTTAAGATGTACGAGTGTGAGCATTGTGAAATTACCTCATTAAATAGTATAAAAGCCACATAATATGTATAATGTACATACATCATGATTTCAAAATACAGTAGACGCTCGATATAGTCAAGTAATTAAAACCAGGCCTGTTCACTTTATCGAGATTATTCACTATTTCGAGAGAGACGCTTAATAGTGTTTTCAATGTGAATTTGAACGAAATGAATATATTTTTTATTTATTAAAGCGTAAAATAATTTTAATTGGGTAGAAAAAAAACAGGCATTTCAAAACGTTATATAAAACAAACAATAAACTTTATAATTTATATAAAACGAAACGAGAAAAAAAAGAGAGAGTGAACAAATAAAGGCGAAATTGTTAAAGTTCTTGAGTATTTTATTTATAATTTCTTAAATAGTTAACAAAAAAAAGTAATTTTACAGGGCTATTCTGGCGTTGTGAGGTCTCACAAGTCACAAGCCCTTGTGAGGTTGATTCCTTGTGAGGTTGTTGTGATTCGATAACATTTTCCGTATTCTGCAATAACCCTCACAAGAAACCTCACAAAAAAACTTACCACAGCAACGTGAATTTTTTATTGTGATTGCTAAGGTCTGAATTTTTGTTGAACGCACCCACTAAACTCATCGACAACGAAGATGATTGTGATGCCACATACATACATATGTAAATATCATATATGTACACCACTTGCTGTTCTATGTCGATCGTACTCGACGAGAATTGTTTTGTGAACAATAATTTTCTTTTATGGAGAAATACATTTTGTTCGATTCACGACAGAGGATAAATTTTTTTCACCAGTTAACCTATTCATTTGGTTACAAAATGTTTTTTCAGACAAAAAAAAACAAAAGTGTCTTAAAATTGTATTTCAAATATCAAATTTGTGAGTTGTGACCTGCTCTGAAGAAGATCACAATTTCGATAGTTTTTGTGAGACTCACAGTTGTGAGGGTGCTGCCAGAATACGAAAACCTCACAAAATCGAGTTCACCTTACCTTGTGAGGTTGTTGTGACTTGTGAGGTATCAGTGAGGTTTGCCAGAATAGGGCTGTTAAACTTAATTTGGTTATAAACACAGAATTTAAATAAAACAACTGAAAATCCTGAGCGTCACTTGAGAAGGTAGGAGAATTTAAGTTTTTAAATCTGATACCACAAAGACTGCATTAGCGGTTTCAACTCTATGCAACCAAAGAGGAAAGCTTCCGAAGTATCTCCGGTAAATTCACCAGGGCCCATGTTCTGTAACTCGGCGATAACTTTTCGAGGCGAGAAACGGCGAAAAATGGAACAAAACCCATAGGATTCCTATGAGTTTTGTTCCATTTTTGTTCCATTTTTCGCCGTTTATCGCCTCGAAAAGTTATCGCCGAGTTACAGAACATGGGTCCAGGCTTCAAGAAAACTGTGTCTGACAAGAATTTGGAAATGTCTACAAAATCGTTACAAGCCAACGAAGTTAAAGCAATAATTAATGATTGTTTAAATGAACACTTAAAAAATATTGCTACCAAAGATGACGTCTCGACGATATTTATAGACAGCTATTGCGGTCTGAAAATACCCAACTCTCGGAGCGCTTGGCCGTTATGGAGAGTTACTGTGAAACATGCGAAAGGCAACTTGCAGTTTTGTCACAAAAGTCTAATGAAAACACTGTTGTTATGCACTTTCCTTCAGACAACAAGACAGACAAGCTTGAATTTGCTAAACAAACCTGTCTAGGCCTTCTTGACCTAAACGAAAATGCTGACTTTTCAATTCGTAAATCACAAGAATTCAATAATCGCCACAACAGAAAAACAACTATGGTACTTAATTTTCAAGACGAGTTTATTGTAAACAAACTTATTGTAGCCGCGCCGAAGTTAAAAGGTACTGGAATCTTTGTGCACAGAGAACAATGACTACTCTATCGCAAAAAAAGAAGATCACTGAATCATATTAAAACCAAACTTGTAGCACTTAATCCGGCGGCAAAAATCTATATTAAAGAAGGAAAATTGCAGATTGAAAATTTTATTTTCTTCTACGAGTCACTTCGCGGTTTGCAATTAAAAACAAACGAGGAACTTGCATTTGTCAAAGCGACGTTTGGAGATAATGCAATGTGCTTTTTTGACAGTAGAAACATAAGCTTCCAAACAGCAGCAGCGCCAACTATCCGCAGAAGTTTTCATGATCAGGATGGTCAAAGTAGCAGCAGTAGAAATCATCATAACAACATGTAGGATAGAGTTGCCGTCTGCCAAAATAATTTTTTTTAATTTTAATATTTTTTGCTATAATATTACATGTCTAAAAAACAAATTATTAATGCCTGACTTTTTTAAACTAATCTCGAACTATGATATTATTATTTTATTAGAAACATTTGTAGAAGAGGGAAAAGAAATGCAATATCTTAAATACTTAGAAAATTTTAGAATCAAATTTATACCAGCTATTAGGAATAATAGACTTGGAAGAGCAAGTGGAGGAATGCTGTTGGGTTATAAAATCAGATCAAATTATGAAATCAGTTTTAAAAATAGTGAAAACAAAATTATAATAGATATCCTGTGTGATTCAAAACACTTTCAAATTGTGCCTATTTATCTTAATTATAACAGTTGGAACTCTGATTATGAGGATCTACAGAATTTGCTTTTGAATAATAATAATGAAAACATAATGTTAATCGGTGACTTGAACGGACGTATTAGCAACTTTCAGAATTCTTCCTTCTTGAATAATGGATACTTTTCTTTCGAAAGAACTTCATTAGATGACCGTTTGAATTCAAATGGAAAATTATTAATAGAGATGTTTGAGGATTTTGGACTATTTTTATTGAATGGGGTAACAATTGGAGATGCTAAGGGAAATTATACTTTTATATCACCCCAAGGGTGTTCTACAATTGACTATTGTTTGGTAAAAGGGGACTGGTTTAATATTGTTAAGAGTTTCGAGGTATATCCTACCAATTTTTCCTCTCATCTTCCAATTGTGGTTTCCTGTGAGTATTTCTCCCACAAATACCCAATTCCACAATGAAGGCTATGGTCTAACTGATAAGAAACTTAAATGGGTTGAACATAAGGCCAGAGTATATAGGCGAAATTTAAGTAACCAAATGATCTCTACAAACTTACAGATATATGGCTCAGTAGAAGATGCGACTAACGTTGCATTTGAGTTAATTCGCAAATCTACAACTGTGTGTAACTCTAGTTTCACCTCACCATGGTCAAAGTCTAAATGGTATGACGAAGAATGTAAAAAAAGTCGAAATAAATCTTTTAAATTCTTAAAACTTTTTAGGGAATCAAATAACGATGCTTTCAAAAATTTATACTTACAACAAAATAAAATTTACAAAGATTTATGTTGTAATAAAAAAGAACTGTATCTTAAAAAGGCGGCTAATAGTCTTATTAGCTGTAAAGATTCTAAATCTTTTTGGTGCAATGTGCGGATCTTAGGAGGGCGTAGTTAATCAGTATCTTTGAGTATTAGTGTTAATCAACTCGCATTATATTTTGAAAAGCTTCTGTTACCGGACCCTTACCAAAATTCAATAAGCGTTGCACTCCCTGACGTATCGGTTCCAGAGTTAGATTTAACTTTTACAATGTCTGAGTTATTAACTTCACTTATCAAAATGAAAAACAACAAAGCTCCAGGCTCCGATGGGATTCCAATTGAATTCTACAAGAATTCAACCCCTGAATTTCTGGAATATATTCTAGATCTGCTGAATAAAATGTTTAGGGAGGAAACCTTTCCTACTAGTTTCCGCTTGGCGAAGATATCTGCCATTTTTAAGAAAGGTAACCCAAATGAAGCTGAAAGTTACAGAGGCATTTCGGTGTTAAGCTCCCTGAGAAAACTTTTCACTCAAATTCTATACTTCTGGCTGGCAAGATGGGTGTCAGAAACAGGTGTTCCGCAAGGCTGTGTTTTGAGTCCTTTAATGTTCGCGCTGTTTATCAACGATATGGAGAATTATCTGCCAGGGGGGGTTTCCTTTGAAATTGGACATTAGATGGCGTCAATATAGAAGTAGTTAATGATTTAAAGTACCTTGGTTTCATTATTTCATACAACCTTTGTATCAAGACTCATATAAAAGAGAAACTGGCTGTATCCAAAGCAGCAATAAATACAATGTGGTCACCATTTTTTACAAATTTTCTTGTAGACCCAACATCAAAGTTTAAAGTATTTGACGCCACCATAAACAGCTGCTTTTGCTATCGTAACGAAATTTACGGATACCAATGGATGAATGAGTTTGAAACAGTTCAAAGATACTTTTTTAAAAGGATATTCAGATTGCCTTCGAACACTCCCAACTACGCAATTTATGCTGAGTCCGGTATACCACAAATTTATGTACGAAATTTGAAGGCTAATGCTGATTTCTTGTCTAAAGTCATGAAAAGATCTGATAATAACTTACATAAAAGAATAATGCTTGTTTCTCTTCAATGTGGTTATACCCCTTTTAAGAACTGGCAAGAACTTGCCTTGGAACATGGTGTTACATTGAATTTGAATACAGACAATGTTTCAGATTGGAAAAATATTTTTTACAATTGTATTTCAATAGTAGATGAAAGAATACATCAGATCAACCTTGATAGAGCTAGGGAGTCAAATTCGAGGGCTATGTACAGGAATTTAAGTTTAAATTTAGGCGATAACAACTACTTTAGAAATGATCTCTCTGTCTCAGAAATGAGCCTTATCTTTAAAATTAGAACAGAAATTCTCGAACTCAATTTCAGACCCTATCGAACAGACATTAATCCTGTTTGTTCTCTATGTAATTTAAACGAAAATGAAGACGTCTTTCATTTCCTAGCAGTTTGTCCTATATTGCAAGAAATACGCAGATTTTATTTTAGGAAGAGTTATCTGTCTTTCGAGGAATGTGTTCGTATTCTGAACGGAGAATTTGGTTGGAAGTTATTGGTAAGGTATATTACATACGCAAAGAACTACCGAAACACATATTTGAGCTTGTCGTGAGTAATACACACATACATTTTGTTTTAGCTAAACTAAAAGCCCATTTTCATAATTAATCAAAATCATTTTTTTTGTTTTAGCTAAACTAAAAGCCCATTTTCATAATTGATCACAATATTCTTTTTTTTTTTGTTTTAGCTAAACTAAAAGCCTATTTATTAAAGATGTTGCAGTTTTTTTTTTTTTTTTTGTGTAAATTTAACATTTTTGAAATATTAACTTTCAGTAAACGTACTATCTTTAAATTCTTTTTGATTAAAGTAAGATAAAAATAATTCTTTTCTATAAATTGAATTATTATACAGTTTTTATTTAAAAAAAAAAAAAAAAATGTTTAAAACTTATTCTTATATGTATATTTATTTGTTAAATTATTTTTTGCTTCTTGAAAACCAAAGTATATACTTAAAATGTTTGTAATCTCTCAAAGTAAAAAGTAAAGAAAGCGGCAGACGGCTTATAGCCATGCTTTAAAATCTTATAACAATTGTATTATGGATTAACTTGTTTTAATTTTCAATAAAGATCTATCTAAATCTAATCTAAATCTAATAAAACGAAACACATAATAAATTCTGGTAGAAAAAATTATTTTTTTAATAAGAATTTGAATTAAATTTTCATTGGTTTGTTGCTTTCTCATATTTAAATTGATTTGCACCGCTTTTTCTTGCAATCGTTTCATAACTTTAATACCTACCTAATTTTGGGAAAACATCTAAAAACACGGTTAAATGACAATGACAGAATTTTTCGCCAAAAAAAATTACAATTACAATATGTCAGAAAAGTTGAAATACAACAAGAATATAAAGTTACCAAGAAGACGCATCTTATACAAATTTTTGTACTGAAAATTTTGATATGGCGGGTTCCAATATCGCGACCCGCTCTCAGAGCTTTTGCTTTTTTATGGGCTTTTCAATAATTCTCTCAGCGCTTTTACAATGAAATACAACACACAGTGACACAGCCTGCTTTTTTGTCTTTATTACCTATACATACCCGTCTCCATATAAACTCATGCAGGATACAGGAAAAAGAAAACGAGACGAGCCAACAAATTTTATTCGCTTCGTAATTCGTTGATGCACACTAATTAGCTACATATTGTGTATGGTGTTATTTCTTTCGTGTAAACGAAAAGATTTTTATAATGAATACGAAAAATAATATGAAATCGGGTATGAAATGTTGTATTGCGGGATGCAATATTTCAAGAAGGATGAACCCAGAAGCGAAAATGTTTAAATTTCCGGTTCTAGATTCACCTATGGGTCAAATTGGGAGAGAAAAATGCGGAATTACTGAAAATAATTCCAACAAAAAATTATTTATTTGTGACCGTCACTTTTTTTCTGAAGACATTGGGAAAAAAAAATTAAAGAACGATGCCGTGCCTATAATGAATTTAAACGTTCCTGTTGACCAGGGCTGAGGAGTTTAATATAGCACCTCCTTATTATTTTAGTTTAAAATTGCCTAGAAGAAGGAATTCTTCCGATAGTAATATGTCTCTAGAAGTTGTTTGCACAAATTGCGAAAAACATAATAAATTAACTGCGTTTTACAGAAAAAAAAATACTTTTCATGGAAAATAAAATAGAAAATTAAGGCAAAAACTTAAAGAAACTCTGAATGAGAATAAAAAAATTGAAAATAAATTTAATAAAAATTCAAATGAAATAAGTACCTACAATTAAAACTTATATTAACTCTTTGAATATAAGTGAACAATCTAAAATATTTTGCAAGCTATTAATAAGTAACCGACCAAAAGAGTATATCGAAGAAGTCAAATGGCTAGCACAAAATATTTTGTATATTTCTCAATCTACGTATTCATTTTTGAGAAATAAGTTGAATTTAAATATGCCTCACATATCCACATTACATCAAAGGGCCCCCATAAAATTTCCTCAACCTGGATTCGTTAATAACGCTTTTGAGGAATTGAAAAATAAAACTGTACCTATGTATGGATGAAACGGATAAAGGAAACGTTGTCTTACTATATGATGAAATTGCAATTAAAAGAGAATTAAGATACAACTCGAAATTAGATTTAATCGACGGTTTTGAAAATTTAGGCTATAAGCGAAATTCAAATTTTGGTAAGCAGATTATTCCTGATATTAAAAATATTAAAGAAAAAATAATTGAAAAGTGCAAAAACGCCACCTATGAATGGTTCTCCAGCGACTCATGCCTGGACCACAAATTGAAATTGGTTGATTTTTTGATCTTAGTTCCTTTAAGAAAAAAATGTTCATGAGCAATTGACGAAATAAAGTGGAAGAGCAAGAAAAAAAACTAAAATTTTAGTCAATTAGCCCAAAAAAGCAGTGGATCTTGATTTAATATTTTCAAATATATCTTTAGTAAGTTGTACCACCCCGTTTATATAGTTTGTTCAAATGTCTTTTAAAAAATACAGTTTTTAATTGATGTAGTAAGGATACTTCAGCAATATATGTTTTTGAACGATTTTAAGAATTCATGCACACAATTTTTTTTTCTATAAAAATTGTCGGAATTCAGAGAACCACATTCGTACAATCAAAAAGCTGAGCAATTTTACCAACAAAATTTCTGTAGAAAGTGCAGCTTCTTTTGCGACACGAAGTCTAAGACAAAATAAAATACAGTAGTAACTGTAAAAGATAAAAAAAAATATATATAAGAAAAAAGAATAAAAAAAAGCCAATTCCCATCACGTCCACGTCGTTGGCTTTGGGTAACGCAAAGTTTGGTAAAAAAGATATTGGTTTCTGATTCAAAATAGCTTTTAACGGCCTTTAAGTCCTACAAAAATTGGCGTTTCGTCCCGGCGATCTCACTTGGATTCATCAGTTGACTAGTGAGGGCCTTTGTCAATACGCAATTTTTGCTAAGTTCAGTTCATCCTACATAGATTTCGTGACGAATACCTAGTGTGAACTATATCCAACAAGACTAGAATTCCTAATCATTAAATTGGAAGTTTTTGTTTTTGTATTTAGCCCAGGGCTTGGCTAGTTTATATAAGAGGGTTTTTTTAATAATACAAATTCTATATACTATTCTACTGAAATACATCAGCCAAGTAGAAGACTTAGCACTATTTTAATGGACTTTGTTGAATTATTGATTCAAAATAGCTTTTAACGGCCTTTAAGTCCTACAAAAATTGGCGTTTCGTCCAGGCGATCTCACTTGGACTTATCAGTTGACTAGTGAGGGCCTTTGTCAATACGCAATTTTTGCTAAGTTCAGTTCATCTTACATAGATTTCGTGACGAATACCTAGTGTGAACTATATCCAACAAGACTAGAATTCCTAATCATTAAATTGGAAGTTTTTGTTTTTGTATTTAGCCCAGGGCCTGGCTAGTTTATATAAGAGGGTTTTTTTAATAATACGGATTTTTATACCTAGTGGGAAGATGTTTTTTTTTTAAATTAAATTTTTAAATCCATAATATTAAAATATGGCGAACCAAATTTTTCTTAATTTGCTTAAAAAATTTTCGAAGTAAAAAATATTTTTTTAATAAATCGATCCAATGGTGCTATACCTATTCTTCATTTTTGTGTATGGAACTAAACTAAAATACGTTTCTGGCAGGTGTTACATAAAATGTAGCATTCCGCAACTATATTTATTTCTTTTAAAAGCAGATAAATGGTTTAACAATATTCAGACTTTAAAGCCATCACAGTGTGATCGTATATAAAAGCAAGTTCGTGTGACACAGTTGAGCATTTTATTTTTAAATTTATTTTGCCAAGAATTATCGTTTTCTCTTTTAAAAATTTTAATTTTTTAAATTTTAAAACATTTTTTGGTGGCGGCACAATTCGTCGCTACAATGCAGAACTAGTGTAAGTCCAAAATTTCAAAATGAGTTTTTTTTTGCCTCATAAGGAAACTTGTTATGTTCCACGCATTTTCTACAAATTTTGAATATTCCCATGTGCAGTAATTCCTTCAGAATTTAAATAATAGAATACAATCATAATGTCGAAAGTCAGCATTTTACGCACTAAGGTTTTTCTTGAAAAATTTTGAAAATGTGACTTAGACTAGTTCTGCATTGTAGCGACGAATTATTGATTTGCAAACGTTTTTCTAATTTCAATTAGGTACCTACATACAATCGGAGTACCTTGTTTTGCTGGGGTCCGAAATAAAATACTAATGCTCTTCCACTTTCAATCAAAAAAATATTTTTCTTTCTCAACGTAAGAAGATAACTATGCATTAAAGACTCAAAAAAAACTGCTTGGCTCCGACTTGTCTCGTTTTTGTTCCCTTTCTTTCGATCGTCATCCTCGCTCATGAATCCTTTTTGATTATGAATTTTACTCTTCAAATACACATTTTTATAATAATACTTCACCTTGTTTCGAATGCGGGTGCATATACTACCAAAATTACTACAAAGGAAGGCTGTACTTGTGATAGTATTGCAAACTCAAAGTGCAAAAGGGGTGGGATCGTGTGTTCGGTAGGTGACAGCTGAGAATAAGAATATTGAATAACATGGTATGTTAGTTAATTGGCAAGATTGTATGCGTAAGAGCTTTTCTCTCAAATATTTTTTTATTTAGTTGTTTTCATTATTCTCTAGAAAAGAGCTTTCAGAATTGGATTTTATTTTCAGATGCAGATAATAATTCTTGGTAACTTTATATTCTTTGGTTATACCTACTGAGTCAAGTGGAAAGCTTCTTACGTGTCTGACCGTACGCAGCACATAAATGACCGGTAAATTATCTTAAGAAAAATTCGACAATGTGTGTTCACTATATCGAGATACTTTTTGTTCACTATTTAGAATAGTCTGTATAAAATTTTGTGTGTGCACTATACTGGATAGTTCACTCTACCGAGATTCATTATATCGAGCGTCTACTATTGAACTCTATTTTATTATATAAATTATATAAGATTCAAACAACATCAACAACTTTCATATAATTTAGCTCCGATTTGACAAAACAAAATAGTTTTGATAATATATAACAAGTTTAAATTTCTTAAATGAATTCTTAAAAAAAATCCAACAAATCCAACAGAAAATAAAGAAGACGATGAACCACAAAGAAGACGTTGACAATATCAGTGCAATATATAGCGTTGCCATTTCTTAACATCTGTGATACTAGTTTTAAATAAATTTTGTTTGTTTGTGTGTTCAATGTTAATTTATTTATTTATTATTTTTTTGTTAAAATGTTTAAAATTTTAATCTATTTTCACTGTGATTTTATTTTTGTTTAAAAAGTAAAATTAAAACAATTATGTAAACCATTGACAAAACAGTAAGTTGAAAAAATAACAAAGTAAACAAATATATTTAAAGAAACACTTGACTAAATTAACACATAAACTTAAGGATTTATTCAAATTTGTATTTTGTTTTCAAGATTAAATAAACTTATACCCCTGAAGAAGCCGGAAAAAACCGGAGAAACGTTGGGAAAAGAATGAATTAGTTGTTTTTTTTTTAATTAATTGCTTCGATTTCAATGATCATTAACCCCAATTTCCTTCATTAAATAACATACAATACATGATCAGTACCATCACAAGTAATCGAACATTATTGTTTTCCTACATAGCTATTCAAAAATAGTTTTGAGCTGTGTACATATAAAAATTTGCCATTCCAGCATAGTTGAGGTACATTAGAAATGAAAAAAGCATTTATGTATTTTAAAACTTTGAATAAATTCTTTTTTAAATTTGCTCTTCTTCACATACAAATCTGGAAATCCTACGAACAGGGTTGGCCGAATTAACTACACTACATTCTCTACATCATTAACTATACGCGTAGTTATTTTAATAAACTACACGTCTTATTTTCTACAAATTGTTACATTTTCATACACATACAAAGTAAATTTAGTTAATTTAATTTTAACTCAAAATTCAAGCTTCAAAGTTACAACTGACATATCATTTGATATTTAAAACTAAGTTTACTACAATTTGTTTCATTAACTGCATTTAACTACGTTAAACTACATAAACTACGTAGCAAATGTGAAAAATGTAGTGGCCATCCCTGCCTACGAACACTTCTCCTTTTTTTGGTGTCCGTTTTATAATCTTCTTCGTATTCTGTTTCCTCAGATCAGTAAGAACATATAGCATGAACGCAATAATTTTGTCTATTCCCCTGACGTTTCGCCCTCTTTCTCTACTCGGCGTTACACTTTTTTGAAATTCTGTTGATTTTTTCACATTGTTAGCAGGTATGCCTCCTCTCAAACATTTCTAATGTTAAAATTGTATACCTATAGAAAACTTAAGCTAGCATATAATTAAGAATCGGAAACATTTCATCCCACAAATGATATCTCTCTATAAATGGCTCAGATCCAAGCTGGATATTTTTGTCATTAAACATTGTGAAGACGTGTGTCTTGTTCGAAGGCAGCCACTTTATACCATCTTCAATGCATGGAACCCTGTGAAAATGGATTTTTTTTGAGAAACAATATTTTTTTATAATTTATTTTATATACCCATAACGTGCAAATGACGTCCACCATCTAGTAATCCCACCCACCATAAACATTTCCGGATCTTGCGGACCTATTCTTTTTCCAAACCATTGGTTTCCGAAAACATATTGAATGTCATCAGCGTGATGAACGCCTTATTAAAAAAAATGCAAATTTTTGAAATGTCAAACTCTACAATTCCCATAAACAATGAACTCACCTCTTGATTTACCATTTTCATCGGGGAAAATGGTTAACCTTCCACAATAGTCAAATCGATAATAAAAAACGTCTACAAATTTTCGGGCCAACTCTATTAGCCTATGAACACCATGATTAATGATAGCATCGGAAAATATCACTCCAAAATTCGTAAAGGATTGATCTTGAATTTTCTTGTCTTTCAAGTAAAATTTTTTGATTTTGTTGCTTTTTTCGATAGCATTATCTTTAGGATTGAAAATAAATAGCTGTGGAGCATATTTTTCGAAGTTAACACTGATGTCATTCAAAAGGCCAACATTGGATTCTTGTTCTACAAAATTTAAGCTAGAATTAAGATTCTTCAAAAAATCATTTGTACTCACTTCTATTCAAGTATGTTAATTCATCTATCGTTATACCTGCAATTACATCAACTTTATTAAAAATTTCCCGTAGTAAAGACATTTGTTGGTGTATCAAGTAGAAAATGTCCATCTATTTCAGCGCTCCAATGTTGATCACTGAATCCATATACAGTCAAACTTCGATAACTCGAACTTCGATATCTCGATTTTTTTATAACTCGAACAAAATTATGTGGCAGCAGCGTTTAGAGTTCAAATCTCAAACATTTTTTCCCTCATAACTCGAACTTTTATAACTCGATTTTCTTTATAACTCGAACAAAACATATGGCATATGCATCAACTAAGTCGAACATTTTAGGGGAATTCCCGTTTAGTGAGAAAAAATGCATTTTTGAAATTCGAATTTTTGAAGGGAATTTTCATTTGAAAACGAGATACATTCATACACACATTTTATTAGTAGATTTAAGAAATTTAGAAGTTGTATAAGTACCTACAGAAAATTTTTATTTAATGCGGTGAACATTTCAATATTTTATTATTTATATTATTTTTTAATTTATCTACATAATTATTGCTTGGTTGTTTTTTGTAAAAGATTCTATGTACAATTTCCAACTTCAATTGATATAGAAAGTGAAGACGAGACTTCGGTAGAGGAATTCATTCAACAGCCTTCGATGCATGTTGTAGCACATTTGACAATTTGAATTTATATTTGCAAACGTGTGACGATACAACAGATGAAATTTATGCAGCTTTAAAAAAATTAGAATCCTTTTCTTGAAAAAAAAAAAAACAATAAAAAAAAACTACTCTCAGACCCAAATAACTAAATACATGCAATCATTTTGTGTATGGTGTAACAACTTATGTACATTAATATAAAACGTATAAGACTTAATAAAGCACAAAAAGTGTTGTGCATTATGCATATGTATTTCAAATATTGAATTGTTTAATTGTTTTAATTTTGATAATCAATTTGAATAACTCGAAGTCTTGATAAGTCGAACTTTTATTGTGGATAATAGTAGTTCGAGTTATCGAAGTTTGACTGTAGTTCCAAAACTCCACGAACTTCAATTATCTTTTCCCACGAAGTTTCTCTCAAACAGTCTATTACATCTTTAGGATTATATAGGTACATCGGACAAGCCAAAGCTGTAGCAAGTTTTCTTGTGCATGCCTCACTGTCCACATAAAAATGATTAGTGCTTGATCCACTCATAGTGATAGCTCTGTGAAATAGTCCTTTTGAAAGTGGAGAAGCCATGTGAAGAGTTACAGCCATTGCTCCCGAACTATGACCAGAAAGCGTAACTGATTCTGAGTTACCACCAAAGCTTGCAATATTATCTTTTACCCATTATAAAGCAATCACTTGATCCAGGTAACCATAATTTCCAGGAGCTTCTTTAGTTTTCGTACCTAAGGCCCCAAGTCTGTAATTGAGAGTTACTAACACAATATCGTAGTCCATTAAGTACTCAGGCCCAACTTCAGTTTCACTATCACTGCTGCCAAAGTTATTAGCAGCACCATGGATATGTACTATAACTGACTTATTTCCGGTTAATCTTTTTGTATACACATTTAAAAATAAACAATCTTCCGAAATAAGCTCCTTGGCTATTAATGGTTGAGGGCATTTGAAACCGTCTTTGGTAGCGTCAATGATATTTTTACCCCAACTTATAATACTTTCTGGAGCCTTGAATCGTCTTTCAGCATTGGGTGCTCGTGCATATCGAATTCCTCGAAATGTTTTGAATTCAACACTCTGAACTGTCTTCATTATGGAACTTTTCGCTTTTCCCAATTTTGTCTCCACTAAGGGCTCATTGTGGGTTAAGACAATGCTGCAGAAACTGATAATTAGAAGAATTTCTTGACCGTATTTCATTGCTCAAAAAGAGTGAATGGACTTATTGGTATTTTTTTTATGATCGTTATATATAATATGTATATCGATGCACGACTAAGAGTTGCTATTGCAAAGCAAAATTTGATTTAGGTATAATATTTTAATACTTTTACTATAAAATATATGTATATTATATGCTATTAAATTTACGTATATTATATTCATACCTACGTTTGTTTTGATTCATTTCAAATAGATTGTTTGGAGCTACATAAACATTTTGAACTCGTTTTTAAAAATCTCATAAATTGGTTTATTGTCTTTGAATATTTTCAGTCTGTAGCAATCAAAACATATGTTATAAGAATGCATTAATTAATAAGATCCGCTTGTGCTTGAGAAATCAATAATCATTTAGGATATGGCTACAAATCTATAATAATTTACCTATAACCGTACTTCAGAGTTCAGAAAATATTATAAGTTATCAAAGATTAAAACCTATAAATATGTATATATACATATTACATATCTATAAATAAATTCTTGCTTGGTAACTACAAGTGTGTATTTTGCTTGAATTTTTTTATGAATACATAATTCATTATTACCATTGATTTTGTAAAAACCAGTTAGGGCAAATACATTACGAAATACTAACCTACTTACTTAAATACACATGCATTTATAAATACAAATGTAAATGTTCGTTTGGTACGCAGAAAAAATTGGTGTCTTATGAGGGGCTCGAACCCATACCTCTTAGTTACCAGTCAAGCGTTTCATTTACCGCACTATTTTAGGTTTTTATTCAACATAAAGAATTTGTATGAGCAATAAGTTCTATTAGCCGTTATCTAAATAATTCAAAATTTTGTGATGGACTGTCAAACAAAATGAACAATTTTTAGATGTGCGAGTACTTATGCACTCACTTTGTGGGAAAATTCAGAAATAATGTCATTCCGTATTATTAAAGCAATATACATACATCTATGATCATTTTAAAATATATTTAAATCTTTACTTTAAGACAAAATTTGAGATTTTAACAACATCGTCAACTTTAAGTGATAATCTTCAAGAAAGTTATCAGATTAAAAAAAAGACAATTTTAAGCTGTACAAACAGAAGTAGAAGTCTAAAGTTAGAATTTAATTACGAATCGGAAACATTTCATCCCACAAATGATATCTCTCTATAAATGGCTCAGGTCCAAGCTGGATATTTTTGTCATTAAACATTGTGAAGACGTGTGTCTTGTTGGAAGGCAGCCACTTTACACCATCTTCAATGCTTGGAACCCTGTTAAAATGCTTAGTTTTTAGAAATAATATTTTTTTTATAATTTATTTTATACCCATCACGTGCAAATGACGTCCACCATCTAGTAACCCGATCCACCATAAACATTTCCGGATCTTTTAGGCCTATTCTTTTTCCAAACCATTTGTTTCCGAAAACATATTGAATATCATCAGCGTGATTAACGCCTTCGAATAAAAAAATTGTTTTTTTGAAATGTCAAACTTTATACATACAAAACGGAATATCAACAGAAACTCAAAAATGAACTTACCTCTTGATTTACCATTTTCATCGGGGAAAATGGTAAACCTTCCACAATAGTCAAATCGATAATAGAAAACGTCTACAAATTTTCGGGCCAACTCTATTAGCCTATGAACACCATGATTAATGATAGCATCGGAAAATATCACTCCAAAATTCGTAAAGGATTGATCTTGAATTTTCTTGTCTTTCAAGTAAAATTTTTTGATTTTGTTGCTTTTTTCGACAGCATTATCTTTAGGATTGAAAATAAATAGCTGTGGAGCATATTTTTCGAAGTTAACACTGATGTCATTCAAAAGGCCAACATTGGATTCTTGTCCTAAAAAATTTTAGTTAGATTTAATTTTTTTCAAAGAATCATTTACCCACTCTTATACAAGTAAGTTAGTTCATCTTTCGTTATTCCTGCAATAACATCAACTTTATTAAAATTTCCCATATTAAAGATATTTGTTGGTGTATCAAGTAGAAAATGTCCATCTATTTCAGCGCTCCACTGTATATCACTGAATCCATATAGTTCCAAAACTCCACGAACTTCAATTATCTTTTCCCAGGATGCTTCTCTCAAACACTCTATTAAATCTTTAGGATTATACATTGGACAAGCTAAGGCTTTAGCAAGTCTTCTTGTCCAAGCCTCACTGTTCACATAAAAATGATTAGTGCTAGATCCACTCATAGCGATAGCTCTGTGAAATAATCCTTTCGAAAGTGGCGAAGCCATGTGAAGAGTTACAGCCACTGCTCCCGAGCTTTGACCAGAAAGCGTAACTGATTCTGGGTTACCACCAAAGCTTGCAATATTATCTTTTACCCATTGTAAAGCAATCACTTGATCCAGGTAACCATAATTTCCAGGAGCTTCTTTAGTTTTCGTACTGAGAAAACCTAAGGCCCCAAGTCTGTAATTCAGAGTAACTAACACAATATCGTCGTCCATTAAATACTCAGGCCCAACTTCAGTTTCACTATCACTGCTACCGAAGTAGTTAGCACCACCATGAATATGTACTATAACTGACTTATTTCCGGTTAAACTTTTTGTGTACACATTTAAAAATAAACAATCTTCCGAAATAAGCTCCTTGGCTATGAATGGTTGAGGGCATTTGAAACCGTCTTTGGTAGCATCAATGGTATTATTATCCCAACTTCTTACGCTCTCTGGAGCCTTGAATCGTTTTTCAGCAACGGGTGCTTGAGCATATCGAATTCCTCGAAACGCTTTAAATTCAACACTCCGAACTGTCCTCATGATGAAACCTTTCATTTTTCCCAATTTTGTCTCCACCAAGAGCTCATTGTGGGTTAAGACAATGCTGCAGAAACTGATTAGGAGAAGAATTTCTTGACCGTATTTCATTGCTCAAAGAAAATGACTGGAGTTATTGATATTTTATTTTACTATCATTATATACCTCGACGCACGACTAAGAGTTGCCATAACAAACCAAGAAAAGGAATTTCAACAGTCGATATTGAAAAATATGACATGCAAAAAATAAGCAGGAGAAATATAGATTTTTTTTATGTTGAGTTTTTTTCATAGTGTCTTTAGAAAATTCATTTAGGTATAATATAATATATTTATTATAAAATAAAATTTACTTATTTTACGAACGTTTTAATTCTTTTCAAATAGATTGTTAGATTCTAAGCTTTCATTTTAAACTCGTTTTTAAGAAACTGAATAAATTAGTTTATTATCAGTTTCGAACAATCAAAAACTATGTTTAATATGCATTTCTTAAGATCCATTTGTTCTTGAGACATCAATATTCATTTATGATATAATTACAAAACTATAATCATTTACCTATTATTGTGCCTATTATGGGTGCCTTCAGGCCAACTAAACTTTAGGACAACCAAATACGTTTTTCGTATTACGGAAGACAACTGCTTTCAGTTGACTTTAATACAAATGTTACCTACTTAGAGGAGTTTATATTATGTCAAAATCATCCAGTACAGCTTTGATTTTTTTTCATAATTTGGAGAATGTACGCTCCCCAATTTAGCACGGTACTAAAAAACAGTACCAGGAAGAAATCAATTTATTGGAATTTCGAAATAAAAAGTTATATAGGAACGTAAGAATGTTTACTGAAGTGTTTTAAATTGTTTCCTTAAAGTTCAGATTTGGCCATTTTATACAAACTTGAGAATTCGGAAAATATTATAAATAATATCAAAGATTACAGCAAATTAATGAAACACCCTTAGAATGAAAGTGACCTAACTAACATCTTTTTTACCACCTGGTTTAAGAGTTCATTCCACTTTTTAAGGTCAGTCTATTGAAAAATAAGAAGTCACAAAAATTTTGAGTTAGGTCACTTTCATTCTAAGGGTGCGATATATAAATAAACTGTTAAATAAACTACATAATATCAATGTATGTAGGTATATTTTGCTTTAAATTTTTTTTTTATAAATATAAATACTTCATTAATATCATTATACTATATGTTTATGTTAAATCGGGCTTTTTTGGTTGCTTCCTTTTATATGCAAATAAAACTTTATTTCGAAACTTACGTTTCGTCGTAATTTCTCGACTTCATCAGGGGTACCGGGTAGTTTATTAAATCTGAAGAAACTTAGAATTTACAATAATTTACACTTTTAAAATTTTTTTGAAATTAAACTTACATGAAAATAACTTTTGTTATGTAAATTTTGTTATTTTTTTACCAAAAAAGCCCGATTTAACATAAACATATACATAGTTCAAATAATTGGTCAAATTATTATTAATTCAAGATCATTACGAATATTTTAATAACGCTAGGGTAACAACAGTATGAAATACATACCCTGCACTTATTTATTTATATTGCATATATTATCTAATAGATTATATTATACAACTATACAATATATAATATACCTATAAATAAAAATTTTAATGTTTGTTTGATTTGTTAAAACTCCAAAAGTTCTTCTTTCAACACGTGCGCAGCGGGGGCGAACCAGCTAGGAATTTATAAAAAATATAAATTACTTGCTTCCCGTAATTACATAAAAGTAAAAGACGCACGAAAACAAATATATAAATACAGTTTTTGAACAAATTATTAAAATTTTTAAAATGAAATTATAATTCGTCAAATAAGCAGGTAATTTCGCTTCCTTGGAGACCTCATTTGTCAAAATCGGTGTAGTATGAGAGTCGGAAAGTGAGTCTAGACTATAGAAATAATATACATATAAGATAAGATAAATACAGAACTGGATCGCACAAACTTGCTCTTGTCCTTTAAAGTTAAAGCGTGTATAAACATTGAATATGTATGGAATATGTATAATGGCTCAATAATGTGAAAAAAGTCGAAAATGTTTTCTCTGATTTATTGCATTCTTAAAAAAATGATTAATACATTTTTTAAATGCAATATAACTTGAACTATTCAGGTGTTGAGTATCCGATGGATAAGTCCGGTGAAGCCATTAAAGAGATATTCGTAAATAAGTCAAATCGTAGTTTTTTTAATAAAAATTGGAAACCCTATTTCCATTATGCTATTTTTTTTTTTTTACAAAAATCTGATATGCAGTATTACTTAAACTGCTTTAAAAATTACATCAGGTTCAAAGATTTATAAAAATCGTTGGAGCCATTTTCACAAATTGACAACAAAAAAAAGCAATCGTTCTAGGCAATTAAAACTTTTTGTATATGATACATTCAGAAAGTATTGGTAACACCTAACTGAGAGATAGGAACTATATCTTTATTTTTTTCAATTGATGCTAATGTACTGAAACCAATGTCAACAGGTTATCGTCACTCATAGTAAAAACCCACATTATTTAAATTTAATTTTTGCAGCAGATTAAGTCATCAGTCGACTAATAAGAAAATTATCTTTCTGGAAAGAGTTTGTCAAGAATGAAGGTTAGGTAACTCCCCCAAAAAAGTTGTTATTGGCTTTTGTTGTGGTTGAGAAATGGTTCATAAATATCATGAGGACAGTAACAATGACTTCAGATTACAAAATAAAGTGCACGACTGGATCGCATGAACTTGTTCTTGTGGTTCTATATAATATGACATGCGAAAAAAAAAAAAAAAAGCAACTCGTTCTTTAAATTGCTTAGACAAAAATAAGAGATTAAAAATCATTTATTCAAAAACTAAGCACTAAAGTAACTTCATTTTAAAACATAACTAATGAATTACAGACTTGAAAAAGCTGTAACATGATATTGTAAGTCCTCCCACCTAATGTATACCAACATTAACAAAATTTCATCCTTTTATCACCAAATGAACTAAGGTTTAAGCCGCTCCACTATATATAGAAAAGTAAAACCCTTAACTCTTCCCATTGGTTTATTTCGAAAACGGTTATTTTGTAGGAAATTTTCTAAGCTACAAATTAGATCTTGACGTTTTTTTCAGTACAACCAGGGCCGGACCAACCATATGTGCAAGATGGGCAAATGCACAGGGCGCAAAATTTTTGGGGCGCATTACCAGGAGCAAAAAAATGTAATCTGATCTGGCACAAACAAATATGTACTGCCATTTGCATTTTAACCACAAAAATGTTCAAATAATCCCAAAATAACATCCATCACTACTTTGCTAAGTGATTTCCTGCACACTAACTAATATCACTTTCATTGTTGCATTCAAGGAGATTTTAACTCAAAATATCTTAAAATTAAAGACATAAGACCTATGCAAGTTTAATCTTACCTACCTAATCTCAAAATATTTCACCCTGTTCGTACAAAAGAAAAAAAATTAAAAAATCTCAACACCAAAAAGTTCCACGACACCTCATCTGTGCAAGTTTCATTTCATACACACTGAGTCCCAAAATTAACATGGAAAAATATGACAAAGAAAAAAACTTATTCATACTGAATCATGTGGGCTAGGTCGTATAGGTTTTGTATTATACACCGTACCTGTGTATGGGACTTCCCAGTGGGACATTTCTAAAAATTCATTGGTGAATAAACTGCTTTTTCTTTGGAAAATCGAACTGCAACCGCTGTTTTTGTGCGGAATACATTGAGGAATTTAACACGGGCATGTCATTGGCGGGATGCACTCGATTAAAATTTCACAAACAAATAAATACTTCCTCGGAAGTTTTTTATTAACCAGTTGGACTGAAGATTCCGATGAAAAGTATGATGAATATTCAACGAAGAAATCACTAAACAAAAATAACTTGCTTATCCATCAGATCATTAATTTTTGATGAAAAATATTTTGAAAATTCTTTCATAAACTCACTGAATAATTTGGACTTTTTTTTCATTACCTCAATATTTGCCGATGGAAAATATGTTGAGTATTCAACAAAGAAACAACTAAATGAGTGTTACTTTTTACCCCTTGTATTTATAAATTAGAAAAATACTAATTGAATATAATTCAAGTAACCTCAACTCCAAAATGGGTCTCTAAGACGCAAACTATGGTCAATGTTCTGCTCGAGGTAATGTGAAAAAGTCTTATGCATGTGTATCAGTGTATGTATGTATGTATGTGTGCAATTATAAAAAAGGGGCGCTTTCTACAAATCTTGCACATGGCGCATGCTTGGCTGGGGCCGTCCCTGTATACAACTTACCATTTGGGAGTTATTCCTGAAAACTATTTTGTGGGGCCGTCAACCCCCCGTAAAATTGTTAGCGGCTCTCATAACGATGCGATGGAGATCTGCCAGCAGAGGTACGCCACAAGTTGGCTTCCATTCCCCTCTCTTTTGGAACTTGGTACACGGTTAAAAATTCTGGGGTATTTTTTAATACAGCTCTTGTATTACAGCCGTATGCAATACAGCAAATATTACATTTTAATACTAGGGAAATATTAAAAAAAAATTCTAATCAATTCTTATTACATTCTAATATTTTTGAATTAAAATATCATTTGTAATACAAAAAAGAGTCGATTTTAACCCAAAAGAATAAAACATATCCCTTGTAGAGAGGGAAAATTTCTCTCTCAGTTGCCATTTCAAATATGAGAATTTTTCTAATAATTTTTGATTACATTCTAATACCTCCTCGCCCTTTTTTTGCTTCGATGCTCTTTTTTGTCAGCCATATTGAATATGAACATTTTGAACAGACTGCGTCACTTTTTAATACACCCAAGATTAAAATTTATTAATATTGTATTAAAAAGCAAGAATAATAAAAATAAAAAAATTTAAATATGCATTATTTTGAAGGCGCTTTGCAGTTTTTCGAGGCACAATATGTTAATTAGTAGACAAAATTTCAATCGCAATAAGATTTCTATTCTCATTTCTGAAAAACGATGGAGAAAAGAATGTTATTTTTCTAATAAAAATAATAAGAATAATTATTCCCAAATGGAAATAAATTGACATACAAAGATAAATAGTTACTCTTGCAAAAATACACATTCATTATTATAGCTATTACGAATTACGAGTATGTATTCATAATATTTTCTGTGTTGCATTAATTCTCAAAAGAAATATCCTTTTGAGAGAAAATTTTCTTGTGAGAAATTTCTTTGTGAGAAATTTCCTCAATTTATTTCCTCTCTTTTTCTAATAAAGTTCTATTAAAAATGTAATAATTTTTGTATTAAAAGTAAAAATGTAATATTTGCGATGTATTAAACTTTAATACATTTTTGGTGTTGTCATATTATATACAACCCTGAAAATATTAAAATTAATGCCAGAATTTTTAACCGTGTAGTAAATGAGCTACTAATGTGCCTAGAAGTGGAGAGCTACAGAGTTATAGCCTATGCGGACGATGTTGCCATAGCAGTATCTGGAAAGCATCCTATGACCCTGAAAGAACTCCTACAAAACGCTCTAAACATTCTAACGGACCCTCACAAAACTGATCTTGTCCTCTTCTCCAGGTAATATAAAATTCCGCACTATCAAAGTTATACCACTAACATTCACAGAAGAAGCAAAATATCTGGGTCTTATTTTCGATAAGACGTTAAGCTAGAAACCTTATATACAAGAAAGAGTAAAAAAAGCCACGGAGCCTCTTTTCTCCTGCAAGCTGGGTTTGGTAATTATGTATATGTATATGGCTGCGTGAACACTTTCTGATGTTTCGTTTACTTCATCAGGGGTTCTACTTAAAAAATCTTCTATTTTATTTTCCTTGCCTTATATATACTCAATCTCAAACACAAATTCTTGTAACTTAAGAAGACCTCTTTGAACTCTTTGACTAAATTCCTTTCCATTATATTTACTTTTTTATTTATTTATTTATTTCAATTCGTTAAATACTAACCAACGTAAACAATATTTATACATAATACTTATAATCTAAATTTATTATTCTAAGCTATTAAAGAACAATTTTTTGAATTTAATGCATTTCATGTTATCATTTACAGACTCTATACAAAAGCAAAATTTATTAAATATTGAAATCAATTGATTGAGGGGGCTATTTGCACCATAGTTTGATCTACTAAATATATAGCACAATGGTTGCTGTAGTCTTATACTTTTACGACTAAAACTGAAATTTAACCGACTTAGAAACGCAGAAACGCGTGAACCTTCTCTGAACTGCTTCAAGTCTTGTTAAATGAATGGAGTAGTGAGGTGTCCATACTATCACAACTATATTCAATCAAGTATTGGTCTTACTAATGAAACAAAGAAAAGCTTAAGAACATAAGGGTCACGGAAATCGCGACCGAATCTCTTTATGAATCCAAGGATCCTATTTGCTTTTTTAACTATGCAGTTTAATTAATGATCATTAATAGTTAGAACAACTCCTAAGTCAGAAAACGCGGAGACTTTACTTAAAGGACACGAATCAAACGCATTATTAAAAACAAATTAAACTTTTTTGCGTGTAAAACTCATGGTTTTACACTTGTTAACATTTATAACAAGACGAGTTTTATTGCACCATTCCCTAAATATTAATAAGTCTTCTTGTAAAACTAAACTAAACAATCAGAAGTAGATTTAATACTTTTGAAAAGTTTAATATCATCAGCGTATATAAGAACAGATGAATTTTTTATGATCAAAACCAAGTCATTTATAAAAAAAATAAATAAAATTGGACCTTAATGGCTGCCCTGAGGGACTCGATAATTGACAACAAATTGATACGAACACTCATTACGAAATACAACAACTATAGTGCCTATTTTTTACATAAATGATTAGATCCATTTTTTAGAAATAGTTATTAAAACCTTGATTGTTTAACTTTAAAATTAATGTATTATGACACAACTTGTCAAAGGCTTTACTAAAATCAGTACATACACAATCGACTTGTCCATGTTTTTCAAAAACATCTAAACAAAAGGACGTGAGGTTGAATAAATTAGTAACAGTAGATCTTTTTTTGACGAAGCCATGCTGATTATCACAATACAGTGGAAGGAAACAACATTACATACAATAAACTCAAAAAGTTTCGGTATCACAGACATTTTAGCTATAGGGCGATAGTTAAATATTTCATTTTGAGGACCTTTCTTGTGCACAGATATACCTAATGAATGCACTTTTCCAGATTTTGAGAAAAAGGGAACTTTTTAAGAACTCATTAATGAGATTTTTTAAAATATTTTTTGTTTAAATATTTTACAGGCATATGGTCAGTGATTATTTTAAATTTTTGACCCCAAATGTATGGCAGCCCATACTATTGGTAAAAATTCCTTATCTGTTGTGGGATAATCTTTCTCATGGTCGTTTAATAATCGGGCGGCATAACGTACTGGCTGCCCTTCTTGATTTAGAACTTACTTGCATTGCATCAGTGAATAGAGGAAATTGTTTGTTAAAATTTGGGACTTTAAGTATTGGGTGTTTGGTAAGATTTCCTTTAAATCGTTCAAATGCTTGAATGTATTCGGGGTCTTTAATATTGATTTTCATGTTCTTTTATATAAGAAATCAATTTCTTATTTATAAGATTTCCTTTAAATCGTTCAAATGCTTGAATGTATTCGGGGTCTTTAATATTGATTTTCATGTTCTTTTATATAAGAAATCAATTTCATAATAACAAGTTTAATATGTAAAAAAGAAAGAACAAAGTACGACACAACTTGATTTTAAGTTTCTTTATTGAATATTCTTTAACGACTACTACACATCGCCGATGTTGACTTAAATTACTTACAAACTACTTAAATGCTGATCAATCATAAATAATTTATAATTTATTTTAAATTATTATTATGATTGATTGATCTGATTAAAAGTTCAAATTTCAACATTAAACAAATTTGCAAAAAATCCCTGTGAATAATCTAGGGTTATTGCACTTATTACTGGGTGAGGTCATCGTACAAATATGTAACTCGCGCTCCGCGCCCCGTCTGAGTTCTTGAAAAAAATATTTTATGTTAACAAATTTTAAATATCGTTAATAATCGAAATCGGTTTAGCTGTTTAAGAGAAAGTCGAAAATCAAAAAAATAGGTTCTATATTGCAGGCTTTATTAAATAATATTATATAAAACAATTTTGAATTTCATTCCCAATTTATTATTATTACTAATATATAAAATGATTGAAAATTTGTCAGATTTTCTGTATTCCGGACCGTATTTTTTGTTAATGCATTCACAAATCACAGTTTAGTAGATTTCAATAAAAAAATTGAAGTAGATTGAGAAAAATCGAAGTAGATTTCAAAATGAACCTTTTTTATATAAATTTAATCTAATTAAACAAAAAATAACTAAAAACAAAAACCGACTCTCAGATCAAAGGGCACGGTAGTGCCCAGCCAAGTTCTGGCACTACACCCTTTTTACAGGAACAAACTCAGGCGATTTTCTACCCCCCTCTAACTTCAGTACTAATAAAGGCAGGAACTTTAAATTCGGAACATTTGGTAGGCTAGCCAAGCACAACCACCAGCGTAAGTGGTTCCCGAGATATAAGACGTCAAAAAACGCGAAAACCGTAACTGACTCATTGACTCACTCACTGACAGATCATCAAAATTATGGAGCACTTCCCGACACCGCAGAAACTTGTTATTTCGCACAGCGGTAGGCCTGGTGGTGCACACGAAGGAAAAAACTTGAGGTTTTCCATTCAGGGGGCGTGGTATCCGCTTACTTTCTCAGAATTGCAATCATTTAAATGGAGCACTTCCGATTGTTGTAAAATGATGAAATTTGGTAGAGCGATAGGGCTTAAAATGCATACAAAGAAAAAAATAGAATATTTGGAGTTTTCCATTCAGGGGGCGTGGTATCCGCCCATTTTCTCAGAATAGTTATCAAGGAGCATTTCCAATTGCTGTAGAATGATGAAATTGGGTACAGCGGTTGGGCTTGAAGTGCATAAAAAGAAACAAATTTTATATTTTAAGTTTTTCATTCAAGGGGCGTGGTATCCGCCTACTTTCTCAAAACTGCGGCCAATTAAATGGAGCACTTCCGATTGCTGTAGAATGATGAAATTTGGTAGAGCGGTAGAGCTTAAAGTTTATAAAAAAAAAAAAATAGAATACTTGAGGTTTTCAATTCAGGGGCGTGGTATCCGCCTTTTTCACAGAATTTTTATCAATTATATAAAGCACTTCTGATTGTTGTAGAATTATATTAGTAGGTATCTTACGAGGTATTACCTGACAACAAATATCTTTGCAAAAAGGATTGAGATCACAACAAAAAACATAAATGTTAAAAAAACAGCCAAGTTCTTCTATATAAAAATCTGTATATTTAACAACTCAGCCGTGAAAAGTAGTGAAATCTAAAAGTATGCCAAGTTCTAACTTTATGAAGGTTTAATATCAAATATTTTAAGAAGAGTAATATTGAAACAACACCAAGTTATGAGAGAAATTTATTATTTAATGATTACTGACTAAAATTTAGGGGTTACTTGGCAAGTTTTCTTTTAATTACTCACAATTCAAAACGTTTTGAAAACTTAAAATATTTTATATTAAACCTTCATAAAGTTAGAACTTGGCATACTTTTAGATCTCACTACTTTTCACGACTGAGTTGTTAAATATACAGATTTGTATATAGAAGAACTTGGCTGTTTTTTTTTTAACATTTATGTTTTTTGTTGTGATTCATATTATTACGTATATTTTAAATAAAAAAAAATAAATTTGTTTCTAATAAAAATAAAATGTTTCATTTATTTCATTTTATGGTAAAAAAAAAATAATTATTTTTATCAAACCGGTGGTTGTGTATTGTATTATTGCAAAATGTCTTTTCTTTCTTCTTTGTTAATTTCGTGAATTATTGTCTTCGATTAAATTTTGTATACTGTTTGATCATGTTTGATGTGGCTTTAAGTTGGTTTGTTTTGATTTTGCTTGTGAATTTATTTTATTTGTTTGTGCTTTTTAATTGATATATTATGATGATCCAATTTAAACTAAAATTGATTTATTGTATTTAATTTTAATTCGAATTCATAATTAATTATTTGTAATTTCTTGAGAAGTTTGTTTTGCCAACGTGATTTTAAATGTGCTTTTTTCTTTTTGCAAATTATTGATATCTTAGCGGGCAGTGTTTTAGCTCAATATGAAGTTTAATTGTTATTTACTTATTCTGTGAATCAATATTTTGTAATAATTGCGTTACAATATCTATTTAATTTTGATAATAAACTACATGTTTTTGTTGTGGTGTGGCAGTAGGTACAAATTTGTATAAGGTTGTTTTTTTTTTTTAATGTGTATAATATTTTATCCGAGAATGATCTGATTATGATAATGAAATAAATATGACAATATTTTAGTGAAAATGTTTTGCTTTTGATCTATATGCGACGATTTAATGCATTGCTTCTTTTTTCGATTTCAGTTAACGGTTAAAAACAATTTCGGTTTAATCTTTTTTTACCATGACTATACCTACACGTAGGTACTACTAGTACGATCGATCTGGAATCAGGGCCGTAGCTAGAAGGGGGGGGCATTAGGGGGCAATGCCTTACCTTGAAACCTCCAATGCCCTACCTTGAAAAATCAACTATCGTAACGATTTTCCTATTCCCTTCAATTCGTCTTTGTATACAAAGATTTGTTCCACCAAAAAAAAAATGTCCTCGTTTCGCCATTTTTTTCCTTTCCTACATTGCATCAACAAAAAAAACAATACCCCCATTCATAAGCAGTGTAACGAAATGGCCCATACTGTACGTTTTGTCTAGCATTTTTTTCATTCATTCCACATTTCCACAAAAAAAAAACAATCTCGTTCATAGGTACTTCATAGCTGATTTGAACGAAATAGGTATATGTCTCAGATACGATGCGCAGCCTACTATTTTTTTTCTTGTGTGTTTTCTTTCACCCTTTAAGTATCTACACAATACACATTAATTTCGTTCCAAAATGCAAATATTAACAGTTTGGATGAGTTGAGTATAATTGGTAGGAACTAGGAAGTATACATAGCCGTGGGATACAGTTAGAATTTGTTGGTTACATTTAAATCGGATGCACAAAAATTGTTGTAAGAGTAAGAAACTCAAAATAGAATAGAGTTTCTATGAATACTTTGAGTGCGGTTAAATTGGTGGATAAATTATAATAATATGCATCTCTGAGAGTTGTGCCGTCTGTCCACGTATTGCAGTCTTTGATTAATTTAAAATAAGCAAATTAGAGTAGTGAAGGTGTTTTATAAGTGTTTTAAAATCAGTTAGCGACAAGGTTGTTTGTTTGTTGCTGTGAACTAAAGATTAAAAGATTTTGTGGATATGGATATTTTTACGTACTTTCTTTAGCAAAAAACGAAGAGTTGAAGAGGAAATCGACCACGAAGAACCTCATTCCTCAAAACATATGGAAGCAAAAGTTACAAATGCTACAATAGATTCAATAGGCCTCCGAGGCTATCAATGAGTCACGAAAGAATGGCAGGCATGGTATTTCTGGCCTTTGAAAAGAAAAGAACCAAGTCATTGGATCTGGATGAAGTCCTTCGTATTTTTTATAATATGGCGAAGTTATTTAAATGAAAGAGCTTGATATTGTTATCTATGTAGGTATACTTAATATAATATCTATGTATGTTTAGAGACATAAAAATAAAAACCAATACATATGTATATGAATGTTTTGCACTTATCTATCACCCCCTCCCGACAATTGAGTAGGTAAGGTACCACTTTTACCAGATCAGATCATATTTCATAAACAAATTTTACTTCCGCCCTACCTGTTATCACCGATGCCCTACCTTAAATTCAACTCTAGCTACGGCCCTGTCTGAAATGAATACCTTTTAGTATAGGTTGGTGGAAGTAGCTCATATTTTAGAAGAAATAAATCTACAAACTTTGACAGTAGATATTTGGATTTGCATTTTGGGAACTGCTGAAATTTTGAGAGATAGTAAAATTCCATTTCCACCAGAATCTTTCCGCTAGTACTTGAGAACGTTACGTCGATGTAAATTTCGCCTTCAGGTACGGCCTGTTATGATTCGACGACTATAAGGTGCTCAGGGATGAGCGCATTCAAATCGTCGTGGTTGTTGGAGATAGGGCATAGAGTCCTCGAATTAAGACTTGGTTTTATCTGGGCTAGAAGCTTTGCGTTGTGAGCTCCTCAAAAATAGAAATTTTAAAATAGTATCTTAACCGATTTCAAATCTACTTCACATAATCTACCAAAGAAGCAGGAGGGTTAAAATTCCAATCGGTATCTTAATTTGTTATCTTTTCTGTAATTATACTTTAATCATGCGTGCTTCTTTAAGCATCTTCGCTTATTCATTATAAGTGTCAGCGAAATTAGTTCCGCATTTGCTGTAGTTATTCTTGTAGTATTTGAATTATGCCAAAAAAGTAGGATTTGTCAAATTAGAAATGACCTCTAAACCTATGGCCTTTGTTTCAAAACATATATAAACACTGAAAAGTATCCTTTAAGAATTTTTTTTTACCACGATTCTATTACCTTCAAGCTGAAAAAAAATTATCACGATATCTTTATTTGTTTACGAGCTATGATTTTTGAATTTTGAATTTTTTTGAAAAAAAATTATCACGATATCTTTATTTGTTTACGAACTATGATTTTTGCAACCAAAAAAGTTAATATGCGCCACTGTGCGCCGGTATATGAGCTGTCAAATTTGCCATAAGTTTTAACATATCAGCTAACAGTTTCCTTTTGCCGGAAGCAAGAAAGACACCTATGCAGCTGATGTTTGACACTTCTCATTTGGTCCAATAAATAGAGAGGTTTTGCATTACAAAAGATTGGGTATTTCTAAATTTTTGATATGTTGTTTTGTATGGTTAGTAGATAGAAAAACAAATTTCTACGACCACGCCCCCTCACCCCCTCCACAATCCGCAAAAAAACGCCAAAAATTTTAAAATTTGTTACAGTATTAATTAATTTATTTGGCATATCCTTTTGAAGCTCATATTTGTAACCTTTCGCTTCAGCCATAATAATTGTTTATTTTTATTAAAGCGATTAAAAAGAACAAACTTGCTGCAAGGAACAAGGTAAACTTACATGCATGTCTGACACTGCTGTCGAAGTTGTTGATGAATTTTTGAAGACTCCTCTTCAAACATCAAGAAAATAGTAAATTTTTAAAAGTAAAAACCAATATTGAGTCATATGATTTTTTTTCACTCTTTTATATATTAAGGAAAAAATAGATTTCATCTTTCAAGGACAAACGCATTAAACTACAATGTTGTGCGGCGTTAACTTCACCAGAAATGTTAATGTCATCATAAATAGTGTAGATATCTTACTCAGTCAAACGAGTGAATATAATAGTTTCGATAAAATTATACACAAAAAGGATGCGTTTGTATTTATATATTTTTTCAATTGTATGTTTTGTTTTCATTACAACTAAAATTTGATGGTTAGGAAAATTGAGAGGCGGTCAACGTAAATTACAATCTATGCGTTGAATCCTTGATGTCACAAAAAATCATTGGTACCTATACAAAATGTTGTTCCTATGATGCGTTAACATGTAATCTGTGACAACAGTCCTGCCTTTGATTCCGAAATAAAATAATTACGCATTTTCTATTCTGTTCAAGAGGAGGGGTGTTGTGCCATTTGCACTTTCCGGTGACAGTTCGCATTAAAAATGTATTGTATATATGTTTGTGTTATGTATCCCAATTATACAGCTCGTTCTCTATCTGTTCGGTCAAGTAAGAGTGGTAATTTCCATATACGTACGATGTAAATTGAAAATCCAACAAAACTGATTTGTTATTTTTCGCCTAAGGAAAAACCAATTGAGCGCTTTGCATTTTAAACAAAATACTCTAAACACGTCCATTATCAGTCAAGTAAAATGGTCAAATTCCATTAGGTAACTGTCATATGAAAAGTAAAAGATAGTTTAATGTCTCTCAAGTTAACAGACCAAAGACAGCAGAGCAAATTTTTTGTTACGTCATCATTAGGCGTACCCGGCAAGAAATTTAAGTGCTTCATTACTTTTCTGGTAAATTAATGTCCTGCAGACCAATTATCGGAAAATACTTAAAACGCAAGGAAAAAAAAGAGTTTAAGTCCAGTGTTTAGGAGTTATTTAAGTGCTCTTGGAACCCAAAAAAAAAAAAATTTCAAAAAAATTGCCATAAGAAACAAAAATTTCTAATTCTCCACACAAAACAATGTTCTGCTAACTTAAATTCGATTTTTCTCAAACAATTCGACCTTTTTCGCCTCAATTCTTTTCGATTAAAGTAACCCATTTTCAGAAAAAAATCCAAGATTAAAAAAAAAAAGTAGAAAAAAGCGATTTTATTAATAGTTATGACGTACACCTCAAATTTTTTGTTAAACATCAACTTCAAATGACATCTAATCGTCTAAATTGCTCTATTTTGTCACTTTTATTTATTAATTATTTTATTGTACTAAATATATTAATATAATTGCATATAGGTATATTAGTACTATGATCTTTAGATTGTTCTTTTTTTAGCTACATATTATCGTTTAAAGTACGTATATTGTCGAGTTCCTTGCGATATGCATGTATGTACATACATAGGTACCTACTACATGGCAAGTTATGGATTCGTGCTCGAGATTTTGATCAAATTTGACATTACGATGATTGTCCACAAAAAGTTTGTCTCGCAAATCTATCCGCCTGTCTGTCTGATACCAATAACACTCGAAAATTGAAGCCTGTACAACACCACCTTCGACAACGGAATTACCTTGATTGACTTGACAACATTAAAATTGACTTTTACAATGTACATATACATTGTTACATTGTAAACATTTGTAATGTTGTAAAATGCTAGACGTTTTCTCACTCAGAGTGTGATAATAACCCTGTTACGGTAAAGGTCTTGGTTTCCCAAGCTATGCCACCTAAACCAAAAAAAAATTCTACACGAACTGTCACGCCACCCAATTTATTTATTTTAGTTTATCTCAGCGTAAGCATAATCTTACATCTGATATTCGATATGTTCCAGCGAATTTAATTTTAAATTTCATACCCCAAACTTTACATTTTTATTATTCTCTTTGAATTTGTCTATTTGGGAAGCCTTCTTCAGAAAAGAACTGTAATATGAGGAGCATTGAAAATTGTAGATACTGTAAAGATACTAATAATAATTTTGACTACATGACAGCACAGAAAATAAAATAGAGGTATATGGGTTATTCTCTGTTAAAAGCTCCTTTTTGGCATCGAAAATGGCCCCTACCTAAATTTGAGAAAAAAATTATGCCCGGTTGATTGTTGACGTAAATAACGCAATAATTGACAATTTAAAAGTGCGGATACTTGTTTTTAAGCATTTTTACGAATTTTGTCTTGCTACGGAAATGACGACAACATAGTGCCACAAAAACTATAACAAAATATTTTTTTTACTATATCAATTAACAAAATTATACTCACTTACGGAAATGACGTAATTAATGGAACACGAGATGAATACAAACACTCGCTTGAAAATTACACACGAAACTGTTGTAGGTATATGTATTATCCCTTTTCTTGAATACATATATTTCAAAGAAAACATGATTGATTTTCTACATTTAGTCTGAATTTTATTAACTGCCGGTCTTTTATTTGAATTTAAAGGCATTTTATTTTTTTTACGGAAATGATGCAAATACCTGGCGACTCATGTTTGTAACTTTGTAAGTTAATTGTTATATATGAATAAAATTTATTTTAAGGACAATTGAAACTATCTATATTACTTTGATACGGGAATTCAATCAAATTATAATATATAAATATATAAGCAAAATATATATAAGCAAAATATATATAAGCAAAATAAAACACTTTTTCTGTGCTAAAACGAGGAGGAGACACGTTACGGAAATGACGTTTGGCCGTTTAATGTTTTTTTTTTTTTATTAAACATTTGCAAATATCTCAAATTGAGAAGTGGGCTAGTTGGGAACGTTACTTACGCTGTTATTGTCATTAAAATATTTTTAATTTGTTGAAGTTTTTTACAATTTTTGGTCGGGGCCACGAAAAGGAGCTTTTAGTGGAGAATCACCCATATATGAAAAAAATGTAGGCTGAGCTGATAAAACTTTTGTCAATATTCGTCCAACAAAAATGGTTTATCAAATCGATAAAAGTACAAAAACCAAAATTTTATTTTTCCACTACAACTAACAATTTTTTTGTCAACATACGTCCAACAAAATGTTTTATCAAATAGATAAAAGTAACAAAAAGTGTGTGTTCTTTTGTAGATGTGAAAACAAAAATTGTTGAACTGACAGGCATTATTTTGTCATATAAACAAAACCATTGTCATGTCATGTCATGTTTGTCAGATGAACCAAATATTTTGTTATTTCTTTTCCTGAATCCACAAACTTTATGTGTGAGCTTCACAAAATTATTTAGTTTAATTAACAAAAATATTTTATCAATTCGAAAATTTGGTAAAATCTGCAAAATTGCTCATTCCACAAAAAAAAAATATTTTCTAAAATATTGTTTTCTTCGGGGTTGGTGTTGCTGAAATCTATGTGATCCTGGATTGTTTAAAAAAAAATTTCGACCATAATCGGTACTTTGTAAATATTGAATATCATTTTTTTGACTACAAGAAAAGCCTTTGAAATGTTTCTGATAAGATCAGGAAGAGAGTTCCATAATGTAGTTGAACGGTTCATATATATGAATGGGTCATTATGTTTGTTGTATGAGAAAAGGTCATTATATTGGTCGGGTGTAGTCGAAGTCTACTAAAAGTAATGTTATTGAATATATCAGATGGTGTTTTGGTTTTAATAACTTTAAAAAGAAAGAATATCATACGGAATTCTAGAAAATTTTTAAATATAAACTTGAAACTTGAGAACAAAATCACTAATGTGATCATATCTTCTTTTTTTGACGACATATCTCACAACTGAGTTAAAACAGACTTTTAATTTATTACGTAAATTGATATTACAGCCATTATGAACTTCACAGCCGTATAATAATATGGGAAGAACTAGGGCCTAGAATCCAAAGAACTTCCAAAAGCAATGGCTTTGCATTTTCTAGAATTTAGAACAAATGAATTTTCCTTTGTCCAATTCAGTACCATTTCAAAATCATCACTAAGTTCCATCACACACTTATTAGGATCTTATTTTTTAGAGTCAGCATATATAAAAAAAAGCTGTGTTTGACCACGGTAGGTAAATCATTCACAAACATTGTGAAAAGGTTCGGAACCAAAATTGATACTTGGGTACGCACCGATAAAGAGGTAAAATTGACGAAGTTTTCATGTTCATGGTAACAGCCTGTCTTCTGCCATTAAGAAAGGAGAATATAAGATTACAAGCAGTTAACGAAAAACCAAACTGCTTTTTCAGCTTAAGGCAGAGAAGGCTTTGCTGAAATCAAGAAGAAGAAGGATTGATACCATTTTTTTATCAATGCTTTTTCTAATGCTGTCAGTTCTATTAATTACAGAAGATGTCGTACTATACCTCTTGCGAAAGCCAGACTGGTTTAAAAACTGTTGCATATAAGGCTGTTTTCCTTGGTCCTTCATAATTCTTTCGAAAACCTTAGAGAGTGCTGGGGAGAATGCTTATTTTTTTTTTTTTTTATTTATTTCATTGCATACTTGCATCTTAAGATAATAATAATCTTGTAAATTGATGCAACTTTCGTATGGTATTACAAAATATTACAATATAAAATACAATACAAAATAGGTTCGCTTAACTAACATTAAAAAAAAATTAATTTGAATTAAAATTAAAAAAATTCGTCGTTTTTTTTTATCTGCCCACAATGAGCTGTACAGCTTTTTATATATTTTAAAGGAAAAAAAAAACAACCACGAGTTTATTATTCACTTTTTTATATCCAATATTTTTCTTTTAATTAATTTTTTTTTTCGCGACACAAATGATCACTAAAAACTTCAATATTTTTTCCGGCTCTTTTTTTCTTCATATAAATTGAAACGTCAAAAGTGCTGCACGTGAGAAAGTTAAAAGTTGGTGAACCTTTACAGCACCGTCTGCAGCACCGACTGCAGTTGCGCTGTGTTGTGTTGTGTTCGTAACATTGAATTTGTGTGTATTCAGTATTTTGACAGCTATTCAGTTGCAACTTCCAGTTGCAGCTCCGTATCCATTGTGTTGAGCCAGTAACTTATAAACAATAATTGCATATCTACTTATATTGAAATAAAGAAACAAAACCGAAATATACATACCGTCGGCTAAATAAGTAAAACAGCTACGTCCACTTTGGCGAATTTTACAGGAGATGAATTTTTTATGAAGAAAAAAGAATCGGAAAAATATATTGAAGCTTTTAATGCTTATTTTGTGTCGCGAAAACAACATTAATTAAAACAAAAATATCTTAAACAAAAAAAAGTGAATTATAAGACCTTTTTTTTTCTTTAAAATATACAAAAATCTGTACAGCTCATTGTGGGTACGAGTGTTGCAAATTATATTTTAAATTATTTATTTTTGTTGTTAAAGGTATTAAAAAGATAATTTAAACTTTTCAGTCAAAAGTTGTGAAAATATTTAAAAAAAAATAATAAGATCCTCAAAGTAAAAGGGCTTAATAATTATTGCCAATTTGTATAACTTCTTATTTTGTTAAAATATGTATTTCTATTTATATATGAACATTCGGACACACAAAAAATCTTAAAACATTTTTATTCAAAACAAACAAAGAAACAAAAACGAAACAGAAACCCAGCCGCAAATCGTCACTTGAATTGAATTTAAAAGTTCAAGTGACCTCAACTCCAAAATACGTTTCATAAGATGCTGTCGCACCCTTCTAAGACGCAAATTATGGTCTATGCTTACCAGGGTTACTAACTTCGGAAAAGCTCGCAACCGGAGGTTTACCCAAAACCTTTGTATTTTTTCGCTTTGATGCCTTGTCGCCTTGACATTTTGACACTTTTTCGCTTTTCCGTTTGCCACTTTGCTGCTTTTTCGCTTTGACGCATTGCCAAGCAACATGCCTGTTTGATAACTTTTTTTCCAACAAATTTCCCAAAACACAGTTTTTTTCCTATGGGTTATGACAGCAAATTGTGAAAATTTAAAATTTTGTACAAATTCGCAAGAAATTTCACGTTACCAAACAGATCTTACACTTTTTTAAACAACACTGCAGAGAGCGAAATAAACTTCAATTCAAATAAAAACGTAAGATCATTGCCTAAGTTGTGTAACTCTTGCAACGATATTATAGAGGAACGTTGAAAAATGGAAGAAAACTGAAAAGATTTATTTCAATTTTCATCGTTTCTCGATTAATTTTACCGATAATTTTACCAATGCGAGTTTTACCGAACATAGGCATAGATTTCATGGCACTCTATAGTTAGTGTGTTTCGTAAATTAAAATTTATTAAATTTTTTTTTTTCAATTTGCTCTCAAAACTCGTTTAATTATTATTATTTTACCTAAAGCGAACTGAATAGCTTTGTGATCCCTGTTTTAAAACAGTTTATATCACTGACTCAAAAACAACTAATGATATTATCTAAAACATTTTTTAAAAGCTTTCAGCCAATAGATTCTAATCTGAACGTAAGGAATGGAAATTTGCAATTTGTGTTTAAATGTGTCTGTTTGTGGTAAGGAATGCGTTCGAGAATGAAATAAAATAAACGAAACATTAGGGTTGGAGAAATTTTGGCTAAGCCCGGAGTTCGGAGGTTGGATCGAATTCCCGGCGAAAATACCCCTGTTGGTAACCCTGATGCTTACCGACTCTTATAAGAATCACAGCATGAGCATTCTGTGAATTCTATAACAGTCCACTATAATTTGAAAAAAAAAAAACATCACCACTTTATGGGGGCAATAACCCAGTGGGAAATTTCTAAAAATTCAATGGTGAATAACCTGCTTTTTCTTTGAGGAAAGGGAGATGCACCCGCTTTTTTGAAGAATATAGCATGGGCATGTCATTGGTGAACTTGCCACTTTATCGATGAAAATTCCACAAATAAATTACTACTTCTGTGCAAGTTGCTATTCACCAGTTGGACTGAGGACTCCGATGAACAATATGATGAATATTCAACGAAGAAATCACTATATAAAAGTAACTTGCTTATTCATCAGATCACTGAATTTTGATGAAAAATATGATGCAAATTCTTTTATGAAATCAATTTGGGCTTGTTTTTTCATACAAAGAAATCACTAAACGAGTGTTACTTGGTTATTGCAGATCAGGGGTGGAATGTGTAAGGTGATTTGCGATAAGTGAGAGTCACAATCAACCAAAGTGTAACATGATATCACATTTGATGGCTAAGAGCTATCACATTAACGTATCTGCCGCAGTACGACTAGAGTTAACAGGGACCTACAAAAATTGTACAATTTTTTCAGAGTTCTTATTTTTACCATTCATACAAAAAAATAAACATTCTCGTCACCAAAAATTTCTACTACATCCCGGATGATAGATATCGCAAAGCCGTCATTTCGTTCTATATTTTGAATAGCTCATAGATTCACTGTGGCTACCATGTTTTTAACAAATGCCATTGGAAGCATTCAATTGAATTGAATTGAATTTAATCACCTTACCCTGACGGGAAACTCAATGACAATCACATGTGATTATGGTTGATTCGACAATCATATATCACATTAGCCGATTCCACCCTACCTTAATATTTTCGATGAAAATTTAGTAGTGAAATCACTAAGGAATTGGGGAATGCTTAATGACTACCGCTTTCATTTATTAATCAGAAAAATACTTCTGCTTTGTTGGAGCGATTGAATATAATTCAATCTTACGAAAACCACAGCATGAACTGTGACTTTTATTTTTCTAAGGGAATTTATATTAATTCAAACACTTTTAATGCTAAGCTAAATGTTCCATAAGAGTCCTTTCGATAGTAAAAAACGCTTGTTTTTGACCCCTCTACAAAAGACCGTTATCACTTTTTGGCGTTAACTAAAGTTATCGTACTCGTGCCAAAAAAAAGCTATAACATGACCTTGTTGTTGTTTTTTTGTACTCATTTTCTATTTTCAATATTTTCCATCTATACTATAAAGTCTATATGGACTTAGCTAAGTCCAGATAATTTTCGGGACTTAAGCGGAAAACACAGAGTTACTTTTCTGTTAGCGCTGACTCCGTTACGCTACTATACTTTCGATTGTACTTTGACTGACGTCTAATATTTTGGTAATCAGCTGTTAGAAAATTTGTTTGTTTTCATTTAAAATTATTTGAAACTAAAAGACAAAAAAAAATTTAATTAAATAGTAAAATTCACATTTTTAACCATTTTTACATTTTTACCCGCACAAATATTTATTTATCATTAAAACAATTATTTTTCACAAAATAATGACTTAATTTCTGAAAATTCCCGCAAACAAAAAAACAACTAAAATATCCGTAGCAAAAAAAAGTAGAAAACATGTCTCTTTATGTTTAAAACAACAAAAAGTAGAAAATATTTCAACTTTAACAACTGCTTTTGCCACGTTACGTATATGTTCCGTTCTCTTTGTGTATGTCAAATTGGATGTTGAGGGAAAAAGCTATATTGTGATAGGTTGTCCCCTTTCACACGAGGAAATAAGTTGCTGGAGATTTTTTGACGTTTTCTTTTAATTTTCAATTCCCACCAATCGTAAACCGTTCAATCCTCTTACTTGGTGCCCTTCTCACCCAAAAACTGAAAGTTGCTGGAAACTCAGTTTCCTCGTGTGAAAGAGGACGTTGTTAGCGATTCCTATGGTTCAACTTTAGACGTCATTCAACGCTAACACAAAAGTAGCTTTGTGTTTTCCGCTTTAAGTCCTGTTGAAAACTGTATTACCGGCGCTAATTATCATCGTAATTAGTTAATTGTTTTTGTTGTCTTCTCCTTTGTTTTCAGTCCATAAAAAAATACTCACCATTAGGGTATTGCATACATTCTCTCTATCTCAGTAAAAAAAAAGTACTCTCGATTTTCGTTCTTTTTTTGCATACATATACAAAAAATGTGCTAATGTGTGTATGACACTCCGTTTTGAAATGATCCAAGAAAGACCGAAAAAGTTGGGTCAGTGAATTTGCTTGAAGGGAGTTTGTATGGAAACGTCAAATTATCTGATTCATCGAATGAACAATTTTTTTATGAAACAAAAAAAAATGGCGATCATTGTCATGGAATTTATTTTTTTTTCCTAGTAATGATTGAAATTAAGATCTATGCATGTTTTTTGTTTACTATGATGACTTTGGTAAGTCCCGTTGTCGTAAGTTTCAACAAATTCTTATGGACTTGCAAAAAAACACGCCTAATAATACCCAGAAAACTCGCCCTGGAGTTAATTCTCTCTTTGCTCGTCTCTTTTCTGATTTACCATATCTCAAGGTACTTAAATGCAGATTAATTGAGACGAAAATTTCTTTTAAATCTGTAAGACTGCCATTAGAAATTAAAAGAATGTACACATTAAACTTGATATACACATATGGTAATTTTACTGAAATGGATCACTTGTATCTCTGAGGATTTTTGTTTAAGTTTCAGTTTTTCAGTCTCCTCATCTCTGCCAATAATTGTGAAGGCCAATGAATTCATATTGTATTTTTCACGAATTTCATTTAATTACAAAACAAAGTTTTTTCTGTTTTCAATCTATTTGTAAATAAACCAAATGACAATTTTCTCTTAACGTTTTGACGTTAAACAGCTTATTTTGAAAACAAAAATGAAAACGTTCAATGGACAGTAAATTTAAAATGTAAAATTTCTGAGGTTTGCACTCAGAGGATTGGGTTGGGAAAATCCTTACGAACTCCCGCCTTATAACAACAGACTGAAACTGATAGACATGCCTAGTCTTGAGAGCAGACGCTTGTATTTATCTTTTGTCTTCATTGTGAAACTTATAAACGGAAACATAGACTCTTTGCACCTTCTGTCTCGCATAAACTTTAATATTCCCCAAAGGAGTTTGAGGAATTTGTCCGAATGCATATTTATTTCAAATTATCGGACTAATTATGAACGATTTTCTCCTCTCAATAAAATGTTTAAATTATTTAATTTTTTCAACAGTAAATATACTAATTTGTTCAACCAAACTGTTAATACTTCAATTAAATTTAAATCAACTTTTTTTCAATTTTGTAACATGTACATATAATTATAACCTTTAAATCTAGCAATTAGCTGAGTTAATAAATAAATAAATAAATAAATAAATAAATTTGATTCCACTCAGATTAATTTGTGAAAACATTTTATCTTAGATCGGGGCGTAGTTCTCCGTACGGGGATTTGTAACGATGGAATTCGTGATAGGGCTGATTATGTAAGTAAAATGCCTCGAAGACACGAAACACATATTAAATACAAATATGAATATAATTAAACATTTAATTTGTTTTCAATGTTTCTACATATATTTACACACAAACCTTATTAACTGCAAACATGACAAGCAACATAAAGTTTTCCTAAAAAAGCATGATTCTTACCTGAAAAAAGGAAAAAAACTATAATTAATTATTATAATTAAGATGTAAAATCTCTGTTTTACAAATATAAAAATGTTTAAAAGGAAATTAAATGTTTTAAATAAATTCTACGAAGCTTAAGTTCGGCAAATATAAATCCTCAATTATACCCCGTTTTGATATAGCATCTTTAATTAATTGAGTCAGAACTGCAACACCTATACGTCCGGACGTTCCGTGATAAGAAAGGAAATCCGCTTGTATTTCGTCGTCAGTAAATGTGAATTTCCAGGATACGCAAAACTAACCATTGTGCAGCAACAGAGGCATTCATTTTGAGTCACACTTTGGTTTGGTTTCATCACTGAAAATGAAAAGATTGTAGGATATCTAGAAAAGTGGGTTCTTTCGCAAGGAATTCGATCCCCAAACTTTCGTAACAGTGACAGCTCTGCGCGTCTTTTACAAACCAGCGGGATATTTTTACTTAAAATTGGTTTGCTAAAATTGTTGCTTTAAAATGTTTTTGATTAGGAATCCGGAAGAAAATGGCAATCGAACGCTTCAAGCAAATCTTATCGATTCTAAAGTGTTAGTGCTTCTGGTTTCAATTTCGAATTAAAATCCAGAAGCATTTTCTCTTCCATCTAGAAGAAGAATTGTGGTTTTGTGAGGTTCAAAAGGCTTCTGGGCGACCAATCGAAAACGTCATTAATAACCATTGCCGTTTTTTATGCGAATAAACCCGCTTTTCTGAAACACTTTTTTCATCCCCGAGTATTTGTCGTCCAATTAACTTTACAACACTCCGCTTAAGCGAAACTTGCTTTAAGCCGAGTATACAGTTCTTTTGAACAAAAAAAAAAAACATAAGTGGTAAGATTTTTTTTTTTTCGGAAGAAAAACAATCTGAGTTGAAATAAAAAATTTGTATTCGTTGTCCTCTTTTTTTCCACAAAACAATGTCACCAACATTGTTTTGCGCGAAAAAATTTCCATGGTGAATATAATTTTTTTCAACAGGTTTGGTTCACAGTTCGATAATAAAATTTCAAACGTTAAAAAATTTTTTTTGCGATAAAATCACTCTAATAAGAAGTACATGTATTTTTTTTCGAGGAGGAACTGTATACTAGGCTTTAGTGAAAAACCCGGATACATGAAACATATATCAGTTAAATTTTATATTTTTTATTGAAAAAAACTCTTTTAAGTAAAACAAAATTTTATCGAACAGAACAGAACAAACAATAAGCTGAATGCTTTCTTTCTTTTTATTTTCTATCTCCACCAAATTTTCACCACGAAAATGACAAATGACCGCTTAGGTGGTGTTCGTTTAAATGAAAAACCCGCTTAAATGAAAGAATGGCTGACATTTTGACGTTCTCTTAAGCGGGTTTTACTATAATAAAAACTGATGGTACAAACAAATTTAAAGATTGGGAGATCTTATACAAGGTGTTTTGTATAAGGTGCGACAAAAGGCTATGGATATAGGGTGTATAGATTAGTTCAAGTTTTGGAAGAATTTCTTTACAAACTGTAAATAAAACAAAAATAATTTTGATTGAATTTCTGAACAACAACAACAACTTAAAGGTGCTACCACCAATGGTTTATAATTCGTTTTAATTAATTATTTGGCTGGAGATATAGCTATTTCAAGGGGTGCCAAGCCCTATCATCGGTCTCCTTATTAGTGGTGCTGAGCTTCAATCCAATTTTATTATGAAAAACTTTCTGCACACCATGAGATTCGAACCCACGCATATAAGATTTGCTCCGTCTTAGAAGTCGTATGCACTACGCATTCCACTACTTTAGACCACTGAGGTCACAGGTTGAGATGTGTATCGTGTGTTTATCAAATGCATTTGGAGCATCAGCATTTTTCTAAGCGCCTTCAAGTATGTCTTGTTCCGCCTCCATTTTTCTCCATACCTTATTTCAATAGACTACAATTCGTAGTACGTATCAAAGGGGGAGAGGTTGGAAGATCGGCAACAGACCAGACTATTAAGTTATTATTATTATTTATTGTATTATTCATACTTGAATGTCAGTTTATTAGACTTGACCATTCTTTATTCCGTCAATTTCATTGAATTTCAGAACAACAACAACAACTTAAAGGTGCTACCACCAATGGTATACGAATTAATTTATAATTCGTTTTAATTAATTATTTGGTACTTTTTTAACATTATTGATTGCAAATAGCCATTGTAAGATTGTTGCACCCGCGATACAAGAGATATAAAATTTTGACAGAAATAAAGTGCTAACGTTTTGAAACTTTGTAAAAGTAAGAAGAAATCAAAAACAAAATTAAATCAGTCGTAATTATGAGTAAATTGTAAAGGCTTAACTACATAAGCCAAAAAGTACTGAAGTACAAAAGTAAAAATATTTTTTTTACCGCTAGCGCCGTTGTTTTGTGAAAAAGAATAAACAAATTTGTTTTTAAACCAAAATTTAAGCTTTCTGCATCATTTTTATAAGTTTTCTAGTCAGAAAAACTATCACAAAATCAATTTAAAAATGTTCACTTTTGCACTTTTTCACTTTTTTGGCTTATGTAGTTGAGGCTTAAGTTGAATTGAAAAAAATTTACCCGATTTGCCATCCAACATAGTTGAGGTACGTTAGAAATGAAAAAGAATTTATGTATTTTAAAACTTTGAATAAATTCTTTTTTAAATTTGCTCTTCTTCACATACAAATCTGGAAAGCCTACCAACAGGGTTGGCCGAATTAACTACACTACATTTTCTAACATCATTTTTTTTGGTGTCCGTTTTATCATCTTCTTCGTATTCTGTTTCCTCAGACCAGTAAGAACATATTTTGAAATATGGCCGAATGACGCTTTCATAAAGTGACATAAGACCATATTCCAACTTATGGCCTTTTGACTCTTTAATAAAGTGACATAGGTCCATATGGCCTTATGACACTTTCAACCGTCTTTCTTTGTTTGATAAATAAACCTGGCCAAATGTTTTTGTTCAACACTTTAACTGTAATTCAGTTATGGCGTATAAACAGTGAGATGTACGGGGGGCATGCTGCCTCCCTGCAACCACCCTTCTTGGGCACACAATAGAATTTGGGGTAGGTGCGAGATTGGATGTATGCAAAGTTTCTTTTGCATTTAAAGATTCTTTCACCTAACGAAAGTATTATGAGGCCATAGTAAGATATGGCCTTAAGTCGCAAAAAAATATGGCACTATGACAATTCGTAAAAAGCGACAAAAGGCCATTTGTTCGAATATGACCTTATGTCACTTTGCTAAAGCGTCATAAGACCATATTTTGTAATATGGCCTTATGACGCATGACCTTATGTGACGGAACCGGCAATTTATCATACCTCTCCAAAGCAACATATGAAAATACTATTCAGTATTAGTTATAAGGGAAAAAAGAAGTTAGCACCGCCATTTTCGATAAAAAAAACTGTGCTGCATTGTTTTTGAAAATTTCGTAAATTTGCAAATTTTGAGGATGAAATTTTTTCCAAAATTAAGTTTTTCTAAAAACTTAAAGTTGTGCTGTTTTGTGTACCGGAGAGATAAAAAAAATCGCATATTTTCAACTTTTACTACCGATTGCAAATGATGTGAAGGAACTTAGTGTAACTTGTGCTGCGATGTGCCATAAATATTTTTTTAAATTCGCAAATTTTTGGAATGAATTTTAAATTCGCACATTTACAATTTTTTTTTTTTCAAAATTACGATCTTTTATAAAGTAATACATGTGCTATTTTAAGCTCAGGTTTTGGTTTGTTTTTATTTTTTTTTTTTGAAAATCGAAAATGGCGGTGCACATAAATAATGGAGCCATGTGTTGTTCAAATCCATGTAAAAAACTATTGTTTACCTCTTCTATGTAAAAGTAGGTAAGAAAGGCGTAAAAGGGTAAAGAAGAGGTAAAAAAAGGAAATAACTGAGAAAAAAAGAGAGAAAATGAGAGGCATCTGTCAAAATTTAAGTAAATAAAGAAAATTTGGCAGACGTTCAAAAATATCGAAAGAACAGATAAATAATTGAAGTATTTTATATTATATATATGTATATACAAAAAAGAGGTCTACCTTTATTTATGCTCACTTTTGAAAATACTGAAAGTCTGGAAAAGATCTACGGTATTAGATCAATAATGGGTATAGTTGTAAAGATTGAACCAAAAAGTTCAAGACAAAAAAAGCAAAAACAAAACGACGAACGGCGTAAAAATCACGTAAAAAAACTCGTAAAAAGGGTAAAGAAGAGGTAAAAAAAAGTAAATAACTGAGAAAAAAGAGAGAAAATGAGAGGCATCTGTCAAAATTTAAGTAAATAAAGAAAATTTGGCAGACGTTCAAAAATATCGAAAGAACAGATAAATAATTGAAGTATTTTATATTATATATATGTATATACAAAAAAGAGGTCTACCTTTATTTATGCTCACTTTTGAAAATACTGAAAGTCTGGAAAAGAACTACGGTATTAGATCAATAATGGGTATAGTTGTAAAGATTGAACCAAAAAGTTCAAGACAAAATCCAACCGACTAAATTATTTGATCAAGGCAAAAATGATGAAATTAAATCCTATTCCCAGATTGTTAAAAATGTACGGAAAAGTGAGGAAACTTCAATTAACGAAATGTTGGAACTTATTCTTAAAAGGATTGACAAACAGGATTTGAATATAAAGCAGCTAATCGAAGAAGTCGCTCTTCATAAAAAACAATGATGGACAGAACACTTAAAATCGCAACATGGAATGCAAACGGTCTTTTACAACATGTATCCGAATTCCGAATTAAACATCTTTTTAGACATTGAGCATGTAGATATTTGTCTGGTATCCGAAATACACTTCGCAAAAGGATAAAGCTTTGAAAATAAAATACCAAACTATAAGTGTTATCACGCTCCGCACCCAGCTGACAAAGCTAGAGGAGGATCGGCAATACTTATAAAAAAGTGCTTACAACACTAGGTAGAAGCCAAGTTCTCTAGAGAAAACATGCCAGTGACAACAATTAGTATTGTTATAAAAATTAAAGAATTTAAAACAGAACTGTTTAATCTACTAGGACATAACTTTATTCTTGGTGGTGACTTCAATGCAAAACACACCCACTGGGGATCATAGGCTTTTGAACAACAAAAGGTAAACGACTTTACCAAGCTGGCCGCAAGCACAAGTGCGAACTGCAGAAGAAAGAACACCAACTATTTCGAACAGGAGTAAAACAGAAATAAAATACCCTGCAGAAATAAAGGAGCTGGTATTGGAAAAAAGAAAGGCTCGAAGAAAATGGCAAAGTACAAGATTCTCTGACGATAAGACTGTATTTAACCGTCTGAGCAATGAACTCAAAAAAGGATCTGTGAATTCAAAAACGAATCACTTAGTAGATTTCTGAAAAGTTTGACGACAGATGCTTCTACAGAATAATCCTTATAGAAAGCAGCAAAACGCCTAAAAAGACCCCAAATTCAAAATCCGCCTATTAAATCACAAGACGACAAAATGGATTGCAAACCCGAAACTTAAGGCTGAACTAATCGCGCAACATCTCTCGAATGTTTCCACAAAGGGCACTCGAAGAAAAACAAGTATGTTCCGCTCTATTTCTAGATGTTGCTCAAGCCTTTGACAACGTTTGGCATTTGGGACTTGAGTAAAAACTGCAAAGAGATCTCCCAAGGCAGTTCTACGAAATACTGAAATCCTATGTTACCGACCGACTCTTTAGAGTATGGTACGAGCAAGAGTATTCGGAACTTAATAAAATTAAAGTCGGTGTACCACATGGAAGTGTCCTAGGACCAACATTGTATTTGTTATACTAGGGATACTCCAGTGACTGTTGAGTTATAGAATAATAAATGCCCCTTGGTATATAAGAAATGGGGACTTGCATCGTGATCTACAAATGGAAATGGTTACAGCAGTGGTCATTCTAACTCTGAGATGGAGACTGTATTAAATGTACGTGACAATGTTCGAAGACTAAGAAGAACCAAGCCTTATGAGCTGATGGTCTAATGCGATGAGAAACTATTAAAACTTCCCCCAATGCGATTTTGTATTTAAGAAATAAAAATCTTTTGTCGATCCTTCATAGATTGGTCCTGATATCCCGGTGGTTTTAGTGCGGTACAAGTCCCACACTACTTGGTACCGAATACTAATAATAATAAAAAAAATAATAAAAAAATTTTATATTGGTAATTTTTTAATTGTTTTTTATATATTTTATTCGATAAAAAATAAATATAATTTTTCAGTAATTTAGTATTTAAAAAAATATTTTAATCTTCTTTTTAAACAGTAATATTCACCCAGCTTATCGAATCTGTTGTGTCGACTGGACCGAAACTTACTTAAAACGAATTTGTGAATTCGCACTACATGCAAATATTTTCCCGATAACTGCACCAAAAGTGTTATAGTAATATAACAGTAACATATATTGCAGGTTCTATAATTGGCATGACTATTTTGATTCCTTCAAACTTCTTCATAGGAAAGCAAAAGGAGTTTATCTACTAAAATATACAACTTGAACTAATTCCAAAATTATTATGGAGGGATAGTCATCGTGTGATTTTTCAACGAAATTTAAACAACGAAATCGAGCTTTTAAGTGCTTCGAATGGGTGTATAGAAAATATCAAAGTCGAAAAGCTAACTGAAATGATAAAAACCGCTGCCCCAAAGTTCAACAATCTGGCTTACAGAACCAAACAAATTAAGCAAAAGTGGTTTGATGATGAATGCAGAAAAGCAAGGGATATTTCCTTTGCATTTTTACGACTGTTTCGGAAAATGAATAACAGCTTTATACAAGCAAACTATGCAGCAGCAAATAAACAATTTAAAAACATATGCTCCGCAAAGAAAAAAGCATATGATCTAAAAAACATAGATTTTATTAACGAAGCCAGATCGCCAGCAGAGTTTTGGAAAGCAGTTAAAGTGGTTGTAGGAAAAAGAAATTCTATTGCAGTTAGTCTTTCTGCAGAACAGCTCAAAACTCACTTCATGCAGCTGCTTAACGCAGAACAATTCTCACCAGCCGTTCTATACGCAGCGCCTCTTACATTGGATGTACAGTTGGACTCGCCAATAACACTGCTTGAGATAGAAGAGGTTATTTACAAATCCAAAAATAATAAAGCACCAGGTGAAGACGGAATATCGTTTGAGTTTTTTAAAAACTGTACACCGGAGTTCAAAAACCTACTCGTAATAACATTCAACAGAATCTTTGAGAAAGCTGAAGTACCTGATACCTTCCTGAAAACAATTATATTTCCGCTTCATAAAAAAGGAGACTTCGAAGATCCAGCTAATTATAGAGGTATATCGTTTTTGAACTCAAACGCCAAACTATTCTCATCCGTTCTCTATGAAAGGCTTACTCATTGGGTGGAAAAGAATCATATTTTGCATGAGTTCCAGGCGGGCTTCAGGAGAGGCTATTCGACTGTTGACCAAATATTTTCGTTGTTAAGCTTAGCAGAGATATACAAAAATAGGAACAAAAAACTTTATGCTTTCTTTGTCGACTTTCAAGCAGCCTTTGACTCCATACCACGAGAAGCACTCTTCTATAAATTATATATGCTAGGGATATCATCAAAAATGATAAATGTATTGAAAGCTTTGTACCATAATAATACTGCTCGTATCTGGGATGGAAAATGTCTTTCCGAAGATTTCGAAACAACAGTAGGAGTAAAGCAAGGGTGCGTTCTTAGCACACTACTGTTTATCTTATACATAAATGATATCACAGATGCTGTTAAAGGTGGAATTGAGCTCCGTCAGACGAAAATTCCAGGGTTATTATTTGCAGATGACATCGTTTTCCTCGCAGAGACAGTTGAAGGCATGCAGCTTATGATCAACAGATTAGGAAGTTATTGTAAGAGTTGGAATCTATCTGTCAACCTGGTTAAATCTAAAATGATGATCTTAAGAAGTGGCGGAGGAAGATATTCACGGCTGGAGAAGTGGGCGTTTAACGGACAGGAAATAGAAATCGTAAAGGAGTATAAATATCTGGGAGTGTTGATTTCATCGAATTCCAATATGAAAAAACATCTTCAATGCAAACTAGCAGATGCAAAGCGTGCTATCTGTTCTGTTTGGGGCAGCTGCATAAATAAGAAGAGTATTTCACATACATCAAAGCAAGTGATATTTCGTGCAACTGCAACAACCATTCTTCTATATGGAGCACAAGCATGGGGTTACCGACCGTTTGAAACAGTGGAGAAGTTTCTACGTTACTTTATTAAAAGATTTTTTAGAATACCCGCTTGTTCCCCAAACTATATGATTCATTTGGAGACTGGTATTCCGCCTATGTTTTTGGATACTCTTAAGCTTCATTTCAACTACATAATACGTGTATTAGCAATGCGTGAGCAGAGAACACCAAAAATAGTACTTATGCACTTATTGTCGATTGAAGGAGGATGTGTCCAAGAGTGGAAGAAACTGGCATCCGAATGTGGAGTAAACCTGGTATTTACAGTTGAAGAGCAAGTGGAATCGCTAAAACCAAAATTTGATGAATTGCTAAAGAAAAAAGGAAACCGAATGTACCATAAATTCATGGAAGAAGCGCAGAATTCGCAGTACAGGTTGTATTATAGCAAATTGGACCACTACTTAAATGAAAGAACATACTTTTTAGCTAACCATTCTACGGAATTAATAAGTACAATCTTTCGATTAAGGGGTGAATTATTGAACCTCAATTTCATACCACACCGACCAGAGTTACCAATTATATGTACCTTATGCAATCGTTATGAAAGAGAAGATGTGTTTCATTTTATGGCAGTCTGTCCCGTTTTAAATGAATTTCGAGTGCAGTATTTTGGAGTTCAGTCATTGGAATTAGAGGAAGTGCTAAAAATTTTAAATGGATCACGTGGCTGGGAAGTACTTTTTAATTTCACTAGAAAAGCATTAAAATATCGAAATTGCATTGTAAACGAAAATTTTTGAAACAAGAAAGAGAAATATGTATATCTATGTTAATTAATAATCAAAATTAAAATAAGAATTTAAAGTATGTCAGTCTGGTAGACGGCTTTTATGCCAAACCAATAGACTTTTTGTTAAAATAAGCAAAGAATGTTTGAACTTATTATTATTTTTATAAGTCAATAAAACTAAAACTAAAACTAAACTACTAAAATATTCACCAGACATTAAAAGAAACAAACATGCAATATTTTTATATTAAAAAGAAGACTGGGGCTGTTGAGAAGACCAAAACAGTGTATTAGAGGTTTTCTTTTTTTAATCAAAATTGATATACGTAGATCCATTTTTTAAGAAAATTTGAAAAAAGTGAAATTGACATTTGGAAGCTAAAAAAACTCTAATTTTTCTTCTAAGGTACCTATGTTCACTAAAAATGCCCAGTTCCAAATTTTAAGCAAATCGGTCCAACCGCAAAATAAAGTACACGCATAGGCCGGCAGACGATATGACGAAACATTTTTACACGAAACCAATATTTTCCCTTTAGAGCGAGTAAAAATGAAACCATGTCAGTCTTATCAAATGCGATTTAATTTTTTTATGACTTACCTGCACACATAAACAAAAAGTAATTGTGAGATAACCTTGACCACCCCTGAATCAGCTTGTGATTCCCAACTGTATCAGTTAAAAGTTGAACACAGATTTCATATAAGACAGCAACGAAACAAAATCAAGAGTTTCCAGTGGGTTTTTTTAGTTTTATAATTATTTAAATTATATATATTATAAAATTATTGATCACAAATCATTTTTTTAAATTTTCACTGTTATTAATATACCTAGATGTAAAGTTCATATTATTATATCTACTTGATTGCTTTTATAAGTAGGTTTTACTTCAATTTTTGTTTGTAGAAACAAAATTTCGTTAGCTTCTATCATTTTCATCAGTTCAAATAAGTATTGCTTGTTTCTCCTATTAATTCTTTTCTTATAATAATAACATTATTAATTAATAATTTCGATGAAAATGACACCTATGGCAACTCTGGTAATTGTCATTTAGAATCATTATAAAGAAGCTTTTAAACACCGAAAAATTAAAGTTTCTTTTCTCGGTTTAAACGATGCAGTTCGGTTTCAAAGTTGTTCTTTTAGTCTTTCTAATTGTTGGTGTTTTCGCCCGAAATGAGCCCTTGACTGAGACAAAATTAGGTAAAATCAAGGGTTCAATATTAAGGACTGTTCATAATAACGAGATTAAAAGTTTTCGGGGAATTCGCTATGCGCAAGCACCAGTAGGAGATAAACGATTCAAAGCACCTGTCAGTGTTTCAGAGTGGGGCCAAAATGTACTTGATGCTACCAAAGACGGATTTCAATGTCCTCAGCCTTTCATTGACAAGGATCTCATATCTGAAGATTGTTTGCATCTGAGTATCTACACAAGGAATTTGCAAGGGAATAAGCCAGTTATTGTTTACATGCATGGTGGAGCTAATTATCTTGGCAGCAGCAATAGTGAAAGCGATGTGGGACCGGATTATCTTTTGGACCATGACATTGTATTAGTGAGTCTTAATTATAGACTTGGAGCGTTAGGTTTCCTTAGCACAAAGACTGCAGAAGCCCCTGGTAACTATGGATTCCTTGACCAAGTAATGGCTTTACAATGGGTTCAGGATCACATTTCATGTTTTGGAGGAAATCCACGATCGGTCACGATCGCTGGTCAGAGTTCGGGTGGAACAGCTGTCACCTTGCACATGGCTTCTCCACTTTCGAAGGGACTCTTTCATAGAGCTATCACAATGAGTGGATCATACACAAATCATTATCATTTGAACAGCTTGATATGGACAAAGAAAATTGCTACTGAATTAGCTTGTCCCTTATACAATCCCAAGGATATAATAGACTGTATGAGGAATGTAACGTGGGAAAGGTTGATTGAGGTGCATGGAACATTAGAACTATATGGATTCAGCGATGAAGAATGGAACTATGAAGTAGATGGAAATTTTCTTCTTGACACACCTACAAATCTCTTTGCTAAAGGAGATTTTCACAGAGTTCCAATCATGGCCGGGATAACAAAAGATGAAATTACCAACTTTTTCTACAGTAAGTAACAAATTCTTTTATTTAACTATCGACAAAGCTTTTATTATCATTTTCACAATACGAACTAACTGTCTACAATGCTTTTATTGCCATTTTCAGAACAAGAAAATAACAGTGGACTTTTAAATGATATAAGTTTAAATTTCGATAAATATGCTCCGCAACTTTTTATATTTGATCCAAAGGACAAGGCACAGGAGAAAAGTAGCAAAATAAAGAATTTTTATTTGAAAGACAAGAAAATCCAAGATCAACCTTTTACAAATTTCGGTGTAATTTTTTCGGATGCCATTATTAATCATGGTGTTCATAGGCTTGTGGAGTTGGCTCGAAAATATGTAGATGTTTTCTATTATCGTTTTGACTATCTCGGAAGGTTCAGTTTGTTTCCCGATGAAAACGGCAAACCAAGAGGTATAAATCTTAAGCGGAAAAAATTAAGAGAAGTTTAGACTCTTAACTTAGACCCATTTGAAGAGAGTAAAACTTAAAATTTAAGTTCAATTTAGTTTACCTAAGTCGTTTGTCCTAGTTTTTAATCTGAGTGAACTGTTTTAAGTATTTATGTTGAACTTAAATTTTGTAAGTTTTGTATCATAAAATGGACCTTATATTCACTTTTACTTCAGGTATTGGTCATGCAGACGATTTGCAATATATTCTTGGCACTAAATGGTTCCAAAAGAAAATTGATCTTCAGGATCCTGAAATGTTTATGGTAGAGCGGATAACAAGATGGTGGGCAAGTTTTGCTCTGAAGGGGTAAGTTATACCTAATAGAAAATCGTTTTTAAATAAAATTATTTTTTTTAAGCATTCCTTGCAACGAATCTGGAATAATGTGGATGCCATCGAATAGAAAAAACGTCTACACAATTTACAACGATAAAGAAGTAACCCTTGGAAGTGAACCATTTCTGGATAGATTCCGATTTTGGGACGAATTGTTTCCAATGAAAAAATAGAAATTAAAATGCGTTTAGTAGGTAGGTATTGTACCTATATAAGTTCAATATCGATAGTGAATTGGAATAAAAATACCACCTCAAAAAAAATCTTAGTAATGTTCAGTAACTCCAAGAAGTATATTGAACCAATCCAACTTTGTCCACTTAAAGGATACTTAAAAAGAATTGTTTAAAATAAATTCTAATAATATATAAATACTGAAGTTTGAAGAAGCATTTACCTACTCCTATTAATTTTTTTTTTTATTTTTAATAAATTTTTATGAAGCTGAAGATCGCTGCATCGAAAGAAAAACAATGTTTAGGAAAGAATCGGAAGATATTTTTCAAAACTTTAAAAAAGCATAGTAGGGCGGGAGTTTTCGTCAAAAATTGCTGAATATAAATTATTTTTTTTTTAAGGAGAGGATCTTCGCCACAAAAATGTTTGTATGAACAAAATCAAATATGTTATAAGAAGAATGAATAAAACTACAGACGTGATGATTTTCGAAGTTAACATTAAGTTAACATTTTGTACGATTATTTAACCAATTAACAACAAAATTTTACGCCTTTACAACTCGGTGATGAAAAATGATAGACTTAAAAGAAAAACATTACAATAATTGTATTTTCGAAATCTAAACGTGATCGATTTTATTTTTTTGTAATTTACGATATAAGCTAATTTTTGTACAAAACAAAAGTTGCTCTATTTGGTTCTATTCATAAAATTACTAAAAATTGAAGTCATAAAGTACTGTCCCATTTTTATCGGAAAGTGACAAAGAGTCAAAACTACCAACACTTCTCTGGCTTTTTCTCAATAAATACTATTGGCATGATGAACAATCTCTCTAAATGTTACACGGTATAATTCATTAAGTGTGAAGCTTAGGTGGAGGCCCACTTTTTGACAAGAGGAACAATTTGCTAAGAGTTCTCACAGTTGTTTTAATAGAAATCGCGTTCGTTCGTTTATAAGGAGTACAAAATTTACAAAAAAATGAGGAATAAAAATAAATTTAAAGAAATGAAAGTAGCAATCGTGATTTCGTAATGCGTTAATAAAGAAAGCGATGTTCATCAAAACGCAAAATATATCACTGTTATTAAAACTTTTAGTTAAGTTTAATTAAGAAAATTTTTTAAATTGGAAAGCTTTAAAAAAACAATCAGTGAAAAAACACCACAGTTCACCAGTGCAGTGGTCGATGAAAAACTTAATTTAAAAGAGTTAAAGGCAATTTTAAAATATTTTGATAGAGCCATTATTCATTCTAAAAATATTAAAATTAATTCCAAAGTTTCATCTGATATAGGCTTCATCTTATTTAAGGTCTTATTTGCCATAAAATAATATATATAGAGGAAATGATAGTTACACTGATTATGTGAATTGCAATCATCCCAAATGTAAAAGAAAATTTTTATTTGATATATGTACATTGCACATATGTATACATAAAAGGCCTTACTGCTGAAGTAATAGTGTATGTTACCTTAAAAAGAATTTGGACTGTCATGTTCAACCTTTTGTGTATATAGGTACCCATTAAGAGGTGAACAAAGAACCAATATAAAAACTAATCAAATATTTATGAAACCTACTACTTTACGTGACGAAATAAAATGTCAATTTAGGCATAGTTAGTGCAAAGAATTATCAATTTTCGGACAGCCTTCGCCCTTCATTATTATTATTATTATTATTATTATTACAGTAAAACTCGCTTAAGAGAAACTGCAAAATATCACAGTCTTTCTTTCACTTAAGCGGGTTTTTCACTTAAACGAACCCCGCTTAAGTGAACAAAAATTTTTACTTAAGTGGAGTCCGGATAAGTGAAAAAAAGTTGCACTTAAGCGGATTTAAAAATTCTAAAAAGGGTTCTGATATATCAGAAATTCAAAAGTCATATTCGTGATGGAAATTTGGTGGAGGTAAAAAATAAAAAAAAAGTAAAAGCGTTCAGGAAATTTTTTGTTCTGTTCTTTTAATTTTTTTTTTTCACTTAAGAAAGTTTTTACAATGAAAAATATTAAATTTAACTGAAAATATGTTTCAGGTATCCGGGTTTTTCACTTAAGCGAGTGTCACTTAAGCGGAGTGTTATGAAGGTAATTGGTCGACAAATACTCGGGGATGAAAAAAGTGTTTCAGATAAGCGGGTTTTTCTCTAAAGCGGGTTTCTCTTAAGCGGGTTTCACTGTATTATTATTATTATTATTATTATTATTATTATTATTATTATTATTATTATTATTATTATTATTATTATTATTATTATTATTTTTATTATTATTATTATTATTATTATTATTATTATTATTATTATTATTATTATTATTATTATTATTATTATTTTTATTATTTTTATTATTATTATTATTATTATTATTATTATTATTATTATTATTATTATTATTATTATTATTATTATTATTATTATTATTATTATTATTATTATTATTATTATTATTATTATTATTATTATTATTATTATTATTATTATTATTATTATTATTATTATATTATTATTATTATTATTATTATTATTATTATTATTATATTATTATTATTATTATTATTATTATTATTATTATTATTATTATTATTATTATTATTATTATTATTATTATT